>QRFJ01000164.1:2058666-2647226 GCA_006176705.1 Cocos nucifera | reverse complement strand
AAGGAGTATGACGAAGTTCTTCTTGCGCCGTCCCATCTCCATGAGCCTTCGGTCCAGGAAATCTTCGCGATCTTTAATCCCCAAGGTCTTCTCGCGGAAGGGGTGCGAAGCTTCTCCCTGGGTTGAGCGCGGTCCGAGCAGGGGCTCTTGCCGGTGCCCCTCTCTCCCGAGGGCCGGAGGTTGGGTAGCCCAATGGTCGCTCCTGGACTGGATTCCCGGCTCCGGGGAACCCCGGCCGGTCGAGTGGGCGCTGGACCTCGCGAATGCGTGCTTGCACTGCCTGCACCGCCTCCGTAAGATCGCGGACCTGCTGGGCAAGCAGGTCGAACCGCTCCGATCTACCGCGAGTACGGAGCGGGCCCGCGTCGCCGGGGCCGGAGTGGGAGCGGACGGACCCGAACGGGATCGGGCCGCGGAGGCTGCCGACCTCCGGGTCGAGGTTCGTCTGGGAGGCATTTTCCTTTTCAGAAAAGGAATACTGAAGAGGGAGGAGAGAGATCCGGAGCAGGGAGGGAAATCGTCGCCGAGCACTCCTTTAAGAACAAGGGAACCTCGAAGGTTCAATCCCTCGTTCCCACAGACGGCGCAATCTGTTGGTGCAGAAATCCGTCGCCGCCGGAGGTCGCCGCAATCGAGCCGCTGGGCGTCGCCGGGGACCTGCAAAACGAAGTTCCGCCGAAACCGGTGGGGTGGTGGCTCCGGCAGGACCCTCCGACGGTCAAGTTAGTTTCCGACAACAGTAATGGAGTGCCCGGAATGAGTTCCGGAGCTTAGAGATGTGGGGGAGAGCTTAGAGAGTCGAGAGTTCAGAGAGCTTAGCCTTAGTGTGTCGGGAGGATCCTTTATATAGTGGAGCTTGATGGTGACAACTGCAGCCGCGTGCTGGCGGCCGCTCGAGGTTCGGCGGAGTCAGTCTCACTGGCGCCGCATACGGCGGATGGAGGGTGGCAGCCATCGCCGCCTGACAGCGGGTCGCTATCGCCCGCGGCGGACTGACTGATGGTGCGGCGGACTGACTGATGGTGATGGTTGCAGAGCTCGCCGAATGAAGGGATGAAGGTCCTCGTCGTGTGCCTTTTCGGAGGAGTTCGGGCTCCTGAAGAGGAAGATAGGAGGGAGTTCGGCTCCCATAGGTGTCTGGCGAGAGGTATGCAGCTAAGGCCCGTCCGAGAAGAGTTCGGCTGCTGAGAAGCCGCGGCCCGGCCGTCTGGGGTTCGGCCGGCTGTTGGACTTAGGCTGAGGCTTGGACACTTGAGAGTTCGGTGGAGCTCGGTCGGCCGAAGTTTGATGAGGGCGACCGCTGAGGAGTTCGGCCGTGACGACTGCTGAGGAGTTCGGGCTCCTGAGTGACGACTGCTGAGGAGTTCGGCCCTAGTGACGACTGCTGAGGAGTTCGGGCTCCTGAGTGACTCTGAGTTCGACGACCGCTTGGGGATTCTACTAAAGCCCGTCCGCTGAGGGTTCGGCCGCTGAGAGGACTTCATTGAAGCTCGGCCGCTTGGAGTCGGTCCGAAGGAGTTCGGCCGCTGAGAGGACTTCATTGAAGCTCGAAAGGAGTTCGGCTGAGAGGAGGAGCTCGGTCGCTTGGAGTCGGTCCGAAGGAGTTCGCCGCTGAGAGGACTTCATTGAAGCTCGGTCGCTTGGAGTCGGTCCGAAGGAGTTCGGCCGCTGAGAGGACTTCATTGAAGCTCGGTCGCTTGGAGTCGGTCCGAAGGAGTTCGGCCGCTGAGAGGACTTCATTGAAGCTCGGTCGCTTGGAGTCGGTCCGAAGGAGTTCGGCCGCTGAGAGGACTTCATTGAAGCTCGGTCGCTTGGAGTCGGTCCGAAGGAGTTCGGCCGCTGAGAGGACTTCGTTGAAGCTCGGTCGCTTGGAGTCGGTCCGAAGGAGTTCGGCCGCGGGATCCGAAGGAGTTCGGCCAGGGCTCGCTGATTCGGCCTCTAGGCAGTTCGGCCGTGTTAAGGGTTCGGCCTGGCGCCTGGCGCTGAAGCTCTTCAGCGGCTACTGGTTACATTGGGCTGAGCGTTGGGCCGGGCTTCGGCAGGAGCGGGATTTATCCCCAACAAATGTAATTAGAGATAGAATTGCTAATAGATTAGCTTGAGCATATGATTTAATTTAATAATTTAAATTTTATTTTTTAATATATAAAATAATAGTAAAATATTATGTGCTTACCAAATATATTTTTTTTTGCTTTTTTATCTTTTGCTTTATAGTAACTAATTATCAAACATACTTTTTTATTTTTATTTTATAGCAAACATAAAAAAAAAAGAAGATATTTTTTAGACAATAAAAATTAAAAATTATATCCTAAATGATTAAATGATTGAATGACCTTGTTATCTTTTACGATCCATCATTGCCATCTTGTATTTTTCAACTTTTGAGTGGCAAGGCTGGCGTTGGAGCTGAGCCTTGGGATACTTTGCCTCTAGTCTCTTCAAGAGGCACATCCTTGGAGCTCAACTCATAGCATGATCCCGGCTTATCCCTTGCAAATAAATTTTATCCCATGAAGTCATTTGACGGTCCATTAAAATATATATTAATCTAACGAAGAAATGCCTTCCGAAAAAAATGAAAGGGGAGCGCATGTGGATGATATGAGATCCTTTACAAGATTTACTCAAGGAAGATAATCTTGTATCAATACATCCACCAGGTTTAGCGAAATAATTTTTAATTTTAAGTTTGGAAAACATGATTTTTTTGGAAAAAAATTCCTCAAACCCTAATATGCACAACCCACTTCACAATCCAATTGTGGGATGTCCTTGCTTCAGCTTAAGTTTCTTTTTTTTTTTTAAAGAAAAAGTAGAGCAAAATTTTGAACATGCCTAATCGAATGACAAGGCCAAGACGGCAAAAATAGGCCCACATTTGAGGCCCTTCATCAAATCCCAATCCCGATTTTTAATACAAATTTGTTCTGAACTTTTGATCAGTACCATTCAAAGCCTTTCTTACATGGGAGTGATAAAAAAAACAAGCCCTTCCCCCGACGGCATCAATAGCGAGACTTGGGCTCACCAGATGAACGGTCGTCAATACTTCCATCCCTAGATCAAACCAAACCGCCCCGCGCCATCCCAACGTCTCTTCCCTCCTCCCCCTTCCCTTGACTGGTAGCTAGTGCTTACTCTTCTCCTAATTCTAGGGTTTTCTCCTCCCCCGTGTAAATGGCGACCCAGAACCCTAGATATCTCTCGGTTGGATTCTTGATGACATGGAAGGTTCGTCCGATGATCGAGGCCCCGAGCTTTCCTCGATCGAGAACCCTATTCTTCCCAATGGCGACGCTCGCCCGGACGATGCCCTCCACTCCGAGCTCGAATCCATTCGGAATTCTTACAATGAGCTCCAGTCTAGATGCATGCCCTTGGAGGAAACCCTGGCAGATCTCCGTGCCCATAACTTTGATCTCTCTCAGGCTCTGGAGGAAGTATCGCGGGAGAGGGATTCCTTCCGGATCAAGCTCCTCGAGGCGGAGGACTCGGCTAAGGAGCAGGAGGAAGCGAATTTGAGGGAAAGATTGGAACTTGGTTGCGAAATTGAGGTGTCTAGGGCTAGGGTTTTCGAGTTGCTTGAGGAAAGGAGCCACAGAGATGGGGCCTTGTCTGGAATTCTTGATTCTATCCTGATGGCAAAAGAGTTCTTGAAGAGGATTGGTGAGAGGATATGCGAGGAGAAATTGGAGGAAAGTGAGGAGGAGAAATCCAATTTGGAGGATGCATTGGAGGTTTCCATGCTGGAAACCCAGTCAATACTTAAGCTTGGAACAGCAGTGGAGTCCAAGTTGTTGGAACATGAAGAGAAAATAAGAAAGGAGAAGAAGGAGTTGGAGAACAGCATTGTGAGTTTGACAGAGGAGAATAGGGATATTGGCAACCTGCTGAGGATAGCTTTAATGGAGAAGGAGGCAGTGGAAAAGAGCCTTAATAAGCTGAGGGGAAGTGCAGAACAGAAGAAGGGTGTAATCCTGCAGATAGCTGAGAGGGGACTGCAGAAAGTTGGATTTGGGTTCATGATGGGGGCGACAGGCGGGGACTCACAAACAGATCAGACAACTAGTTCTAATGCAAGCACAAAATCTGATGGTAGTGAATGTGATGAAGAGGTCATCAGTCTGGTAATTGAATCTGCTTCCTCCTGTTGATTAGGTTTTTTTCTAGGGTTAATTTTAAGCATGACACTTAATTATGATATAAAGCTTTAATAAGATTATATATTGCAACCATGATTGAAAATCTGTGAGCATCTGAAGTGCGAGAAGGCTTCACTTTCCATTATTCTGCTTGCTGATGTTATCTTTGTTCACCTCAAAATAGAATTATAGAAACTGTTTTGAAGGATGGTGTCTCATTGAGCCCCAAATCTGCATTTCTGCTGACTATACTGGAATTCTCCCACATTTTATCTTTGTAATTTTTGGATAGATCATATGTGGTATAATTAGTGAATAGGAATTTTAGAACTTAGTTTATTATGTGATAACAACACACCTTTTCTATTACCAATGATTACCAAATTTTGAAGGTTAATTAAAAATATACTCAATTTTGAAGTGTTACATATCAAGCACTTATGGATGGCATCTTATATTATCTCCGTGCGATGTCAACACACTTTTTCTATTACCAATGGTTACCAAATTGTGAAGATTAATTAAAACTATACGCAATTTTGAAGTCTTACATATCAAGCACTTGTAGATGGCATCTTATATTATCTCATAAATTTTTAGCATTAATTCATTTTGGCAAATTTCATAAAAACTTAGCCAGTTCCTAAGTAGAATATTTTTACTGACACAAGCAAGTGGAGAATGAATGGACTTCTTAAGCTACTGCCACATTCGAGATTTAGGTCGGATAATTAACCTTCCGAATGAGTCCGGCTTGGAGGAGCTTGTCTACTTCTTCGGCGATTGCTTTCTGCCTCTCCGAGGCGTGGTGGCGCATCTTTTCTCTTATCGGCCGGTGCCTTGGATCGACGGTCAGCCGATGCTCCATAACTTCGGCGTCAGTCTCCGGTATGTCCGCTGGAATCCAGGCGAAGACGTCCGCGTTTCTTCTGAGGAAGGCAACGAACTACTTCCGAACCTCGTCCGCCAAGTTGGAGTCAATCTGCACAGCATGCTCCGGGTTTCCGTCATTTAAGGAAACGGAGATGAGGTCCTCCATAGGCTCACCTCGCTCCTCAGTGAGGTCGTCGCGGACATCCAGACCGTCGATAAGATAAGGATCGGCCGTTCTCCCTTATGTAGGGCGATTGAATAACAGTGCCTCGCCAGAGCCTGATCTCCTCTGACTTCTCCGACCCCGCGATTCGTCGGAAACTTCATCTTTAAATAACAGATTGACACTACCATCCGAAGTGCATTTAGACCAGGCCAGTCGAGAATCGCATTATAGGCGGACGGAGTTCTCACGACCAGGAAGTCGACCTGCGTTTTGGCCAATCTCGGATGTTGCCCTGCCGTCACAAACAAAGTTATCACGCCTTCGACTGGTACGGTGTTGCCAGCGAATCCTACCAACGGGGAGTTCATAGGCCTCAAGCAGTCCTCGGATAGGGACATTTTCGAGAAGGCATCGTAAAATAATACGTCGGTCGAGCTTCCATTATCCACCAAAATGCGGCGTACATCGTAGTCAGCAATGTTCAAAAAAATTACAACCGCGTCATTATGCGAAAATTGGATCCCCTGACCGTCCGCCTCGATGAAGGTCACGGGCTCCATGGTTCTCCGCCTCTTTATCGGGCCCTTGGATCCGCTGGCCTCTCCTTGTTGAAGTCCCCCCGAGATAGTGTTGATGACGCCAAGAGGCGGCCGATCTTCTTGCTGGTTTTTCCCACTTGACGGTAGCGCCCTCAGCCGATCTTCCCGCTCTTCAGGTCGTCTCCGCAGGAATCGGCCAAGTCTACCTCGCCTGACGAGCTCTTCGATCTCGTCTTGGAGCTGGATGCACTCCTCAGTGTCGTGATCATGGTCACGATGGTAGAGGCAGAACTTGTTGGGATTACGTCTGCTGGGATGGGAACGCATTCTCTCCGATCTCGAAAGTCGTTCCTTGATCTCCATCAGCACTCGGGTCTTCGGGGCGTTGAGGGAGGCGTAGTTGTGGAATCGTCGTCGGAAGGAACTTCGGCACTGTGGGGAACCTCGGCGTGCCCTTCCATCGGGGGTTCCCTGCCTCCGAGCTCGAGGGGGAGTTCGGGCTCGCCCGCGACTAGAGGAAGTCCGGGAGCACGACCGAGCTTCAGTCCGCTTTCTTTCTTCGGCGGGCCTGCTTGGCCCACTGATTCGCCGCTTGCCGCTGGCCTCGCCGTCCTTAGCTTCGAAAGCCTTCTCTGTCCGAGCATAACTCTCGGCCCGAGTCAGCATGTCGGCAAAATTCCTGGGATACTTCTTCTCCAAGGAGAACAACAAGTCGTTCTTTTGAAGGCCGCCTTTGAGCGCGGCCATGGCGACTGACTGGTCCAAGTCCCGGACCTCTAATGCGGCAGTATTAAATCGGATAACATAAGCTCGGATAGGTTCCCCCTCTTTCTGCCTAATGGTCATTAAGGAATCCGAGTCTCGGCGTGAACATCGGCTACTGATAAAGTGGGCCGCAAACTGTTGGCTCATTTGGTCGAACGATAAGATGGTACTCGGCGCTTAAACTGTTGGTTCATTTGGTTGAACGATAAGATGGTACTCGGCTTAAGCGCTGAGTACCAATTCCTGGCAGCCCCCTTAAGGGTAGAGGGGAAAGCCCGGCACAAGATGGTGTCTGGCGCGCCGTGGAGCAACATCGTTGTCCGGAAGGCTTCTAGGTGGTCGATCGGATCGGTGGTCCCATCGTAACTCTCGAGCTGCGAGAGCTTGAAGTTCAGCGGGACCGGCTCCTGCATAATTTTCTGCGAAAAGGGAGGATCAGTACAAATGTCATTACCACGGGAGGAGGAAGTGTGACGGAGCTCCTCGATTCGCCGGCTCATTTCTAAGAGCCTTCGATCTAAGAAGTCTTCGCGATCTTTGATCTCCAAAGTCTTCTGGTAGAACGGGTGCGAGGCTTCCCCCTGGATCGAGCCACGGTCCGAGCAGGGGCTCTCCCTCCTTTGCCTCCCCCTTTCGGGGATCGGAGGTCGAGTAGCCCAAGTCGGTCATTCCTGAACCGGACCGCACGGCTCTGGGGAGTCCCGCGCTGTTTGAGCTGGTGTTGGAATCTGCCGGTGCATGGCCTGCACCGCCTCCGTGAGGCCATGAACCTGCTGGACGAGCAGATTAAACTGCTCCGCATCCACCGCGGCCACAGATGGAACCTGGGCCGTCCGAGTTGGAGCGGGAGCGGATGGATCTGAAGGGGATCGGGCCGCAGAGGCCGCCAAGCGCCGAGTCGAAGCCCTCCTGGGAGGCATTTTCTCCTGGGGGATGAATCCTATAAAGGAAGAAGAGAGATCTCCGAAGAGGGGAGAGAGAGATCGTCATCGAGCACTCCTTTAAGAACAAGGGGACCTCGGAGGTTCGGTCCCTTCCTCCAGCGTTAATCTGTTGACGCAGAATCTGGTCGTTGCCGAAATCAGCTGGAGCGGAGACCGATGAGGTCGCCGCCGGGGACCTGCAAAATAAAGTTCCGTCTGGAGCCGGTGGGGGGTGGCTCCGTCAGGACCCTCTGACGATCAAGTCAGCTCTGGTCAAAAGGAATGGAATGCTCGGGAATGAGTTCCGAAGCTTAGAGAAGAAGAGGAGAGCTCAGAGATTAGATATCAGAGGTTAGGATTAGCATATCTGGAGGATCCTTTATAGGTGGAGCTTAATTGATGGTGACGGCCATACCGCCTGGTAGAGAGCCGTTGGGGCCGCATGGAGTTCGGTATGGAGAGGAAGGCATCGTCAGGCGGATAGTGACAGTCATACTGATAGGTCATGGGCCGCATGGGGCTGGTTACGGAGAGAGTGGTGTCGCCAGTGGCGGTGGCTATGTCGTCCGATTGCGGGCCGCATGGGACTAGTTACGGAGAGAGTGGCGTCGCCAGACTGATAATGGCGGCCATACCGTCGAGGTCCGACAGCCGTAGCTCGAGGAAGCAGGCGTTGGCTGGTGGACTCGAGCATATACCAGTTCCAAAGAAGCTCGGACTCCAAGAGGAGTTTGGCCGAAGGAGGGCTCGGAAGGAGTTCGACCCCTGTGAATCCAAGGAGCCCGGCCGCTAAGCAGTTCGGCCGGCTGAAAGGGTTCGAAGGAGCTCGGCCGTTGGGGGTTCGGTCCGAACGCTGGGAGTCCGAAGAAGCTCGGCCGCTGAGGAGTTCGGTCCGGACGGACGCTGGGAATCCGAAGGAGCTCGGCCACTGAGGACTTCGGCTGGCTGAAGGGGTTCGGCCCGGACGTTGAGAATCCGAAGGAGCTCGGCCGCTGAGGAGTTTGGCCGGCTGAAGGGTTTGGCTAAGACCCGTCCGTTGAAGCTCTTCCGCGGCTACTGGTTGCATCAGGCAGAGCATCGAACCGGACTTCGGCAGGAGCGGGGTTCATCCCCAACAGCTACTATAAGCAAATCTTTAAAGCAAGCTGACGACATACTGCTAAAAGTTGATCGAACAGAATATTATTAGTCATAATTTCATATTCAATAGTATGGATGGGCCCTTATAGAAGGTTGCATTTTCAGGAATTCATCACAAGTGGGTTATTCCAATTTTTATTTTTGGTGAAACTATTACAAATTACACATTAGTGGAAGGAGAGGGGTAATGTTTTTTTTCCTTTGAAATTTACTCCTTTGTTGTTTTTCTGGACTTTCCTCGAACAATTGGAATTTATTCTGCTTGTGTCAGTTGAAATTGCCTTTGTAGTTTATGGTTGTTCCTGTGTATACCTATAGATTGAACAAGTCAAAGGCAGTGGCAGTCTGCATAATTATGATTATACTTAAAAATTATCACAAAAGAATACAAATTGTTTCCTTTTTGTTTTTTTTTTGATCAATCTAATTATGATGCAACATATTGGACATTTGTAACACATGTAATATGCAGTCTAAGTATGGATAACACATTGACTTCTCTTCTAAGACTTAAACTCCAACTGTAATGAAACTTCACTATCAGGGTGTCTGATTTAATATTAATTATGTATTTACTTGTAAGCTAACATTTTTATATGGATCCCATAGCCTTTTGAAATCATACCTGCATAGTCTGAACCTGGAGTCAGATTGATTTAGAATTGGTTATCTAATTTTCCTCTTCATGAAGGCTATCTTGAGCATTTACTACGCTTGACCAAAGAGGCCGCATTTGTTCACTATCTCTTTAGTCTTTATCAGTACAAATGCTAGGGTTCACTTGTTGCACATGTTTCTAACCTTATGTTAACCTTAACAACCTCATTTTTTCTAGGGTTTATTTGCATTAGTCATCTTTATTGATTGACCTTCATCCATATATCGCAGAATAAACCCTGAGCTTACTTTGGGCTTAAAACAAAAGTATATTAATTATCGTGCTGGAGAAACTAGATGCTATGTCTCAAATACCTTCAAGCTGAACTACTGGCCATGAATAATATATTTTGAGGCACAAAGATATTTCTGCCCTTGAAACTGACTGCATGAAAAAGATAGGCACAAAACATCAAAACCATGCTGCCTATGAGAAATTTCCCGATCCCTTATGAAGAACAATTAATTTTCTCTTGCATATCATGTTTTGTCGCTATGAATTGAATTAATGTCGTGGGATAACCATCAGATTTGTTGCTTCTGGATTTTTTCTGATCAGACTTCAACTGTGGAAACTATAATGAAGAATCTACGGCGTGAGATAACTGAATTAAGACGAACTCTGGATGAGTCCAGGTAATTTGTTCATCAGCAGCTTTGGATCTTATGGTTGGTTATTGCCATCCATATGTTTTTCTTAGTGTTACCATATATTCTCGGCGTCAAATTGTTTTGATTTATAAATGTATGTCAGAGAAGTTTTGAATATGATGATGTTGATCTCCATGTGAAATAAGAAGTATGCATTGAATCAAGAGGAAGGAAAATACCATTAACAGCTTACCAATCTCAATATTGAGCTGCATCTTTTCATGCATAGCCTAGAAGTGCACTTATCTATGCTAGAAACCAAAACATTCTACAAAGCTGTCAACTAATGAGATCATGTAAGCAAACCTAACTGTAGAATGCATTTTAGTGAAATCCTTTTGAGGATGGTGCATTGTAGCCTATACTTAGTTGAAAAGATGTCTCTTACTAGTAGTCATTTCTTGCACTCATGGGCATCCTAGCTCCTTTAACTTATAATTTTCTCCAATGTGTTTATCCTTTAGTACAACCGACTCCATATAGCTGGGACATGGTGTGATATGTATTCTTCTGATTCTCTACTCTTGAGGACCAAATTTTTTGAAGTAATCATTTTGCATAATCTCGTCCATAAATCTTAGTATGATCTCCAGTATTATTCTACTATAACTATTATGTATTTGGTGCTGTTAATGATGCATGCCTTGAATTTGCACTAAGCCAGCAAGTTACATGTGCAGGCATTCCGGTGTTTAGTTCTTCTAAAGTAGTTTCACTTTTCTTCTTAGTGTTTTGCCACTCATGTTTTTTTATTTATGCATTACCAGGTCAGATAATGAGCATTTGCAAACTCTTGTTGATGAACAAGCTCAGAACTTAGCAGAGAGTCAACTATACATTAAAGATCTTGAAGAAAGAGTGAATATGTTGACGCACAGTGTAATCACACGCTTCAGCTATATGTCATTTTCTTAAGGTCAAACAGTATCTTACTTTTCTTCTTACCACCTACAAGGTTGAAGAGCTCATGACAGAGATAAAAGAAGCAGGAGAAGAGGTTGCAAGATGGAGGGAGGCATGTGAATTGGAGGTAGAAGCTGGAAAAGCTGCAATTGAAGAACGTGAGAAGGAGGTGACAATCTGGATACCATGATTTGCTTGGTCATGTAATTTTCACGTTGGGCTTGGTGTAGATCTGTTTGTTCCTTCAAAGCTACTTGACATTGTGAATTAAACTCAACTCATTTATTGAGATGGTCTGATTAAATTTCAGCCATTAAAGCATTCGCTTTACATATCTATCTTATTCATAATTTTATCTAAGTTCATACCTCGTGAAATACGGAAATAGTATTTATAGCAATTAATACCTCCTAATCAAAAAGTTTCTTCGGAGGTCTCAATACTTTTTAATATCTTAGTTAGTGTCATAGCCTTAATGAATACTTATTGACACCATATATAAAAAATAAGCTATGCAGTCGTCTCTCCTTGGTTACAGTTATAGTTGTAAAGAAAGAAAGATCAAGAGAGTAGCCATTCTTTCCAAAAAGTGGTCATATCTATGCTCAAGTAACTGGATTGTTGCCTTGACCCAAGTTTGATCATAGAATTTAAGTTGTTTTCTTTTCATAGGTTCATTTGCTGAGGAAAGAGCTCGAGAGGACAAAAGCAGAGTTGAATGCTGCAAATAATAAGCTGAAGCTGAAGGAAAAGCTAGCAGCCACTGCAATGGCTGCTCAGGCTGCTGCTGAAGCCACCCTCAGGCTGGCAGACAGCAGATCTGCCAGTTTCAGGGAACGAATTGAGGAGTTGACAAGACAGCTAGAGGAAGAAGCTGACCGAGGCAGAAGGGAGAGAAGTGGTGGCCGCAGGAGAGTGAGGCATGTCTGCTGGCCATGGCCTGCCTTCAGAGTAGCACCATCTGCTCGTGCTGCTTCCCAAGGCAGGGAAAGGAGCAGGAGAATGCTGCCTGAAATGGAGGCTTTGTTGCATTTCAGAATTTAGAATTCTGTGCAATCAAGGTTCCATGTCTTTCTCAGAGATTCCTACTATAAGTGGTCCATATGTTTCTCAGGAATTTGAATCCTAAGTCATTAATTTATGCTGTGCTGTTTATCATACAGTGTCTGTTTTAAGTACAAGTTCTGTGGCTTTGCTAGGCCGAAGTTCCTACCATATTTTGATTATTAGTCGAAGAAATTTTACCACAAATACAGGATCAGTTTTTTTTGTTTAAGGTTCTATACAGGACTTTGAATGCACAGACGACCAAGTTTATTAGCATGTTATAAGTTTTGTGGAATGTTGGAGGCTGAATAAACCATAATTATATCCAAATTGCCTTCTGTTACACATAATCTTTGAGAAATAAGCATCTTTCTTTTCCATGGACATAACCATTACAAGGAAACTGTGGTTCTGGATAAGAGGCATCAAAACAGTTGCCTCTATTTATGCGCTATCTACAGGTATGGTCATGTGCATGTTTCAACTGGTTTGGTGTGTATGGTATGAGTAATGATCATTCATAATTGGCCATATGCAGTTACACTGAATTATTTATACTTCTCATATTGCATTCTCATAGGATTATCTCATTATTGATGATGACTTTCTCCTGTAAAGATAGGATGTAGGGTGATTTTTCAAGCCTTAATTGTGGAGTCTGCAATTTTGTTGAAGTCAAAAGTGAATCTGTGGATGCTACCCCGTTGAAATATCTTCTTATGCCTGTACAGTTTTAAATGTTAGAAAGCAAAATCTGCAGGTAAATATTGAAGCAAGTTTATTTTAATATTTTACCTAAAGAATTTTAGAATGTTTGGTTCCATTCATGTCATATTTTTATTTTTTGGTGAAATTCATGTCATATTCATAAGAATCTTTTACACTTCTGCTAATTCTACCATTGCCAGTCCCATTACATGCATGATGCATTTTCAAGAACTCCAACTTCAAATATGGAAGCAGAAAATTCAAAAGCATTACTATGTACGGATAATGGATGTCACTATGCACTTGGAAAGAAATTTCTGTCCCTACACAGGTAATTTAATGGTCTATTAATTGTATCTGAAAAATCTTCTTATTCCATTCTGCATCTTTCATTTTGCCAGTGGTATACTTCAAAACTGAAATTCGTCCAATTTGAGTCCTACCCCTTAGATATGGTTTCTAGATACTATTTCTTCCACAATGTCATGGTTAAAGTTAAAAATGCATGTGGCAGCAATTTGGTTGGGAGAAGACATTCGTACAAGTTTTTAATTTTTCTTTACAAAAATTAGCAGTACAAAGCATGTTTGTATGGTAATCATTGAATCAGGTGAGAGTGATGAAGGCTTTTCCTTCTTGCCCATGGATAAGGAAACAGGTGCCGTAGGTAGATATAAGAGGCAAGATCAAAGTAGACTAAAATTTAAAGGACATCTGATGTTTTTCCTATCAGACATACCTTAGGGTCAAAAGCATATGATTCAGAATGTGTTGATATGTTTGTTAACTCATAATAACAAACATGTACGATAGTTATAGAATTAGTTGTTGGAGGTACCAAACATTTCCATTAGTTGTAAATTTAAGCTATGCGTTTATTTTTGGGAAGGCACAAATATTAGTATCAATCCTTGGAAATCTATTTAGGTTGAATACAATTTAGCTGGGAACTTTTTCCTCCATGATCTGAACTCAAAAATGGTAAAAGATATGGATTCTTGTTCCTTGTAATGGTACAAGAATGTAAGGTTTGGAGCTAACATCTTAACTAATTTATCTAATAAGTGGACCATTATATGATGCTAAAGAGGGCATCTTAGTGCACCAGGCGGAAGCTTCCGCCACTGTGAGGTATGGAGAGGGTCAGATGTATACAGCCTTACTTTCATGTGCAGAGAGGGCCGGGAGGTTGTTTCTGTGTTTCGAATCCATGACACCCAAGTCATAATGGAGCAACCTTACCATTGCACCAAGGCCATGTAGGAAACTAGCATAAGTGAAGATGCCAAAGAAAGAAGGGAAAAGAATGTTAAAGAAAGCAATGCTGTAATTATACATTGAAGGTATGATTTCAAGTCAGATATCTCAATATTGTTATTTGCATTCCTGCATTTTTTGGTGAAAAGAAGAAGATGCATTGAGCTCCAATTTTTCAGAAAATGAATGTCTATGACAACTACAATTGCTTTCTGAATGGTGAATTTCCCCTTTGTTGACATATTTCTTTACTTTTATGACAAGCAAAAGCAATCAATCTTTGATTTTTCCTCTCCAACTTCTTTTATTGTTTATCAATATATAAACTGAATCTGAAACCTCAAGAATTTGGGCAGTCAGTCAAAGTTTATGTAACATGGGCCTGAATTTTATTTTTTCTGCTTGCTTAAACTAAATTAAAAGGATCCCACTTACAGTTGAATAGTTGATGCTCTCAAGTTTGTTATAATGCTAAAACCAATTAGCAGGAAGTAAGCTTCATGTCAGGCTTTTGAGCATGATGAGAAAGAGTGGCTTAATATTTAATTTAGTGTCCTCTTTGTTCATGAATATAAGGTTTGGCAAGCAGATATACATTTGCATGTTGGTAACCATGATGAGGAGAAAGAGGAAAAGGGCAACTGTCTGGTCTTACAAAAAAGACTAACGCAAGTGAGAAGATGAGAAGGCATGAATGATTTAGGGCTATAAGCATCTAATTCTAAAGGAACTGCTTTGATTTATTTTCATTGCACAAATGGCTTACCTTGGACTCGTCTCAGATAAAGTTTTAAGGCCACGCTACCATAGATTATAAAATGTATGTCTCATTTATGTAAGACTATATATAGTTGGGCATAATCATTTGCATATGGAAGTTCACCTCTGTTCATGCTTCATGCCTATCTCATGTCTTTTATACATCATATTAAGGTTTGATTGTTTCCCCGGCAAGGATTAACCTTGGGTCTACTATTTATCTCTTGTGCTGCATGGACTTCGCTCTGATAGATTATGATATCGTTCACAATACTGACATAGTCAATAAACTAGAAAGATATTGAACCAAAATACAATTTTGGACACATTTGGATTAGCTAAGTGTGGTTGCTAGTTACAACTCTCACAAACTTTAGCTTGCTATATGATAAAAAGTAGCATACATAGTGGAAAATGTTCTGTACACATACATGCAACTGTTCTTTGGTCTAACAGTCTAACTAGAAATACATTAAGCCCGTAAGACTTAGGTCCACCAATTGCACCTTTCTCCTTAGTGCTTGTGCTGGGAACAGGTTCTGACTTTGAATAAGAAAGGCGGCTGTGCTTACCATTATTCCCAAAAATAAATCAAGAGAGATTGTGTCATTTGAATAATCCTAGCTGTTAGATGACTGAAACTTCTCTTGATCTAATTGGAGATCTACCTTGAAAATTTTGAGCAAGACAATCACAGGAATTAAGAATATGACAACCAATTCATGCCTAGTTGTTTTCTCTCTGTGTCTATACCTTTTAAGAAAATAATAGGTTTGAGACTTGTTTTCAGCATTAGCTGGCACACTTACCTTTCCTGTTTTTTTATGCATGCTGCATCATATAACCTTTAGAACTTCTACAATATTTGTGGTCATTATCCAAATTATGCTAGAAGGCTCAAATAAAACAGCAACTAGCTTGCCTGGCCATCATATTAGCTCAGTCAGCCATTTAAACTTGACTTATAGACTTGGTTATGGGTATGACACGTGATTCTGCAAGAAGCAAATCTTAGAAATTAGAAGGATGTAAAACTTGCATCTGATACTCATGGCTGAGTCCATGTAACATAGCTTACCCTACAAATCAGTCTTTTAATAAGTGGTGGTCATTTGTAAATTGGGAGTGCCTTGCAGTTCTATTTCATTAGTGGCATGTTCCCTGCACATGGTTGTTGTACTAGTTATTACTGTCATAATAGTCTTCCACTGCCCTTTTCATGTGATCTGGCGGGCAAAACCTTCCTTTTATGCTGGCAATGACTGATAGGAACCTTGAGTAATGCCTCTCAATTGTAAAAAGTAGGGGGTCTGTATGGAAACAGAAATCCTTGTGCTAAAAGCTATCTGCCCAACCAACCGGCCATATCACAGAGTGGTCCTGAAAGCCACAAGGCTTTGGAGGGCATGGTAGTTAGGACTCTTCCTTTCCATCACAATAAAGCTAACGTGAGTTCCCTTCTATCATTTCATTCTATAAAAGGTGAGAGGCATGTGACTAGCAACCTATCTTTAGAGATTTACCATGCAATAGGTCAGATTGTTATGGAAAAGCTTTTCAAATGAATACTTGAAAAAGAAAACAGAGTTTATGGGGTACATAAGTAAATCTATATCACCAACATCCTTACCTCTAGTGCATGTGGAACAAATCTCTGGGTGGATTTGGACAACCACATAATGAACTGCACAGAGACTTGACTATTTTTCATAGTTAATTGCTTGTTCTTCCAATGATCGCATTTAGCTGGATTTCTTATCAATCAGAAAACCCTTGATGAGATACTCTGCTTATTCTGTTATGATGGGACTTAGTGAGGTTTGAGTCAGGGTTTTGTCATCACAATTTGGTGAGTTGTTACTTTTCCAAAGCATAGTCATTATTGAAATGGCATTACTTTTAGTTAATGAAATGATGTATGTTCCTTGCATTACTTTTAGTTAATTTCCTTGAATTACTTTAGAACAATTGAAGCATGCACTAGTTGTCTGATGGTGATTAGAGTTGAAATAACCACTCAATATTCATTCGATGAACACACAAAAATTAGTATGTATTTGGTTGTGTCTGTTTACTGTGTATTTGGCACTGTTTGTTGTCAATGTCTCTATTGCTGCTGCTGTTGCCGCTTATTTGTGTGCATAGCATGTGGGAGATTTTCACCATTTCCTATAAAACATCACTTATGTCAGAAAATTTCATTTCTTGAGGCCATTGGCAATTGTGCAGTAACCATCACACTTTGGTGATCTTACCCTGTAAGTCATCACTTATACAGTGCTTGTTACTATTCTTACAGCGCTAATAAATGGTGTCATAAAGTTAAGACAAGGGCCTATGTGCTACTAATTTATTTGCTGCCATTCAAGAGGTTTGACCGTGGAACTGATCATTTTTTGTCTGCATTGGTGAAGAACTCTTATATGTATCATTGTCATGCTTCATTTTCCCCTATAATCTGAACTTGCCAGTTCAATGTTAAGAAGCACTGATGGTTTGTCCAACTACATAAAACAAGTGGTAGGTATTGTAACCCAAACTATGCTATTCTCTTCTTGATGGTGAACTTATTGTTTTTAGCATGATCATAACCATCTGATAAAGTGTCACAGCTCAAACACGCAGCAAAAGCGACAAGAGGGCCGCTGGATTATACAAAGTTGGTTGAAACCGGGCCCGGAGCACCTTTCACTATCTCATAGTGGGAGGGGATTCTACTCCAAGTTCCAGAAAAAGTCCTTCCTTTCGACAAGCCTGGTACATAAAAGAGGGTGTGACCGAGCCCTTCTGTAATGATCTAAGAGGGTTGGTTGCTTGGCTGCAGAGATGATGTCCATGTGAAAGAGTGATAAAGATGCGTGTCTCCCACGGCTGCTGCTCCCCTTTTCATTCCTTCGCGGTGGAAGTCTGAGTGGCAAGATAAACCGTACAGGGAAAGGAAAAGCTGACACTGCCGGTTGGCCTTCAAAAAGCTTGGGAATAAAGTGGGCAGATGGATTTGATTGTACCATACCAGGGCATGGGATGCAGGAGGTTGGTGATGGTAGGGGGTGGGTGCACTGGATGGATTGATTGCATTAGTAGTGATTGGCACGTGAGAGGAAGATGGACAACTGATCTTCTCCAATATATATATAATGTGAATTAATAAATGCACTTTTTATGCACCTTTTTTTTTTTTATTCATGTTTGTCCAAAGTATTTGGACTAAGAGAGATGTATTTATGGAAAAGGATAAACAAACAACTAATACACACAAATGATGGTATTGAGCATGGATAGAGAAAAAGATGATGTCTGCTGACAATGGGGCAAATACTGCGAAAAGCTCGACGGTTATATTTATTGGTGAAATCTTCTAATAAACTCGATCGATTGAATAAGTCTGGATAACACACTTGGATAGAGTTGAATTTCGGAATTCATGGATCAGTTCAGCAAATTTTCACCATTGTATGCTTTTATTATTATTGGTTAACACTAAGTTTCACTTATTTCCTGGCTATCGATCAAGTGCATGGACGGTAGGGATCAAGGGAAAGGAAAGGTAATTCGTATGTTTATTTATGCAGGATATGATGCCGTTGAGTTTAAGCGAAGCTAGAGAATACAAAACAAGCGGTGGTTTATCTATCTTTTAGTTACTCTTTTCCTTTCTACCTAAATAGAGGTCACCAGAGAAGACTGGATGATGCAAACATTTAGTCTTCCTGATTACCGTCCATCTTGGACATCAGCCTACTAGCATATGCCTCATTGTAAATATATTAGTTTATTAATCCACATGCCCTTGGGTTGCTGCAATGATTCCTTTGAATGATGATTTCTTCCTGGTGAATATTTGATCATTAAAAATATAATTGTGAGCTCCACGATCCAAGAACCGCAAGGTGCATAGGTAATTTTTACCTTGTATGTCCGGTAACCGTCCTTGGATCAGAAATAATCTTAAAAATTATAAACTTTTGCTACTTTCTATGCGATATCATACATCTGCGCTCTTGATGAACCATTGAACAGATCTTCCACCTTCTGTTCATCGCACCCACCAGTCCTCTATATGATCATTTCGCTTCGTCCAAGTGGATCACTCACCTATTGACAGCATGAGTCCAAAGAAATACATCAAAATTGATGGCATATTGACAGCATATCCTATGATACACTACATACACTATATGATCAGTTCGAAAGAAGCTTGGCCGCTGAGGAGTCCGATCGATCGAAGAAAATATCTGGAGGAGTCCGGCTTCTAAAGAAATTCGATTGAAGGGGATGTCTAGGAGGAGTCCGGCTTCTGAAAAAGTCCGACTGAGAAGCTTAAAGAAAGTTCGGCTCTTGCGGGAGTCCGACTGAAGCTCGATCGCTGAGGAGTTCGGCTAAAGTTCGACCGTTGGGAGTCCGAAAGAGCTCGGCCGCTGAGCAATTCGGCCGATTGTAAGAGTTCGGCTTCTGAAGAAGTCCGATCGAAAGGAAAGCTTGAAGGAAGTTCGGCTAAGACTCGGCCGTTGAAGCTCTTCCGTGGCTACCAGTTGCGTTAAGTTGAGCATCGAACTGAACTTCGGCGGAAGCAAAATTTATCCCCAATACAAGCATACTCCTAAAATCTAGTCTTATGTTTAAATAAAAAATTTACATAATATGCATGCATCTCTTAAAGTCATCGCATCTACGTATGAATTTTTCAGAAGTTGTATCTACATATAAATATGCTCGTATTTTGATTATTAATTTTTATTTTTATTTTTATTATATAAGAAGGCACAGCAAATCCACTCGAGAGTGCATAAGATTCTTAAAAAAAATGAACTGTGGGGATGGGGGTAGATGATCTCATTTTACGTGCATAATTATTTTTATTTTTTTAAAGTTACGGAACTGATAGAGATTATTATTTATTAGTAGGAGGAATTTTATTTTGATTTGATTTTTGGTTTTCATTTTGAGATGGGCAAAACATGCGCGGATTTTTGTTCCTCTCACTCGACCTGGTCCGTGTCCTGTTTTTATCTATACGTCAAGAAAGAGAGAGAACGGCACGGGGGAGAAGAGGAGCCCAAAAAATTCCAAAACCGAAGGCAAGTCGCGGCTGCGAACAAAAGGGACAACAAAAGCCATTGTGGAATTTTTCCACTAATCGCTGCCAGCCTCCCAGTCTTCGCGCCAGCTTTCGCCTTTTCCCAACTGCTCCTCCTCTCAAGCTTGTCTAATGCCGGCGTTTAAAGCCGACGGCAGGCCTCGTTGTGTGCGTCGAACCTTTTCTTTGGTTCTTGAGGCCGTTTGTGGAGATGAGAGTTCGTTTTTCTTGATTTTCATTGGGTTTAGGTGGGAAGTTGGGATTTTGATACCATCTCTGGGTGTTTGCTGGGTTTTTTCTATTAAGAAGAGGTTTATTGGGGTGTTGGAATTTGTGGAAGAGGAAGAGGGTAATATAACCTGAAAGGTGGAGTTTTGATTCAGAGTAGAAAAGGAAGAAGGTGGGAGAACTATGGAAATTGGTTTTTAAGAAGTAATTAGTGGTGATGGCGTGAGTTCAGTCATTTAGTGTCTGTAATTGGTGAAGAAAACAAAGAAGACGGGAAAAGATCAAGAATTTTGATATTTAATAGCTCTCGATGGCATCTAAATCTTGGAAAGGACTGGTGGAGAAGAAAGAAAGCAATACTCTGTACAGAATTTATTCCAAAGATCATGAATTTGACTGGCTTGGTGATTTGTGATGATGCTTTTATCTTATTTGAAGTCGGTAAAATTAAAGGATATCAGCATCAACTTGGATTCGATTGGTTCTTAACTTCAGGTCGACCTTCCTAAATTTCCTTTCATGCTTTTCTCTTCCTTCACGTTCTTATTTTATATTTATTCATGTTAGTTAGAATAACTTGGTCGAACTACCCAAAATGAAACAAAACAGGTAGGTGAATAGTTTGATGAGTAAAACGGGATGGTCAACAGCTTATCATTAATGTAGCTTAAGTTAAGCTAGTGCCAATAAGACCCGACCTCAGAAAGTTTTCAATCAGGCAACAGATGACATGGGGTCCAAATCAATGCACTGTAGAAATATGAAAAAGTTGTTGGCTTGTCAGTCTAATTGAAAAAGCTACATGTGCTTACAACTTTTTCTTCTTTTTTTTTTGATATAATGGGAAGAAAGCTTACAACTTAATATTTTATGTTTTAATCTGTGAAATCTTTTCTTTTGCTAGCTGAAATCTTCACCTGCCTTTTTTTCTTTCACTGTGAGTGGCATGCTTTCCCCTCTCATCCTATGAAAGTTAGTTGTTTTCTTTTGTGTCGAATTCGGTCAAAATGAGCATTCAAGCTACCAGTTATTTTACGGTGATGCATGCATTACTGCTCTTTTTTCTTTAGCTATTTAATTCTCATATCTGGACCTGATGGTTCGGTTTTCTCATCATGTGCCTTGTTCAGGTTTGATACATGTTGGTTCACCTCCAGTTTTCAAGTTAATTAGAGCAGGGGACATTCATCTAGCATGGCAAAGAGATCTCGCAGACGACTTGCACGGGCCAAGAAGGATCGCACTGGCTGCATATGGGGTTTGATTAGCATGCTTGATTTCCGCCATGGGCATTTTACTCGAAAATTACTTAAAAATAAGAAGCATGGGACTGGTAGACATGTAGGTAAGACTTTCCTGATATTGTATGAATCTAGTGATACTGACTATTTTGTTAATCTTCCTTTTGAATTGTTTGGTTTGTCTCTATAAGCTATTTATTTCTTTGCACCACCATAAGTGATTACTAAATGAAGAGGTTGTGCTAAAAATGCCCTTCATTTGGCAATGCATCTAATGTAGAGTCTTTTCCTACTTGATCAAGATGCTGCCATACCTAAGTACCAATGCTTAGTGCCCTTCTTTGTAACTATGGCTGAGCAAGTCACAACAGAAGCTCAAAGATATCTGTTCTATTATAATTTTGTGCTATATTATCTATCCATGCAGGCACTGGATGTTCAAGGAGAACACTTAATTTATTGGGCAATTCTGACGAAAAGCATAAAGACATTGACGTAAGTCTAGCTATTTTTCTTTCTGAAATAGAAATAAATGAACATAAGCATTTTTCTTTTTTTCTTTTTTTTTTTGTTGCACATGTTTGTAATATCAAAGTTTAATATATCCTATTTGTGATCCTTAATGGTGATGCAATAAATATGGACATACATATATTCTCATGCGAAGACATGAAAGGCTATCTGGCTGTTGTTCTTCTTCTGGCATTACTTTAGGCATTTACTTCGTATCAATCATTATACTGTAAAATCCAATCAATACTGCTTTGCCATGCTTTTATCACATGGTTGATTAGAATTCCTTAGGCAGTTGGTCTAAGCATGAATTCCTCCAATTGAATTCAAAAGTGAAATTCTTCGCAATTTCACATTTCTTTCATTTGGCTGTTGTTGAAAGGCATTTTTTTGATCAAATTCAGTGCGTGAATCCTACTAGATCTGTGCCAAACAGAAAGTAAGAGGAAGAAATGGAAGAGTATGGATTATCATCTCTGCTACCAATGTTCAATTGTTTCCACTGTCTCCTGAAAAATAATTTAAATAGATTAGCATTTGCGAAGCTTGTCCTATTCCTAAAAGTCTGAGATGACTCCATCATAGCATCAAGAGAAGTCTCTAAACAAATATTATGTAGTTAGTTTGGTAAAAATTGCTTGTGAGAAAAAGCAAAAACTTATAAGGCAGGCTTGCAAGTTGTGACCAAAAGAGAGAATTTTGAAACTTCCAAAGTCTGCAAACATTTTACAATTCCTTTTCTTACAAGTTGCATCTTGATTTTCATCGGTCATTTTTTTTCGTTTCCGACCGTGTTGAAGTTTGAACAATTCCAACACCGTGGAACATACTATCCAAGTACTCATTTACAAACTAATGCTTCATGCATTGCTATACCCATTGCGACTTTAGCCATGATTAGTCACAAGTTTGAACCAATGACATATTGTGCATTTCATTGTGAGATGATTGATGGTTCAAATCCAGTATCTTTTTTCAGGATATCAATGAGGAGGAAGCAGGAAGGGCTAGTTTGGATATGGTAACTGTCAAAACACTCATGAAAGAAGAGATGTTGAGAGAAAATTCATTGGAGAAGATATCTAGTGCTGAAGTTAAACATGCAAGATCCAATTTGAAATCCCAGTTTCATCTCAAGGATAATCACAAGCAAATAAGTAGGAACTCTAAGGCAACATGTGATCTTCATGCCAATGATTTAAGGGCTTTCACAAGCTTGGACCCTTGTTGGTCTAATTATCCAAATCCGATCAGGAAGTCTTCTATCGATCTCGAACTGCCTGCACCGACGGCAGAGTACTGTGAAGACAACTGTCGGTGCCAAGAAAAGCAGGTGGATTGTAGGACTAAGACAAATTCAAGTCCTGCCCAGAAACATATAAGTCATAGCAACTATAGCCATCTTTATGAGCATCCTGAGCTTGCTCAAAAGCACTCTATTCTTCAAAAGGTGCCGCCCAATGAAGCTGAGACTTTGAAAAGTCAGAAGTTCATTGACATAAGACAGCTAAATGGTAATGGAGTAGTCCGTGAATCTAAAGACTTTGTTGATGCATTGGAAACATTAAATTCAAATAAAGAGCTACTTTTGAAGCTTCTTCAAGATCCAGATTCACTTCTGTTGCAGCACATCCAAGACTTCCAAAACTCTCAAGCTGGTAAACCAGCAACACTGGAATCATCAAAGAATTTTGAAGGAGGCAAATCGTTAGGAGAAGAGATTAAAAGCTCAGGCCAATGTGATCAATCCATCAACCATAGGCACTTACGTTATCCTGTTAGAAAAATGGATGAGTCCAACAGCACAAAGCTGTCAAAGAAGGGTGGTAATTCCAAGATGTTAGATAGAATAGTAGTTTTAAAACCCAGTCCAGCAAGAATTCAGAAGTTATCGGATATGAGTGGTTCCAACTCTTCACCTCAATCACATCAGAAAGACACTGGAAGAGTGTCATCCCATTTTTCTCTAAAAGAAATCCAGAGGAGGTTGAGACATGCTATAGGTGAGGGAAGAAAGGAGCCACATTCAATCACCACTGATGGTATTCTCCACAAAATTCCATCTGGATTTCATGACTCAGGAGATAAACAGATTGCTAGGGAGAGTGTAGGCATCAATTTGCCAAGTAAAACTTCTCCAAGAATGGAACACACTCAACCCACAGTTTTTGCAAGCAGAAGAGATGATAGAACCAAACCAAGAGCAAGCCAACCTAACATCAAGGACGAATTCATTTCAACAAGGACCACTTATCACAGAAGACTGAACTCAGCAGCTGTCGCTCAATCGCCAAATAGGGAATCTGTCGTTAAAGGGGAGACTAAAAAACGTCTTTCAGAGATGTTATATAGTGTGGAAAAAGATCAAGTTTTGACGACCCAAGGGATCTCGAAAACCTGGGGAAGAATACTTTCACTGCCAGGATATAACTTGTTATCTCCTAGACTGGCCCCTGGAAGAGACCAGGAGCCTGACTTGTTGTCTCAGGAGATGAGATTGTCTTCTCTGCAGCAACTAACACAAGAAAATGATACCAACCTGTCGAGCCCATCAAGCCAGAATTTAGAAACTCCACCATCTACACCACTTATTGATGCTGAATGGCAGGCTGGAGAAGAATTGAATTCAGACGGTATGCTTTTCATATTGTATAAAGTTTCATCCAATATCATTTTTCACAGGTCATGATTTACGAGCTGTTGAAGCCTTAACTAGGTACTGTGGAGGATGTGGAAATAGCAGATAACATATGCATGGAAGAAAGCAGGCATTTGGATGTCTCAGAATTTGATGAAAATAAGTTCCGCGTATTGAGTGAAGGTTGCAACAAAGAAAGATCTTATATGCAGCCAGGATTGGTAAGTTGGCTAACCATATGCAAATTATATAAATTTCTGTATGTTGATCTTGTTCTTTTGATTTAGTTTTTTCTTTTACATTATTTTTCTTGTTTACTCAAATTCACATGCTCTAATTTCTTTTTTCTTTTTCTTTTTTTTAGCAATCATATGAAGAGATGTCACAACTGGGGAACCTATCTGTTTCAGCCTCACCAGGCTCTTCACCCATATATAAAGTAGAATTACCCCGATGCATCAAAGAAAACCCGGAGCAGCCAAGTCCAGCATCTGTTCTTGAACCCTTCTTTTCAGATGATAGTATTAGCCCTCAGAGTGCAACAACTGAACCAAGTACAAAGCAACGATATTTAATTTGTTTTCCTTTATTTTTTATTTAAGAAATTGCCATGGTAATGCATGTAACTTATGCAGCTAAGTTTCCTATGTGGCCCCGACAAATTCATTTTGAAGAACATGACAATCCAGCAGTGGTTGTAACCTCGTCAGTTTCAGAAGTCAATTTAAGAACCTCTGAGAACGAGAAGATAGCTAATTTCAAATATGTAAGAATGGTGTTGGAAGCCTCAGGGTTAAGCTGTGACCAATTTCTAGAGCAGTGGTGTTCATCAGAACAATTGCTTGATCCATCCTTGTTTGATGAGGTGGGGGTGTCACATAGTCCAATGCCAGACAATCCAAAGCTTATTTTTGATTGCATCAGCGAAGTTCTCGCAGAGGTCCATGAGAGAATTTCCAGTGGCAGCCCTTGGATGTCTTTCATCAAACCATGTGTCCGGCCATTCCCAGTAGGAGAAAAATTCATCCTAGAAGTGTACAAAAGCATTGATCGGCATCTCCAATTGCAGGTTCCATGCACGTTAGAGCAGACAGTTGAAAAAGATATGAATGTTGGAGCTTGGATGAACCTCCGGTTTGAAATTGAAAGCGTTGTCATTGAGATGGGAGATGCTATCCTAGAAGATTTGATGGAAGAAACTGTCATCAAGCTCTGGGTGTAATCTCTTTGTTCTACTAGGGATTTGTTTCACCATGCTTGAAGGATAATGAACAAAGTGCAGTCAGAGCTAAAATACTGGCAAGGCTTTCCAAATGTAAAGTCATATGGAAATGACTCCATTGTGGTCTAAGTTCTTAGGTGGCTGTACTGGTTTTTGAGGCCTAAGTACACCAAGTACTTTGGAGTTTTGGAGGTGTTTCTCACCATTCTACAGATTGAACGAGCTTAGGATTCAGCTGGCTAAGTATCTACTAGTTGGTCTTCATTTGTCTGACCCTTGGGAGTTGCTTCTATTGATTTTGCCATTGCGTATGTTGCAGAATAGCATGAGATAAGAGATTTCATTTTATAAATGCTGTTTGGAGCTTCCTGAAACTTGAAAAAAGTGATAGTCATGTGCTGAGAATCTTGCAATGAAGGATGCTCTTTCATCTGTTTTTTAGTCGGTTCTCCTAAAGATTGGGAACTGAGTTAGCAACCATCCAAAATAACCATAACCGTGATCTGCTGATGTTTTCTTTCTGCAACTGCTCGATTTCTGTAAAATGACTTTTCAGAACGGGATAGGATCATCCATGGATAATTTGCATGCACCATGTGAGTTCTAATGTTTGCTGGTTGACAACCATCAAATTGATTACACAAAACACTATTTCAATAAAAAAAAACACTGGACATACTATTAACAAAATAACATGGACTGCGGCAACATGAAATCCTCTTACCGTCAGCACCTGTCTATATAATTCACAATCCAGGGTGGAAATGTCTTTTCTTTTCTTTTTTTGGATCTCTCCAGAGTGCAGATCAGGCTTGGCATCTTCGATGCAACTCCTGGCAAACTATGTTCATGTCCATGGTTATAAAATGCTGCATAAGTCGTTAAGTCTCATTTATCTGTGCTGCAACGGCCAAATCAAATTTATGCAGCAGCGCAAAACCACACCGACGACTAAGGATTGCATTCTTCACGGACAAAGGATAAAATTATATGCATCGGTTACAAAACATTTACAATCCATACTTGGAAATGATGCAAGAATCATTTTACCAAATTAATAAAACCAAAGACTAAGCCAACCCCCTCCAGTTAAAGATGAAGGTCAAAATGAAATGTTAGGGTGCAATGGCATCACAGGATAGCATTTTACCTTGCCCCTTCATAAATCAAGCATCAAGCGATTCAAGGGCCCTGTACTTCAGCTAACCTAGGATGATTGCTAGATTTAAAATTGAAAACAGCATTCCTTACACTTTTATGAGTTTACAGGCTGGATCTACTTTGGCCAATCAGCCATCACACTACAAATAAAATAGCATGCACATGATCCTCAGTCTTAAAAGCCTGCAGCCCTCATTCTGCACGTCTAACATCGAGTTTGGCATCATTGAAAACACTCGGAGATTCTTCCGTACATCAGAATCCCGGTGGCCTCTTCTTCAGTCATGCTGGTATTTTTCAACAATATTACTGTGAAAAACACTGCTGTTGAAGATATATGCCCCTAAAATGTACTTGCCCTCGGATGAAGAGAATGTAATCTGTCCATTAAAAAGATTGAACATCAGATAAAAATGGGATCACATATTAAGGAGATGAAGTACGAATTTATAATAAATTACAAAATTTTATGATCAAGTAAAATGGAAAAGTATTAACAACAGTTGACAAGGCATTTCTCAAATAAGCTTACAATAAGATTGTAGAGATTGAAGCATAAAAAAATATCTAATGCATATCAACAATGCAGTCAACAAGCTAGGGTAGTTCAGACAAACCATCAAACGTGAATATTGTAACATGGCAATTAACTGTTCCACAATGATGCAACAAGAGCTTTTTGAAAGCTTGAATATAGTAATTTCTTTAGTAAGTGACACTCCATATATGCAGATAAAGTCCATCCCCCTAAGCAGCTGCAGAACTATTCGGATCAAAGAATTCAAATATAGCAAGTTATCAGTGGCAGTATGGACAATCAAGCATCTCTAAATGTTCATAAATGATAAATGATGTCATGCTGCAAGGTATAACTCATTTCATCGGCAGAGAGTAACAGGAACCGGCTTCCAAAAGATAGCCCTTATATGACGCACCTGAACAAATCGACATTTCATTTACTCTTCTTTGTTGACTGTAAAGACGGGGTAGGAGGCATTGCCCTCTTCTTGGCAAAAGCATTTGTTCTGCTTTCAGGCTCATCAGTGTCCTCTTCATTAGGTCCACTTTCTTCAACAGAGTTTGTCTTTTCTAGTTTTTTGGATGCTTGTTCCTTTTTAGCATTTAACTTTCCAAGTAATTTTCTTTCCACAGGATCAGTTGAAGCCACCACAGTTGCACGTGGTGTGACTTTGGCTCCCAGACCCAGCCTTCAGAAGAATCCATGAAACAACATCAATTCCACAAGAAAAAACATTTCCAAAAAACTCATATGCTTAAATGCAAGAATAGTAAGAGATAACCTTGAAGGTCGGCCTTCAAATTCCCGTTCAATAGGTTCACCCGTTGCCGATGCACTCATATTGTTTACCCAAGCTTCAGCCTGAAAAAACCATGTACCAACATGTGCATGGTACATCACTCAGTAATAGCATTACTGCAAAGGAAAAACAACATAAAATGGCAAAGCAACTCATGCTTCTAAAATGTAAATCCATACCAAAATAATTATTTCCAGTAAACGTCGGTGCTTAGGTGATCCAACAAATGGGTTGTGATGACGAATGAGATGTACGACAGGGCTCCAACGGATATTTCAGTCTCCACTAAAGAAATAAGTCAGATACGGGACAACTCTTGTCTTGTTATCTTGTCAAGGGAAGAGATGGCTGTTATAATTAAATGAGAGATTTGGCCATTCATCATGTCTTGCCAGGTACATCCACAGGTTGCTTGCTCCTAACTGGGATTCATAGCTAACATAATACATTTGGCATATCAATCATTTAGCAATTTCTTGCTCATGTGGCACATAATTACAAACCAAAAATTATTGCCACTTTATTTTTCCTTGTTATAGGTATGTGAGGTTTGCTTACGATATTACAACTTATAAGCAACATTTTTTCATTTCTCTGAGATCAAACATCATTTTGTTCCCTTGGGACCAAGGAAAGCTCCTAGCACTTTTCTACAGCTTATGAACCTCCCATGGAACTGAATACATACCAAGCTTGCTAAAATGAAATTTCTTTATCTGTCATTGCATAAAACAATTGATGTTCCTAGACTAAGGGCCTCTGCAGCAGAATAATAGCATGAGTATAGCTCTTCTTGGCAAAGTAACATCTCACAATTGTTCCTCTTTCATATAGCAGGTTTTCTTGCTAATTTAAGGGGGGGTTTTGTCAAGGGATACTCCAATCCATTAATTGGCTAGAGAAAATTACTTTTTGGCACATTTACCACCAGTATAGTTATTTGTTAAGATAGGCAAACTGATTATCCGCAAGCATCAGATTTCAAAGAAAATCCTTAAAAACTTTTAGAACCTCTTAAAAAATTGTCATGTTGCATCTTTGAAGGTGATTTGAGTTTTTAGTTTCTGCAAACATTCAAAGAGTGTACATGATTAAGAGTGGAAAAATGCATCACATGTCAACAAAGAAAATTAAAACCCTCTTAATCAAACAAATCGACCTCTTCAACTTTCCTCCTACAAATATAAATTTGATATTGTGGTTGCAAATGATCCCAGGAACCTCATTCTGCTAATTAGTTTTCTTCTACCAAAAGTCTTTAAGAGGAAATGTATACTTAACATCCCAGCTTCATCTAGAATCTTAGTCCATCTTTTTCCCCTTCAAGGCCCACACCAATGCCATATAATTTTTTTGAGGTGCTTTAGCATCACCACGTACCAATTCACATTAGTTCTCAACGAAAATATTGCAATACACTCGAGTGGTCATCCATCCACCTACTCCCAAGATTAGTGTTTTACCCTCAACCAATTGTGGAACGACATAGCAACTATAAATTGGGAAGTGGCGTAAAGGCTTAAAGGATGAGAAAACCAGTGAAGTCGTAATAGACAAATATAGACCAAAAATCAGTATCAAATCAAAAAGAGGGGAAAAAAATCGATATCAGATATCTCATTGTAGCACCTACCTCTAGAATTGAAGGGTGTCGGTGTAAAATATGATTTTTAGCTATCAAACCGAGAAAGAAAGATTAGATTAAATGCAAGCTTAGGGCTCTTACCAATTTCAACGCCTTGTCTAGCTTCACCACTCTCGGCACCACTTTCTTCTTCGCTTCTGTAGTCATCGGCGGAAATTAAAGAACTGCAAGCAAAATCCAAGAAAGGATTTTAACGAGATACATAAGAAAACAATTTACAGAGAAAAACCACATCCGTCGCTTTTGGAATCTTAAAGCATTTTTTTGCACGAACTTGACCCACAGGATTTTTCGGTTATCAATCGGGAACCCGGCATTATGGCTTTGTGTTTTCCAATAAAAAAAAATCAAATTTAATAAAAAATAGACAAAATCCTAATTACTTGGGTGTACAAAAAAAATTTCCTTGGCTACCGTAGAGCAGAGTAGTCAAAAAAATATTAATAAACTTGGCAAAGTGCAATTGGACCTCAGGTTCCGTCCAAGCCAACTTAATGATTGATCAACCTAATTTATTCATTGCCATGGTAGTAATCCCAAATGATTGATGATTGATTAAGTTAAGAACTGATCATGAATTGAGTTTGGAGACAAAAAATATTAAATTTTTAATAGGTTCTGACGAAAACTAGACCCATAATAATTTGGAGGTTGTTTAATATGGGCTCATCGCATCAGAAGACGTGGAGAGCTGGCAAATTAAAATATTTGGTAATTTAAATATAAGTTCTTCCAAATTAATTTTTAAAATTTTCTCCAATATCTCATCCCCATGTATCTTCGTTCTTAAGTTCACAGTTTTTTTCAGAAAAAAATGACTTATTTATACTGCTCTGTGTGCTTACAAATGCTTAGTGCATGAGCATAAATTATGAAAATCATAGCTTAATTACAAGTTATAGGAACAATCCCGTTTTCTGGATTCCCCTACCGTCGTCTATTCGGCCCCTCCGAGCCTCCACTCCTGAAAAAAGCCGAAAAAAAAAAAAAAAAAATCCACGGGACAACGCAGGAAAAATCAACGAAAACAAAGGAAAGGTGGAAAAATTACAAGACAAGGCCTTTTCCCTCATAGGTTTATTAATTTTTTTCCTTTTCCCTTCTTTTTCTTTTAATTTTTTTTCTCTTTTTCGGAGATCTATGGGAAGCAAAGCACCTGAGGGAGATCGGAGGGGAAGGCCGACGTCGGTGACGATGGGGAGGAAGGCGATGGCGGAGACCGGTGGGAGGTGGCGGCGAGGAGAGCAGGAAGGAGGTCGGCGTCTCTTTTTTTGGAGATCTGCGGGAAGGAAAGCACCTGAACGAGATTGGAGCAGGAAGGCCGACGCCGATGATGATGGAGAGGAAGGAGACGGCGGAGACCGGCGAGAGGTGGCGACGAGGAGGTGGGCGTCCGCGAGGGCTCGGGAAGGACGTCCGCCAGGGCTCTCCAAAAGGGTTCAAAGAAAGAAAGAAAAAAACACCGCTACTACTTGGAAATAATCCTAGCGCGACACGTAGCATGCTAAAGAGTTTTGGCTGTACGTACATCGTGGGTTCTAAATTTTATTTTTCTTGCTTCATGCGATTAGCCTGCCGAGTAAATTTTTTCCGCATTAACTCACACTTAGAAGGCAGGCAAAATAATTTATTTTATCAACTCGAATCGTATTCAACCTATCATAAATAAATTTAAATTTAAATTAAATAAATTTAATAAAATTATCTATTTTAATCTATATATTAAATAAATTAAAATTTTTATTAAAAAAATAAATTTAAGTTGCCATGACTCATTTATTTTATCTACGTAAGCTCAAGCTTGAATTTGATTCTGCGAACTTGCTTATAATTTTATACTTAAATTGAAACTCAGTTTCTTAAGAATTTTTTTTTTTTTTTGAGTTCTATCTTCAACAAAATTAGAAAGGATGCCGTCCAATCCTTCCAACCTCTTTGTTACCATGCACCACTATCACCCTCCTTTACCCTCCCCTACTTTGAAATATTAGTTCCTTCATTCTTTTTCATTTCGATCCTTTCTCCTTCACCTTCTTCTCATCCTTCAACCTCATATCTAAATCCTAGAGTCCAAGTATAATTTTCTTCCATGCTATCTCTCTCTATCTCTCCCTCTAGGTGTTCATAATGTCACATCGAGATGAGAGGCACACTATGGCCTCATCATGACCAAATGCTTTCTATGGCCATGATGAGTGGCAAATTGAAGCTACATCCTCTTCAAGATCTTGAGGGATGATGGTGGCGGCAAAGATTGGATAGTGAGCTCCTAGATTGCATTCAATCTTTCTCATCGTAATGCTCCCCCTCGAGAATATCAAGCAATTTACCCAATCTCAGGTCATGTTTTTCCAAGACACTCTTGTGCCCATCCTTTGACTTGCCTTCTGCTTGGCAATTTGATTTGAGAACATGGACAACAGAAAGAGCACCTAGTTTCATCTTTCATAGTAGATTTGTCATCTTGATTTCTACTTTGATACTAAGCATTAGTTCGCTAGATTTTTCCATCCTCATACATCTTCTTCTTTAAATTGTAAGTGGACTTACAAATTATCTGATATTTTCTTTAATTAATGGAACCCATCAAGTGGCATTAATTTTTCTTTTTTTTTAAAAAAATCTTTGGTTTGTGGGCATTATTGTATCTCTTCTTGGTATATAATACTTGATAACTAGCTTTCTAACTAGAGATTTGATCTAGCAACATTCTTGTTGTTATATTTTTTTTTTAACTAAAAACAAAAGACTATAATAATATTCTTAAATAAAGACCAAGGTATCCATCGGAGATCCAAGATTGGAAATGGATATATGGTGAAGCTACAACATTTCTAGGCATGAGAAATAAGTAAAATAAGTTATATATATTTATTGTTCAACCTAATCTATTTATCAAACAAGTTAAGTAGATTGGATTGGATTGCTTATTTATTAAGTATGAAAGATTCAGATTTTAAATCCTAGCTTATTTAATAAATAAATTAAATTTAAGTAGAAATTTTCTAACTCGATCCATATTTGACCCCACCGTATATAATATGACTTGACATGATTTACACCCTTATACGCCTATGAATATCTCGGGCTCACTATGATCTAAAAAAATAAAAAATAATAATTATAGCACCATATAATATTATTCATGTTTCTTCTCGTGTGCATCTACATTCCAAGATAAATGCACCTTATCTTGCTCTTGGTCTAGCATGGAGTAAATTGTTAAGCAAGTAGATCTTTTTTTTTTTTTTTTATTGAATTGTCAAGCAAGTAAATTATCAAAGTAGAATTGCATATGTGGTGCATTTAATAACATATGAAGAAAGTTCCAAACTTTGGCATCAAACAATTTCTTAGAACATAACCACCGATTGAATACTTTAAGAGTATCATGAATAATAAAACTACAAATAACCAAAAATACTCACCCTTCTCGAATTATTTATGTGAATGGGACATTAAGATTGGAATATGGTTCAACACTGAACTTATGTGCCATGGATTTTCATCCAACATTTTGTTGATCACATAATTTAGTGAGGATGATCTCCAATGCACTTGGAAAATGGTCATCCAATCATCTTAGTTTAACGAATATTGCACTTCAATTTTCATTAAGCAATGAACTTAAACCACTATCATAGGCATGACAAACCTCAAAATCAAAAGTTAGCTCTTTTGGTCTCATTACCATGATCTAGAGTTCACACACCGGCATGTCCCTTGCAAACACAAGAAGGCTTGATGGACAAGCATCTCCATTCAAATCATTATCAACACTTGATGCATGAAATTAACCATCGTATGTTCTTACCTAGTTACCTTTTCATCATCCATTTATAATGCTTTAATGTTTTGTGGTCATGAAGCTTTCAATTTTCGTAACCATAATAAAGAGGTATTAACCAGGTTAAGCCCGAGAACCCCGTTTGGTGAGTGCTGTAGGGTCGGTGATAGATAGAAAGTGATTGATGCTTAGGACTCATTTGATTTATGAAAAGAATTTTTTTTCAAAAAATAACTTCTTAGAAAATTACTTTCTGAAAATATGATTTTGACATGTTTGGTTGACCATAAAAAAATGACTTATATTTGATTGAGCATCCATATTTTCAAAAAAATTATGTAAAAAAGATTGCAAATACACTCAAGTGGTCATCCACCTACTCTCAAGACTAGTGTTTTACCCGTCAATCAATTATGGAACAACATAGCAACCGTAAATTGGAAAATAGTGTAGAGGCTTAAAGGGTGAGAAAATCATTCATCATGAACAACAAAGAAGTCATAATAGACAAATATAGACCAAAAATCAGCATCAAATCAAAAAGAGGAAAAAAAAAGTCGATGTCAGATATCTCATTGCAGCACCTGAAAAAAGATTATATAAATGCAAGCTTAGGGATCTTACTAATTTAAATGCCTTATCTTGGCTCTCGACACCACTTTCTGCTTCGCTTCTGTAGCCATCGGCCTAGTGCTTGAATCGGAAATAAAAGAACTGCAAATAGAGTATCCAAGAAAGGATTTCAATGAGATTCACATCCCAACACCAAAACATAAGCAAACAATTTGCAGAGAAACCCTAACCTATTTGTTTGTTAGGTGAAGTTAGGCATCCTCTAAGCTATGCCACATCCATCGATTTTGGAATGTTAAAGCAGTTTTTGCATCACAGACTCTCGAGAACCCTATGACATTAGGAAGCCTCAAAGAGAGATGTCTTTTTTTTATAAAAAAATTAATTTTAATAAACAATAGATAAATTCTTAGTTACTTAAGCGTGGAAAAGAAAATTTTCATGTCTACTATAGAATAGTCGAAAAATATTAATAAAGTTGGCAAAGGTATAATTGGACCTCAGGAACTATCCAATCTAACTCGATTGGATCATAACTACAGTTGATCGACCTAATTTCTCCACTACCATCCGTGCTAATTTCTCCACTGCCATCAGTGGTAATCCCAAATGGTTGAGGATTGATTAGGTCAAGAGCTGATCATAGACTGGATTTTGGCATGAAAAATATTAAATTTTAAATAGACCCAATCCGAAACCTGACTACAATTAAATATAGTTTAGGCCCGACCCATAATAATTGGACGGTTGTTTAATATAGGCTCATAGATTAAGAAGACATGGAAATTGCTACTAATTCCAATCTAAACAGGAGAGCTGGAAAGCATCAGCATTTATTTTTAAAAAAAAAAAAAAAATTAAGAGTTGAATCCAAGTCACTTAGCAGTCCGTGAAATTCTACTATGGAATCACTATTTCCATGTTTGGTGAGAGTTATCAATATTATCTTGATTGCTTGTAAGGTCTGGGTCGCTACTTCAGTTCACGGTTGCAACCGTTTTGGTTGCAGTTGAGAAGTGTAACCTCCATGTACTGTTATTTTACGTAACTCAAACAGTGATCCACCAACATATAATGCAGGCATGCTGTCGTTGAACCATCTAAGATAGCAATAAGAATGGAGGTTGAGGGACATTTATTTTTATCCTTATTTTTATATGAGATGCATCTGATAATTAATTTGAAGCTTTAACCTGCCGATTGCTTGTCCTTTCTCCTCATACATGGTACTCTACCCCGAGGTATATAACTGGTATGGCTTAGAATATTTCTTTTCATTACCACCTCTCATCTTGGTTTCGTTAGTTATCCTCGCTCTTCAGTTTTATTTTTGGGGGTTCGTGGGCATACTTTCTCATGAAATAAATGCAACCTGAAAACAAAAACACCAAGCCATCTTACTCATAACCTTGGAGGCACAGCTGAAAATATGACATATCAAAGATATCAATAGATCCAACAATTATATTCTTTTTTTTTTTTTTTGTTTAGATTAAGGACCTCTTTGCCATGAGGCCCGAGCATTGCTGACTTGTCCATGGATTGCAACCTTGTACATCACCTTCTACTCAAAAAAGAAAAAGAAAAACGCCTTTTACTTTGCCAAAATGCACAGCATATTTCCTTGCTTGGTCATATCATCGGGAGAAGTATAATATGCATGTATACAATATTATTGCACTCTCATGCATCTATTGGAATTTGCAAACTTTTGCTTTCTATTAGTTCAGCGCAGATTGGCTAGAAAACATGTTTCAAAATTTTTTTTTTTCTTTTCTGTTTGATATTGAGGAAAAAAGACACCTATCAGTAAAGATCTTTATTTGATCCATTAATTATTTTTAAAAAAAAAAAACATTAAGCTTATGATAACGTTTTTTTAAATCTCTGACATATGTTGTTATTGTTAGGGATATAAACATGAGTGAACCTGCTCAGCTCAAGCACGACTTGGAATTAGATGAAACCAACTTGAGCCCTGTAGCATTGCTTGTACAGAAGTATCGGGGCTTGTAATAGAAACTTCAATGCTATCTTTGGTTACAATAAATTTACCAGATTCCTTCTATTCATGTTGGCTATTCTTGCACTCAAACCAAACATCCCTACTTCAGCTAAGTAATAATCATCACCAATCATTATGAATTATAAAAATGATAAGGATAACATCAACGAACAATTTCTAGTACCATAATAATAGACACATAAATCCCATATTAAGGTATAAGACTAGAGTGAGAGCATAAAGGTAGCTAGAGAGAATTTAATATGGATGACGTCATCCCATTCGAGGAAAGCAAGCTCAAGCTGCATTGGGACACCTAACAAAATGGCCGCACAAGTCTTCCAAAAGAGTTGCACGAACATGAATTTTAAGCATGCTTTGCCACAGGCCAAGACAATACTAAATCCTAAGCATGCTTTGCTCCATGTCAAGGTAGGGACCAACAATAGTAGGAAAAACTCCAGCACTAACAACAAGTAGGCTCCCTATCAAGTTGAAGGATAGGAACATACATGACACACACAACATACTTGTATGCAGATACATGCATGCATATTATTTATATCGCATTGAAGTCCAAAGAGCATCGTTTAGATGGTGACCATGTGACGGTGCCTAGAACAAAGCAATCAAGAGATGCTCTAACCTTGGTAATGAAAATTTGGTCAAGCATTTGGGCCTAATTTAACAGAACAAGCATAGAAGCCACTCACTAGAATAAAGTATTAGATAAGACTACTTACATCATGTTCACAACAAGGAAAAAGATTGGCTAAGATGATGCCATTTAGTTGGTCTTAAGAAAGCTAGAAGGCAATAAAAAAAAATATGAATATAGGCACATGGCTCCATATAAAAAGGCCAAGTGGCTTTTAAGGAGAGTTGATCGAACCAAGAGTGTCTACTCAAGTCACAAACCAAAAATTCCAAAGAAAGTATGAGCATAGGTCAATTATGAGCATAGCCTACCTGAAATGCTGGATGTTGATCTAAAAAGCTTATTAACTTCTATGCTAAGATGCTATTGCCCTGATTCGAGGACTCTTCAGGAACAAGACATGTAAAGACAGTTAAGACTAAGACATGAAAATTGGAGAAACAATGAGAACCAATTGCAACAACCGTCCAAAGAAAGTGCATGAAGTGATGTTAATCAAAGATAACATGTATCAATATAGGAGATGGACAACTATTAAGTGGATAACAAAGAGATATATAAATACTAAATTGTAATCATAGGAAAGCTCTCTTTTCATCAATCAAATGGTCATTTTTATTTTTTAACCCTTCTATTATCTTTCTTTACTTTTATTTATATTTTTAGTTCATAATTTGTAGTTCTTAGCATAACTTTGTAGTTACTGCTCCCTTCCTTGAGAAAGCGGCACCCTAATAGTGAAAGCCATTGAAAGTAAGATGGTGGAACCCACTACCATCTATCTTCTCCAGACACAAGTCGTATGCTTGCACATCGATCCAGCCCAACCATAGATTTATTCTCCTTGCCATTCCATCCCAAGAGAGAAAAAGGGGAGCAGCACATACACATGCATATTGTAACAGGAGATAAAAATAAAGGCCATATTGAAGGCTCAGATGCAAGAGGGGTGCATGCACAAGAAGCAAAGAAACTAAGGATCTAAGACAATGACCACTATTGTGTGCATGCAAGAATTCTTTCCTTTATTCTCAGAGTAGTTCAGGTAATTATGGTCCTCATGCTCTATTAAAATAGTGGCTATTGCCAGTGAAAATGCTAGATTCTTATTTGCCTTTAATTCCATTGCTTATGTTCTGATCAAGAAAAATTTTGATATCAAAGCTGCAAAAATTTAACTAAGTACTGCATTTGTTACATTAGTCATAATGAATACTTGCATTGTAAGTGCATCTTAACATCTCAACTTCAAATTTGTACCCATTTGTCAAACATAGAATCTGGTGTTTATACCTGTATTGATCATTTACATTCTATGATAAGAGTTGTCATCAATATATTTGTGAAGCAAAAACACCAAAATAAGGATCAATAACAAGAACAAAGATACAGACAAATACATCACTCCTTCCTTTTTAAGTTTTTTAATCTATCAAGAAGAATAGCTTCCCATATACAACTATAAATCGATCATTGCAACCTGTACTTTTGCAAACATGAAGAGGGACATAACTCATATGTCCAAAGTCAAAATGATCAACACACATCTGAACATCATTCTAAAAATCCCCAAGTATTCCTGACATCATTCTATTTATCTGTAAAATAAAACCATAAATAGCTAGAGTCATATTGCTGTCACTGTTTAACAATTAGCTATTTATAATATCAAATAAACTTTAAGGATAGAAGGTGATAAGAATCTTCTAAAAGACTAGACAATGGTTTATCTTGACAAATTCCATAGGGTGTGAATCTATCTAAATGGTATAATTACCTGCTTTGAAGAAAGTCCTAGTTCCTTAAGATCTTCTACCTGCCCATCATCAAAACAGTCCATCTTATTAAATTACTTCAATAACAGGGAATAAGAGAATTAAATTAAAATAGGTTTCTTTTCAATGAAAATGGCTTTCATTGTGCTTACTTCTTTAAAGGGATCCGGAGTTTCCTCACGAAGTTGAAGTATGCATGAAGCTCTCTTCTCTCCAATTCCCTGAATAAAGAACAGGAATTAGTATATATCAAACCAAAATTAGGAGCAACAGACAAAAGTATAATCTAAGATCTTGAAACTGGCCTTCAATTTTTTGAGTTCCTCCCTGTAAGAAAAAGGTAAAAGAAAAAGAATATATTAGAGAGAGAATGAATGTATTAGAGTGACCACGTTTCTTATAAAAAAAATCATTTAACTCTAAATAAAAGTGATTAAGGGAATTACAAATCTTAACCATTTCATGATAATTTATGTTCATCTGATGGCTTATTTCTTTTTATTATGCAAAAGGGGTGGTTGATAAACGACCTAACTATATATATATGTAGCTTTGTCAAATTTTTTTTAATGCAGCTTCCTACATTTGCAAATATTAGCTCTTGAAATGTAAAAGAATGAACAAGATGACACTCTCTAACTGTACTTACATTAATATTATCCATTTCTTGTTTCGATAATAATCATAATTACACAAGGATAAATTAAGTTTCTAAGCATAGTCAAAGTTAATTAGTTCTTAACCTCCATATCAGAATGGAAATTATAATAACACAATGGTTTCTTAAAGTGATAAGTTGTGAAAATGATTTAGTTGACCATGTATGTGAACCAGACCAAATTGTAAGTTAACTTGTTGTTTTACATGGCAACAAATACCGAAATAATCCACCATTTCATGCAAAAGAAAGCATTCCTAATATGCTACCAAATGTACCATCTGAACCAGCATTATGTAATGCAAAAGTAATGCTCAACCCCAACTTACAATTGTTAATGTAACTAAACCAATTTTTTATTGCATCTCTTTGAAAGAATGATTTTTCACTATATATAAGAAAATGCTCTATGCAACTACTTACAACATCCAAACTTTTGCTTCCCTACTAAGTATGTCCCATTCTGTTTGGACTCCACATGACAAAAAGAGGATACAAATTTTGATGTTATCAATATTAGAGGGTGTTAATCATAGCTCATCATGAAATTTCATTATGCAGGAACAACAACAATAGTCATAAAAAATCTGGGAACAAATGCATCATAATTTAACCTAACTGTGATAAGGATTTATCACTTTGTTTGTTGCTGAGCAATGTAATACTTTTTGTAGCATTTTTCAGTTCTCATAGTCTCTTATTACAAAAAATATGCTATCATTATCACTTGTTACTCTTAATAGATTTAGCCATGAAACATTATACCACATGAAGTTTTACATATAATGAAAAAAAAAGATATTATAAAAAATTAGACATAATATGATAAATATTGTGGCATTAATCATTCATTTATTTGCCTTGACTTCCACATTATATAATTTAATTTGATTAGTTTAGACTCTATAATAAGGACTGAATGACTCATCAATCATTGTTAACATCTTATCAAATATAAATAATTAGATAATTTTTGTTTACAGCAAAAATAATTAACCTACAATAGTTAGTTTGATTTCTATTGATCATTATTTGTTATTTCTCCTTGAGAGAAAGAAAGCGATCATTGCTTACTTGTTAGCACTATTGAGGAAACATAGACACTCCTGGACCAGCGATTTCTGCAACCATGAACAAGGAAAAAAGTTCAGCATAATCAAAATGACAATACTCATTAACAACTTACCATTAAAAAATAGAAAAATGACCTTGAGCCCTGTACTGTGAGTTCTGAAGATGTCTTGTGGAGTACTAGACTCAAAGTTTGAGTTGCTATCTAGTCTTAAATTGAATGGGACTCCAGGAGTTTTGGGTTCGATATGATCGACACCCTCTTGCCTAGAATATGGTACATCCACTTTTGGTGTTGCTATGTTTATCTGTTGTGTACTTAAAAGTTTTAAAGAGTTCGATATCTCTCTCAATCTTTCACTTAATGGTGGAGAGGATTCAGCCATATTGACAAGAGAGTTCTGGTTTCCCTTCATAGTGCTTTCTGTAAAATCAGAAAAAGAGAAACTAAAAAATGATCTCTTGTAAGAAACTATCATCTACCTCTGCAAATATACTTAGAAACTTTACAGCCATTTGATATATACCTTCTGGATTTGTAGATAAATTTGCACCAATATCAAGTCCAGTCTCACTTTCTTGAATATCATTGTGCTCATTTGGATAAGGAACATCACTGGAAGACTGGAAGAGAGATATAATATAAATTTAAACAGCATCCCTTATGACATAATAATATCTCAAAATCATATAAAGCTTCTAACTGAGAAAAGAACTAACCTCTGGAATCTTAGGTTCTGCATTAGTAGCAATAGGTGACACACAAGTTTTCTGCATAAAATTCTTTCAGAAATTGCTAGAAAAACTATGCATGTAGAAAAGTGCAATGCTCAATACATATTTGGAAACTTAACCACTAATTTGAAATGACGAAATAGTATCATATATACCTCAATTTGTATAGAAGTGACTCCATATGTAGAATCAATTAAAGCATTGTCCTGGGGAAAAAAATTCAATGGGCATGCAATGTTAAGCAAAATCTCTTCTCTAACAAGCTGGTTTTATCCATACGGCAGTTAAAAAGCTGGTTTCACAATAAAAATGATATGAATTGACCTCATTTGATGTATCCACATACGTAGCAGCATTCGATAAGATATCATCCTGCATTATAGTCTTATAAATTATTCAATTAAAATATGGAGCCTAAAATATAAAAGAACAAATACTCTCCAAAGAATTATTTTTGAAAAACTTTCTCGCTACAGCATTAAAGTTGTCATAAGTGATGAATTCCAACTCAATTGCCTCTATATAGTTTATTCTTCTTGATGATATAAATCAAAGCAATTTGTTGCACAAAATTTATGGAAACCAAACTAAAAATAAGCATATTGATACTACTGCAACTTCAATTTTATTGTAGTAACTTTATTCATTTAAGGTGAAAATTACCATATGTAAATATCTACATATTTTAAAAAAAGCCACGCTTATTTTTCATATGGCATGCAACAACTAATTTGAGAATTAAGTGGGTTTATTACCTTGATAGATTTGGTGCTAGAACTTGTAGCATTGAACAGGTTCCTGAGAACATGGCAAAACCAAAAGTTACTTATGATGGATCATGTGAAAGGGCAGATTAAATAACTCCGAACACATACCTTCCTTTTGTCAGAGATGTGCTATTATTATTTGTTTTCTTCTCAATTGTACTAAATTGGGTGGGTCCAAATTTCTTCATAGAATTGCTCAATGATTGGGGCCTATGTGTGTAGAAGGGTAGCACAGTGAGATACAAATTTTTGACAGCATTACTATAATACTATTTTTTAAATTTTTGAAAAAAATAAAAACTAAATTGAAAGCATCACCTTCTCTTAGTCAGAAATGAGGTTCCGTGTCCTTTTTTTTCAATAGAGGCAAACTGAGAAAGTTGATGCTTTTTTACTAAGGCTTCATGTGCTCGACTTCCTCCATTAGAATGGGAAAACAGGATAAATTTTGAGACACTCTTACTACTGCTCTTGGCTGTGTCATGTCGGTGCTGGTTGACCGTCTGGCATGACCGAGAAGCCAAGCTGACTGCATGAATAGTATCTTGACACGGAGTTGGGTTCTACATTAAACAACCAAGTAGTCTCATGAGATGGAAACATCTTAGCAGACCACCTATATGCATCCAAATTATTTGTAGCAGCTTAATCCAAAAAAAATTCTTTTGTAAAGAAGACAATATTATAATTACGAGCCTCACCAAACAAGTAATGAACACTGCTCCACTTGCTCTGCATATGAAGTCTTGCAAAAAACGGGTCAGTTTGCTTTCTCTGTAGGGAATGTAAGTCTCATTGGCATTCAATGCATAAATGACATTAAGCAAGGTATACAGTGACTTGTTGACTTTAGCATTCTCAGCAGGATGAGATTTAGCAGTAATCTTCTGTTTAGTATCCTCATAACCTGAAAAGGAAAAAAAAAATCAGCATGGAAGGAAGCTACTAAAGTAGCAAAGTCTATTACCCATCATGAAAGAATAAAATGGAAGTTATTTGTTTTACCTGCCAAGTCAACAAAATTCATCTTTCCAACAAGGGAACGGTTGGTTTTCTTATCAACAACAGAAACATATATAATCATGCCTCTGTGGCTCCTAATCAATATTTCATTGACAGCCTTCCGTTGAGGCCTCCGCTGGTTGCATGCATTAGTGAATAATTTCTTGAGGTCAACAATTGAATTCACAGGGACCTGAAGTAAATTTATGGATACACAACTTGATTATAGACATTCTAGAGACCAACTGAGGAGCTGCCAGAAATATAAAGTTCCATGAAGTCCACTGTTATACCTGAGAAAGGCCCTTGAGCTGAATTCTCCGTCCAGCATCTTCAAGAACAAGTACCTCTTGTTCTTTAGGTTCCAAGAGATCATAGATGTGATCTTGATACACTTCATAGCATGATATAGCCACTGATCCCCCTACTTCTGTGGCTGACATGAGAATCTCGGAAATTGCCATTGGTGCCAAGCCAGGATTCTCTTCAGAGCCCTAGGTGTCAGTGCACTTAGATGAATTACAAGAAACAAAGAAAGAGAAATAAAGCAAAAACCCTAATTGTAAAACCTCAAGCGTTAGAGGACATAAAGAACTGAGACCCACCTGAATCGTCTGAGTCTTTCCACTTCCCCGAGCACCATAAGCAATAACACAGGCATTACGTCCATGAAATATCCCTTGGAGAAGAGGCTTGACCTCTCTAGAGAAAATCTCGCTGACACCCTCATCTTGCTCATAGCACCAATCTAATTTGTAAGAATCTTTGTGATTGCTCCTAAAGAACAGAAATAAAATAAACTCCCTCAAACATAAAAACCCCAAATCCGAAAACCCTATCAGCTCAATGAACTTAAGATGTCATCTATGTCCAAGATTAGCAATCCAAATTCCCAAATTCTTAGTTGACAATAAGAACAATCAAGAAAACATATTTGAAAAAACTCATATCTTGGAAATCCGATTAATAAGAACCAAGCAAGAAAACAGATTTAAAGAACAAAATATGCTCGTAGGTATAAATTTTATTGTGTCCATAGCTCCAATTTGATCAATCAAATTCACCGATATGGTAAAAGAAGGAAAATTTTCTCTTTTCAAAGCCCACTGAGCATAAAAATTACAAGATCAAATCAAAACAGTTTACCTCAAAATAACTCGAAAAAGAAAAAATCAAGGAAAAGGATAAAAGTGCCGAACCCAGTCGTTTGATCTCCAAAAGCGATTGAGGCATAATCTCCATCGCATCTCGTGAGAGTAATCTGAGCACGACAGGACGAACAAGAAGACTCCCTGTCGGACGCCCTGACGATCTCCGAACTTAGGAAAGGTCTGATCTTTCCCACCACCCGGACTCCCCTTCGCGACTGCAACCAAGATTGAGAACCGGAGTACTGCGCGCTGCCCGCAGCCGAAGAAGAATCCATGGTTTGCGAAGTCCAAATCAAAGAAATCGAAAAGAAAAACAGAAGAAAAACAAAGGAGACGATAGGTAGAGATCAAAGAGATTGAGAGGACGATAGGTAGAGATCAAAGAGATTGAGGGGGTTCTTGGCTTCCAGAGGAGAGGAATAGCCGTTGGTCTGTGCGGCTTAGGCTTTTGAATCAAGTGGGTTCTAGTGACGCGCGGAACTGGTTAATATAAGGAATAACGGAGTACCGGTCTACCGGATCCATTTGATCGTTCTTAAGGCCCCGCTGTCGTGGCGGCTCATTGGAGTTTGGGATATGTTAAAGTGGCTCCGAAGGTACACGAGATCTTTAGCTTTCAAATTTTGCCGACTCTCCGCTCCGGTCCGCCCTTGTGGCAATCGAGTGGATTAAAGGCGACGCGCGTTGTGAGCAAAAGGGGGTGAAATTTAGCTGTCTTTCGGTGTCGGGACACATGTTTTTATGGAAAGATCATTGTTTTGGACGCGCGGATCCTGCTGTGCACCATACGATATAGCATACAGTGCATCATCCAACCCATGATGGATGGTTAAATGCTGCAGTATGGTATACAACATGCATCATTCATCACACAATGGACGGTTATGCATGGATGCATGCCCATGGTGTGCGATCACGTGCAGCCTTTCATCGCAGGATGAACAACATGCTGTGCACTATACCGTACGATGCACAGCAGAGAATCCATGCTCTTATTTATCATCTTCATTTACTTTAAAATATGATACTAGAATCACTATAAAAAATTAAATATTATATATATATATATATATATATAATACTACAGGTTATCCATCTAATTCAAGTCGATGATTTATCAAGCAATAATTCAACCCAACTCCCATCATCTTCTTTGACCTCATATGAAAGTCAATGATTGATTAAGTAAAATCAAGATCGAATTAAGAGCTTGTTTGATCAAGTTATGAAAATTAATTTATTTTTTAAATTATTTTTTTAAATAGAGTTTCAGAAAAAAAATGTTAGAGGAGAAAAGTAGTTTGTATTGGGTAAAATCATTTAATAAGTATTTTTATAGAAGTAGTTTATGTTTGGCATTTTTTTTTTTGTACAAAAAGAGAAAACCCTAAAAACGAAAAAAAAATTAAGAACAAAAAAAGAAAACACCAACTAGATCAACCATTACCAACATTCTAGTAGTAACGGGGAGAGAAGAGAGGGATGGGAAGGACCCATCTGAGAGCCACTTAGTTAAGCTATCAGTCGGTTGATTGGCCTTTCGATTGATTGGCAAATCTTTAAAAAAAATACTTTTGACTATCAAATTATGAAAAAGATATGTATAAATTTACTTTATAATTAATATTATTTAAATAAATAAATAATTTTAAATATTTATTATAATTAATTTTAATTTTAATTTTTATTTAATTAAAATAAAATAATAAAAAATATAAAAAATTAAAATTTTAATCAATATAAATACAATTGAATCAATTATAATATATATTGAATATTTTACATAATTTTTATATAATAATATATATGTATCAAAATACATCATTCATTAAATAATGAAAGGGATAAGTGAAGATAAATAAGGATAGCTATAATAAATAATAATTTTGAGTAAGGATATTTTTATTTTTAAAAAATTAATTTTTTATTATTTTTAAGAAAAATTTTTAATTTTCTACTTTCATTATGCAGCAAAAAAAACTGCTTTTACTATCACTTAAAAATAAATTATTTTTTAAAATAAACTTGATTAAATATTTTATTTTTTAAAATAAATATTTTTTATTTTATTTTATTTTATTTTCAAAAGTTTGGCCAAATAGGTCATAAGGCCGTCCATCTCAAGTGCTAATTCTTAAATACTACTTTGGATTGGTGAACTCGATGGTGTATTGCTAGATAATTAGTGATAAAATCCTTTTATATATTATTTCATCAATTTTATAGATATTATGTATAAGTAATATAGTTTAAACAATGTAATGCAAGTATGATGTTTTCAAATGATGTAGCATGTTTATCGCACAGAGAAAAATCCAATATTTATATCATGCTTTAAAAAAATATTGATCAATTTTTCTGGAGCGATATTAAAAAAGTTCAAATCAATGACCCTTTACTAACTTACCCGTTGCAATTCACTCTTAATCAAATTCTTTTGCTTAAAAAATTTATAAAAAAACCCCATTGTTTTTTTTATCTGATCTAAACCTAAAAATTTTGTCGTATCTTTATATAATATAAATGTCAATAACACTACACCTGAAAGACTAACTATTATTTGAAAAAAAAAAATCTAATATATAGAAATTTTCATCTTTGCTAGAAAAGGCATCCCTCCATTTTTTTTGGTATAAAAAAAATATTAACTTTACTCAAAATAAAATATTTTTTTTACAAAATAGATAAAGATGCTAGCATAAAATTTGATCTCTTTGAATATGCTAATCAACTAAGTTAAACGTTGGTTAGCAAAGAACTTATGCATTGTTATCCATAAAAAAAGTTTATGTACCAGTGAGTTCAATGCTTCAACTTTGGAAGAAATTATTATATATACCAGATGCAATCGGACCGTGCAAATCCCACAGTGGATAACACGCCACGTTATCCTTGTATTTCATCAATTTCCGATTGGGCGCTATCCACCATTCATATGCGTCAGGATTTGCCCTGGTTCACTTGCACCTGGTGCATGTAATAATTTTTCCAACTTTAGAATACGCTAAGCTTTTCTTTAATAAAATCTCACATCTATAAAAGTTCAAATTTTGATTTTGCAAACAAACGCTTTTCGCTGCGCACCTCGCTTTCAGGTAAGTCATCTTTAACAAAAAAGGACCGCATATAAAAGACCGTGAGAGTATTTTGTCGGAAGGTCAGGGGGCTCCGCGTAAAATATGCAAGTGCTTCTCCATATCAGCGATTCAGGAGGAGAAGAGGAAGGGCTCTCAGCATCGACCGGCGAGCAGTACGACATATAGTAGGTATTCGGCACTTCGATTCTATCATTTTATCTTTTTTTAATGATACACGGCCGTAAAATTCTTTCTGTAATGGCCAAATCAGGGTTTTTGCAGGAAAAAATTGCTGACTATTAGGTTAGTTTTTGAATTTTCAACGTTAGGGTTTTTATTTTTTATTTTTTTTGCTTCACGGTATTTAGATAGTGAACGTGTTCATAAGTCGGTAAAAAATGGAAGTCTCTGCACAATAGAAGGCCGAAAACATACTATGAATTTATCCATTATGAGGTTTGATTTAGAGAAAAATCTATTCTCGATTCTCGATTTTTTTTTTAAAAAAATGAAAATTTCTTGTTTTAGATATCAAAGTTAGTTGAAGTTATTTATATAGTTTTGTTCATATTTTAATGAATCGATCCATAAACTTGCCACCAAATCCTTCTCAATGGACGTCAGAATTATAATCTGATTCCTTCTTGAATCTGGGCCCATAGAGATCTTATGCAAAAAATCTTCTCAAAAGAAAAAAAAAAAAGAGGGGAAAATAAAAACCCCATGGAACCCTTGATTGGTACTGATAAGCTGCTTTTGCCTATAGCATCAAGCTTTTGAATACAAAGTATTTAGATTGTTGTATAAATGTTCGTAGGCACCATAGGTATGACAATTTTCACGTTGTAGACATAAAGGAAGGAAATCTTCTAATGTAAATATGGTGTGACTTTTTGATGTAGGTAGCATTTGGAAGTAAGAATTATTTGGCTGTTAGATTTGGTTGCGGTATGGATGCGAAGGTGGAAAATGGTATCAAGAAGCTGTCTCCTTGTGATGTGAAAGCCTTGAAGAAATGCTTGGAGGAAAACAAAGGGGACTACTTGAAATGCCAATCTCAGATTGAAGCTTTCAAGTCATCCTGCTCACTGAGGAAACCGCCATCATCTCAGGCCTCCTCATGAGTTAAGCTTCATGCACTTTTCTTTTTCTTTTTTCGTCTCAGAGAGGCAGTTGTGTCATTCCGACTGACTTAGATTGTATTTGGCACTTGTTATCAAGTATGACTAATTTTCTATCTTATTGTGCCCCATGATATTTCCTAAGTAAAGTGCAGAGTGTTCAAGCACTACTTCATAAAAGATTCAGCTTGCTTAGATTTATTGATTAAGAAAGAAACAATGGTTACATCTTTTGAGCAACTGCTTGCTTAATGTGATTTTTATATTTGCATATTCGTACACCTCTATTCTTATGCAAGAAAAGAAAATGAGAAAGCTGTGATAGAGAACTTGCACTATTGGATTGCATGTCAAAGTTTGTCATCTTGATTTTTTTCTTTGATCGTAATCTTTACAGTGATCTATGAATTAAGTCCTCAAAACTGATAATTGGCCTGGTGTATCTTGTGTCTTTTCTGATCAGTAAACCTAGAAAGCAGAGAAGTAAATTGAGAAATGCTTGTCAGGTACTGAAGAAGCAATATTCTAACCTGTCAGAGGCTTCTGTCGATCTTGTTCAGATCTTTTCAACAAACAAGGCCTTTCTTGCATTCTTGATAAAAACTGGATTTCTGTGACTGACTAGACCGATCAACAGGATTGATTTGGTGGCTTATGATTTATTTTAAATATTCTTCTGCATTTTTTCCGAACTTCAATGTCTTGCAGATATTTAGCATTGCTGGCTTGCATGATGTAGCCAAGGATGTTATTTATAACGGGACACTGTCTGGGTGACAAAATTATACCTTAGTGCCCTCGATGGCATGCTTGTAGAGAAGCATTAGTTACCTATCTTTCGGTAAGCTCCTTCCTCCTATAAAAGAAAATAGTGAAGGAAACAAAGATAATAAAGTGTTCCTTAATTCACTCAACCAACTTGGTTATCTTGTTCATTACCTGCAGGCCAACTTATCCAAGACCTTGCATACCAGGTTTCTCTTCAGTAATAGGAAGATATGAAACCTTTGCTAATGCTTGTTCCCAATTTGCATCAAAGTTCTGTCCTATTTTCTGCCGAACAGTAAGGTGAATGCACTATGAGACTACCTACTACTGTCTTCTTTTCTTATATACCATCAATATATTCATTTGCAACTACATGCCACTTATAGTTTTTGATCACTTTTTCACAGTACTTTCTAGAGGCATTCAGGGGCATCTTAAAGGGAAAGAAAACAAGGAGGAATGGAACAATGAGAAGAATGAGGTGAAGCAGAATCTGCAATAGGCGAAGGCTGGCTGGAAGAGGCAGATGACTGGCGAACTGTTCCATCACAGGAACATGTAGAATGCTCAGGTCCCTGCATGAGTATGTCTGCAATGGAGCTGATGGTCTGGCAGCATTGGCTGAGGGATTTGTGGCATCCGAGATGGCTCATGGCAAGGTACATAGGGCAGACTCTGATGCTGATGAGTCATTAGGGAACCCAGGAAGCAGGAAGCCCCATATAACAGATGAGTTCTCTTCCTCATAATCTTGAAAGGACCATTATACCATATTAAACTCAGGTCAGATGGTTTAAATTGCATACTGATACTGATTTTCTGACCATGACACTGCTAGAGTTTTTTCTTATAATAGCACCATATGACTCTTTTCTTCTATGCTTTTTGCTTTCTGCTGATAGGATTTATTGATAATAAAATAGGTCATGAAGTTAATTCTTGACAGCAGTAATTTTTACTTGATTGGTCCAAATTCCTCGAGCTACCCTCTTAGAGCTTGTGTTCAAGCTTTATGAATTATTACTATAAACTGCATCGGTAAAAGGTTTAAATTGCAATCACAGGAGAATGTGCTGCCTGGTGACTAGAGTGCACATTTTTATAGCAAACAATGCCTTGTCAATTTTTCTTTTTTCCTCATCTACTTCGAGTGATGAAACAGTAAGTTAACAAACTAATTCACGGGGGAGAGATTCTCAGTCTCTGAAGGTTTTTTCAGAGGGACCGCTAGGAAATCTGTTCTGTAATCTGTAAGTAGAAAGCTGATACCCCAATCTTAAGATCTTATGATATAGATGCAAGTGAGTTCAATGGACTGACTTAAATTCATAACCAAAGTTGGATCCGTGAGTACGATGCAGGCTAGTTTCCAACTGGGTCAACAAATTAGTTCTGGAAACATTTGTATCAGATATTGTAAACCCAAAACAATCAAATAGGTGTCCAAGTCTGATGATCTTCGTCCCAATACTCGCCACCATGTTCTTAATTTGAGCAAGTGGGACTTTTGTTTACTAGAAAATTTTGATAGGACAGGACCTATAATCAAACAGATGTCAACATATACTTCTCAGAAGAATCAGATCATATGCTGGGCTTAAACCCAAAACCTGTCACTTGAGGTACTACCGTTCAGACCTGCAAGTGTTCAGATTCATTGCAATGTACTTTTCAACTTCTCCAGGTAGTTCATAAATAGGCATGAAACATCTCATGCTAATTATAAAAGACTATTTAATGTTGTCAATGTGCTGAAAAAGATAACAACGGACATCCAAATAACTTAAAAAAAAATGAAAAAGAATCTAGGGTCCTTTGCAGTCAAAAGCAGATACACAAAGCCACAAATTGGTGCTTGTAATCTGCTCCAGGATAAACAGTAGAGCCAACGGGACTTGTAACTTGAAGCACCGCAGGCACGTGCCCTGATGATAAACACCAAGTATCATTGCAAATTGGTGCTATCGTTTTTCTTACTCATCTGTTACGCATCCTCTGGAAGCAGGTTGCACATTCTTGATGTACTGAAAGGAGAAGGAAGGATTTATATTATGGAAGGAAGGAAGAAACAAAAGAAAGAAAAAGGGGCCAGAATAAAAAGATGGCTTTATTACATAGTATAAAATTTCAGTTCTGCGTATCTTGTACAGCATCCCTCGCATGGCTTTGTAAGCTGGAGGACTTCAGATTTTCCTCCTCTCAGCCGACTTCTCCTCAATCAATTCAACATTAATTCCTCTCTTTACAGTATATATGGTGACTGTGTCTCCATATTGAATAAGACCAATTGGGCCTCCTTCCTAGAGTAGTTTTAATATTAAAATGTTTATGACAAACATCGTAAAAGAGCTTGGAGGGGTTTCTTCTTGATGGGAAAAACATCAGCTGAAACTAATCCTTGATATACATGACAATTTTTTCCCTCAATAAGGGTCCAACTCCATTCCAAAACTACTATTATTGTTACCATCAAAAAAAATTACCACTACTGTAAGTTGTCAAACAATTTACGGATAGAGGAAGTGAATCAACTGGCCTGTTTTAGAATGATTATACTGTGAAGTCTGATGCATGTTCTCAAATCCTAGGGAGACATCATGTAAGATAATAGGATGGGGTACTATCCCAAGTATTTGGATAGAACTATCCTGCTATTATCCTAATATCTTAATTGACACCTCTTGGGATATCCTTTGTCCCAAGTATTCAGATTGGATGGAATAGCAGCGCATCCTATTTCATGAGCAAATTAAAATGGTCTCATTTTAGGAGATTTAAAATTTTGCTTTGCTGGTAGCTCCTCCTAAGATCCTTATTGGACAAAAAATAAAAAAAAATAAAAAAAAATTTAAAAAAAAAATAAAAAGGCTCTTTACGAATGATTACCATTAACGTCCATAACTAAAATTCTGTGATTATAAAGCTCTTTCTTTTGTATTAAATGATGTTAGGTATTCTTATTTGACTCACATCCCTTTTACAGGGATGGAGGATTTCTTGTGAAATCAATGGCATCTAAACTATTGCAAGGTGATTCTAAGATCATAATCAAACAAATGAGTAATAATGGTAAAAAATTATGCTTTCTTCTGGCTGCTTTCAACCAAAAATACTTCCCTAAATATGGATGCTCTGTAGATCAAATCCTCGTATTTTGAGGAGGTGCCGGGGTGAATATTAAACAGCTATTTTACATTATTAGGTGTTGATCGGTAGCGCAGCTTTGGAATTGCTCGATAACTTTCTCTCTTTTTCTCTCATTCCATGATGATTCTAGGTAATTTAGCTCTCAAGCAATAACTTCCTTGTTTCTGGTTATAATTTTTTTTTGCCAAATACAATTTCACATATTTTTGAAGTTCAAATAAATTGACAATTAAATACCCATAACATTTGCATTCCAAAATTCTTCATATCTCTGTAGACCCACTGCCCCACAAACATTCTATTTTTTTGCGTCATTCTCAACAAACGTTGACTCAAACGAGGGAAATATATCAGATGAGTACGGGCAGTTTGGGGAAACTATTAAGGCCCGTGCTTGAGGGCATACATGGCGAACTGCGTATCAATGTGACCCTCCAGAAAACCTACCATCAGTCGGCAAGGAACATTCCTAAAGGATTTGACAACTTATTTTAACAAAAACAAGGAAAAAAATGAATTAAAAGTTTCTAGCTAAACCAAAGCATCCAAACTGAACATAAGGAGTTTCTAGTTGTGTGATTTAGAGGACTACTTGCAATCAGCTCCTAAATTTTTTTTTATACAAAATTATTGGTATGGACAAGCTCTGCTAGCCATATAGCAGCATCAGAAGGATCATCATTCGAGATGAACATTAAAAATGATAAGTATTGCCCTTAGATCGGTAAATGACCAACCTGATATCTAGGTCTCAGACTAACAACTGGCTTATCAGATTAACTAAATGATCAGGACCAGATTGGTAATACATCGATCACATCAAGGTTCAGACCGAAAATCCATCATCCACAAGCAAAGATCAAATATGGTCCAAGATTGGTATTTAACCAATCTAGTAATAGAATTACGTCAATATTTTGCCAATATGAAGGCTAGCGATTATTGAGATCTACAAAAGATTGGATTTATACCGACCTACACAACAGATTAAGATCAATAGAATACTAATGTCATAATCCTACAGCAGCGACTCATCCATTGATATCAAGATCAGTGGAATACCAATCTCATCAAGCTAATTAGATCAGTGAATTACCAACCTCCGCAGCTTTCGAAAGCCATCTAAGTACCATTCGCACTTCAATCAAGCTGCGACCCTCATCTAGTTATATTACAACTAATTATCATTAAGGTAAAATGGCCAACGACTGTCATCCAGCTGGCAAAAATATTTGTCTTAAGGCCTAAGCAAACTAACAACCAATCAAATTTTCTTTAAGGCCTAAACAATCTTCTTTATAAATAGAGGAGCAGGATACTCCTAGAATCAAAATTTCGTTGAAATCAATACTCGATTTTTTCACTAAACAAAAATCGAATCTTTATCTATCCAAAGTTTTCTCATTTTATTTTTTAATTTTTTATTTTCACTATCTATTCTCAAGACTTTAGCTGATTTAAGTATCAGTGGATCCTAAATCAGAGAATATTCTATCAATTTTTAAATTTTTTTATTTAATTCTATCCAAGCAACTTTTCAACGTAGAAAAAGCAAACATAACATCACAAAAATACACCACTCTTCCTTTCTTTTTCTTTTTCTTTTTCTTTTTTCTTTTTTTTTTTTTTGGTGGGAAGATATAGAGAATCAGCGGTCAAAGATATTGAGCATCAGCTAGCAGAAATCAATCGCATCAATGAGAATTGTGAAAGAGCTACAAGCATCTATGCTAAAAGCAGAATTACATTGTGATTAATCTTGCAATATAGATGGAATACTATTCCAGTACATCATCCATAAATTCACCAGCAAACATTGGATTGAGCATATGGACTGGGTTATCCTAAACAAATCATGAAAGACTCGTTTGGTTCACTAAAAAAAAAAAAAGATCAATAAAAAATAAAGAATTCTTCTTATTTAATTGGAGTTAAAAAAATAAAAATAAAAAACAGTTTTTTATATTTTATAAAAAATTAATATAAAACATGGATTTTTGGATTTCTTATGGGAAAAAAAATATATCCCTACATTATATAAATGAATATATAAAATAATCTTCAATTCTCAATAGCTTTTTGAATAACTCAGGCTTGACTCAAAACTAAATAAGCTAACTCGAGCATGGCTTGAATGTAAAAGGAGTCGAGCTAGAATTAGGCTTATCTCAGCTCCTGTGTTGCTCATTTATATCCCTGTGCAAGCTTATGCAAAACAAAGTCTATCATACAGACCTGTAGCTAATTTTAAGAATATACTGGTTTTAGAGGCCAATTAAATACTTAATATCCTAACTAATCAGGAGCACCTGCTGAGAAATTAAATTTGCTTATCGGAGGCAACGTGAGTGTGGATTAGTTGAGCTTTTGTCCGACAGATATTTAATAATGTACAAGATTTTTTCAAGATGCATCATTCAAGTCATCTCCCATTACTTGCGAATGCACAAACACCTGTGACTTTGAAGAAAGAGCAAGACTTTTATAATTTAACATCCCCTCTACATGAAGCTTCCATAGCTCATGCTTGGACCCAGCCCACGAATCACTTATTCCGGGATGGTGAGCTCCAACTCGGCGTACATATCGTCGCTTGTGGCCCCTAGCTCTTACGCTTTAGGGTCCATTTGGTATCACATTTTTTTCTTTTTTATTTTTTAAATACAGAATCTGATGTAAAGGAGTGCTTGCTTACCATGTTTCTTTTTTTAAAAAAAATAATTACATCTCGAAAAAAAGAAATATAAATTTTCATTTGTATTTTTTAAGTGGGGGATTTATCTCCTACGTACCATCCATCATCTGCCTGTATCTGCTCCTTCTCCACCGTCATCATCTTGTTGAAGCTTTTTTTTGAAAATTATTTTCTACACCACGCTTGGATCGTATACTCCGATGTTAACGTTTATCGAATAGTGCAGCGGACAAAAAAAAAAAAAGCTTTTTTTTACTTCAAGCCCGGACGACCTCAATCACCGCCGCGTGTGCACGAAGCGGCGGTGTAAAAGTGTTTCCCCTTTCTTTTGTTTGGCCGATTGGGCCTAATCTGCTGAGCCTCTCCTCTTATTTGGCATCATATCGAAACCCTCTCCCAGAAGCCCGAGCCCTCGAATACAAAATTCGTTCCCCCGCTTGTCCCATCGCACACACTACCAAACCAAAGTGCTTGGTCAGAAGTCCACCACTCGCTTTTGGCTTAGCCCTTTCGCGCGGTGACACGGTCCTACCACTTCGCTCTTGACCCCTTGCACACACGCGCGCAATGCCACTCCCACTCCACATGCACTCAACGGTGGTTCCTGCTTTAGGGTGGGATGCTTTACTTGGTTTGGAGGGGGTTCTTAATGGAGGCATTGACAAAAGAGGACCTGTCGGAGCGGCACATCGGGACTGTGAGGATGGAAATAGATTATGTTTCTAAAATTTTTTTAAAAGCGGTACCACCAGATATGTCTCCATTTTTCATAAATCTGGAAAAGAAAAAAATAAAATGGAAGCCTTGGTTACGGGTCAGAAATGAAAGGGAAGATCATTAAAGGAAAAAGATATCAAAAGGAAGACTCTTATTTTTTTCCCAAAGTTAGCATACGAGAGAAATACGAGGTCCATGTCCCTTCACGTTCATCATGGCCGTCCATATATGAATGGCCGTGATGAACCTCGATGGGTGGAAAAAGATATCAAAAGGAAGACTCTTATTTTTTTCCCAAAGTTAGCATACGAGAGAAATACGAGGTCCATGTCCCTTCACGTTCATCATGGCCGTCCATATATGAATGGCCGTGATGAACCTCGATGGGTGCAAGTAAATCGTCTGGAAAATAACACCGCTCCCGGTCCCTGTCGCAGCAACCTGATACATTTACAGCTGGGTTCCACTAATTCCCCGAGATACACGATGGCGATCAAGCGCGTAAAAAAGGGCGGGGGTGATGGTATCGCAGAACTCCGCACGAAAGGAGGTCAAATACTAATCTCCGGATGGTCGTCGCTCGCCGCTCCCGATCCGGACTCCTTTTTCCCGGGGGAAGAAATCCGGAAAAGCGATCGTGCGTTAAGTCCGCGTACCTCCCTTCGAAAACCCCTCAGCAGCCCTCCCCCCTTTCTCCACTCCTTCGCCAGAACCTGATCGGGAAACCCCTTCTTTCCCTTGATTTGTCGCCCTTCGAGTGGAAATTTTCTTCTCTTGATGGTTGAGGACGTGATCCTTTTCTCGATTCGCAGACCGGAAGGTAGATCTCTGTTCAAATCCCTCTCTGTTCCCCTTTAATTTCAGTAGAAAATTGCTTCTCCTGGTTCTCGGTTTTTTTCCCGTTAAATTTAATTACTTTATGCGATATTTTTGGTTTTAATAATCAAAAACCCTAAAAGCAATCTCCTTTGTTGAAATGCTGGGGTTTTTATGCTTAAATTCGTGTTAAATTTCTGCGTCCAATGACGAGTTTATTGAATATGGTGTCTAAAGATAGAAGAATCTATACATTGGCCGCTTGAAACAGCCAAAGATTAAACCTTTTTAACCGTTTCAGGTATGTCCTCTGTGGCCGCAGATGAATTTTGGAGTTTTCATAACGGAGATATTGTCTTCTAGGATTTCATCTCCGAGTGGAACGCTAATGGACACAGCTTTCTGCTCGGAATAATAATTTGAAGAAGGTTTATTGACCCAAATAGAGTGTAGAGGGGGGAGAACTAAAGAAGGGAGTAATTTCGGTGTACTTGTGCTGCTATGGAGTCACTGTGGAAGCTTACATACTTGCTTGAACCTGCATCTCTCGCCCTCATAGTGACAGCAATCTTCGTGACGTTTGCTTCAGCTTCCCGAGCTCTGAATCATGGCAAGGAGATGGAGAGGAATCTAGACTTCTCGGAGGCATCCATCACACTAGACCGGTCCCAAGCACTTATGATCCCACTTGCAAGCTCTTGCAGCCTTTTGTTAATGTTCTATCTTTTCTCGTCAGTGTCCCACCTTGTCACTGCTTTCACAGCCATTGCCTCAGCCTCTGCGCTCTTCTTTTGCTTCTCCCCTTATGTTGCCTACATCAAATCCCTGTTCAATTTAATGGACCCATTTGTCTCGAGGTGCTGCTCCAAGTCTTTTACACGTAGCCAGGGAATACTACTATTGTTATGTATAGGAATTGTGGTGGCTTGGCTCGTTTCTGGGCATTGGGTGCTGAATAATTTATTGGGCATTTCCATATGTATAGCATTTGTTAGCCATGTACGGCTACCAAACATTAAGATCTGCACATTGCTTCTTGTCTGCTTATTTGTGTACGATATTTTCTGGGTCTTCTTCTCGGAGAGGTTTTTTGGAGCAAATGTCATGGTCTCCGTTGCAACGCAGAAGGCATCTAATCCAGTGCACACAGTGGCTAATAGCTTGAGCCTTCCAGGTTTGCAACTGATAACAAAGAAGCTAGAACTGCCTGTTAAGCTGGTCTTTCCGAGAAATTTGATGGGTGGGCTGATTCCTGGGAGCACTGCGGGGGAGTACATGATGCTGGGCCTTGGAGACATGGTATGGTATTCTCTTAGTCTGTATTTACCATTGTTCTTATGGTATTATGGTATTCCTTTCTTGGTCAATTTGAAAGCAGGATGTATAGATTGATACATCCACGATTTAAGCTAAGTCCTCATGCAGTATTATCTCAACGTGCAATACAAAACATTTCTGACTTGTATATTTCCTGTCTGTGCACTACACATGATGTTGGTTGTCTTGCAGTACTCATGCATTTGTATATTTTTTTCATGCACCTAAATTTTATGATGAGCAGAATTTCTTAATGCTGAACATTACTCAATCCAAGTCTGATGAGCTTCTGCTTGGCATCAGCAGGACCTGACAATGCTGGATGACCATCCAGACTTCTTAAGTCTTGTGATACTATTATGGTAAACCAAATTCGGTATTTTTTAGTATGTAACATTATTATATCATATACGAATTTGATCAAAAGGACACTCGGATCTGCCTCTCGATTTGGTAATCTGGATGCATGACATGCTTTTGATAAACAGAAGAAACATGGTAGTGCTTCGCATATCATATTTAATGTTTATAACTTTACTTGGCAACACATTGCTCTTCATTGAGGATGCTTTTTGCTCACTCAGGCACCTAGGTTGTCATTCCTGCCCATGCCTTAATTGGCTTTCTGTTGTATAATGTTTTCGTAGCTAACCTTTATGGACTTAAAGAAGGTCTTCCTTAATAACAAACAAATTTAGATAGATTATCATCATAAATGAAAAGATGCTCATGAGCAGCAACATGATGACCTGTTGCACCTCTAGTTTGACAGTTTGGTGGTGTTATGAGCAAGTTGAACTTCATCGACAATTTTATTTCCTGTATTGCTTGCATGCTTATCTCCCTTCTTGTTCAATGCCTATGTATCATAGGTTTCTTAGGCTCACCACTCCTTTGAGGGCACTCTGCTCCATTGCTTCAATTCTGCTTCTTTGACCCAATTTTTTGAATGGATCATCAGCTTAATAATTGTATGCATTAGCATATGATCCAGTTGGCCAGTTGGATGCCACAAATCTCCCGTTGGATCTCTTGATATTATGGGGTTGTGGTGCTATTTAATCCAGATCTGATTATGTTGGTCTAAGCTACAAGCCTATGATACAAAAATAGATAGCCAGTTATTTGTTCTGTGACTAGAGATTTCCTGAGGTGGCCATCACCTAAAGCTTAGTAAGGAATGGTTACCATCTGGAGAAAATATGTGTCATCACTATCTGAAGTTCTGAACGATGATATATTGAAGTGCTATATTGTCTAGTTAGTTATCCACACCTGTCCCACCCCACCACAATCTGACTAAACATGTTGAAAACCTATGCACTATTAGTGCAACCATATATGGTAGAGTTTCTCTGAATTGATTTTGATGAATCGGGTATGGAGATTAGAAACTTCAAATTCAGGATTATATCCATTGAAAAGCTTAACAACTAACTCCACAATCTATTAGTACAGGTTTTAAGTTACGATAACATTTCCTATGACCCAAGGCTTAAAGTCTGGGTACAAGTAACCTATTGGTTGGTGTGCACAAGGTGTGTTAGTTTGTGCCAGGATTATATCCATTGAAAAGCTTAATAACTAACTCTACAATCTATTAGTACAGGTTTTAAGTTACAATAACATTTCCTATGACCCAAGGCTTAAAGTCTGGGTATGGGTAACCTATTGGTCGGCGTGCACAAGGTGCATTAGTTTGAGCCAGTAGAGCAAAGTTAACCAACTATCATGTAATGGTCTGTTATGGTACCAAGATTTGTGCTGAATATCGGTGAGTCACCAGTACATTACGGAGAACGCATTACTTAAATCCCTTTTCCTTGCTATGGCCTGTATATATTGACAGACTGACTATATATAGAAAGAATAAAATACAAATACAAATGTTAAATTGGCACTGAAATTTGTATTTTCTTTTGTTCTAAATGGATACATATCCAAATCAAATGTTAATGATATCCATATTTGTTCAAAGGTGATACATATATGAATTAGATATTAGTCAGATGCAAATCATGTGCTTTGGGTGAAGCTGAGTAGTCACAACTAATATTGAGTGATATTACCATGAAAAATGTGAAAAATAAATTAGTTGCAGCTTAATTATCTGAATATGATTCAGCAAGCATCAATGAGGATGCATGATAAAATGTAAGAACTTATAAAATGGATAATTGACACCAATTTCTCCCTATTATTCACTATTCTCGATCAAAACCTTGGACCAATATTGCATGGCCATACTATACCAGCCATTCATTTATGGTTCGGTGTGCATACATTCACCTATATATGCAGCCTTGCAATGATACTCTCTTGCTCCTCTGTCAACTTTTGTTTGTAATGTTACGCTTTGTTTTTCTCTGCTAGATACTTGCCATGGATAACCTTTTTTAGCTGGTTTGCCATGGATAAAAGCCATGTATACCATCAAACTTGTATCATCACAATTAATTGATCCAAACACCAATGCCTACCCTATCATCAAGGATATAAGATTCCATGCTCCAGTAATGTAATATTTTATCTGGTCCCTCATTTTAGATGACACATTTGTTTAGTGGTCGAGGCAACATTCATCGGGAAACAACTGCTAATAGTCTCACTTTTATATTAATTTTATTCCTGGTGATGCCAAGTTAATGTTGTCATCAAATTAGTCATGTTATTGTGAATTTCAACAAGTTTGATATGTATGTGATGCCCATGTGTTGCAAAGGAGAAGTAATGGTGTGACAATTATTTATACAATCTCTTTCCTTATGCACCATATAACTACATAGGCACTAAGCAAAATTGTTGAGTGCAGCATGGAACACTGCAGGCATGGCAGCATGGAGCAGACAACAAACAAAATTCTTTACCACTCCCAATTTGAGTACTTGGATGAGGCCAATAAGTATTTCGAACCGAACTAGGAAGGATATCATATTGGAGTGATTGTCTCAGTAAGGAGGCTAGCCTGCCCCCCTCTCCCTTTCTAGTTATGGTCATTGTTGGCTTTCAAGATGGAAATGAAGACCCTTAAGGTAATATCATTGGAAGTGGATCACGGCCCATGGGTGTGAATGGCATTGGTGGTGACATTGGTTGGATTGCTGGTGTGGATGATGGAGGTAGTGTTGGTGCAAGAGATGCACGTGACAGGGGTATCAAGGATGTTGAAGTGCTGGGGCCATTTAACCATGAAGTGCTTGTTCTTCTGGGGCAATAGGAGCTTCTCCCATATATGGTTGATGGGGCATTTTCGAGCTTTGGCTTGGTTGTTAGCTACTCAGGATCGTGATCGGTGTGTGGCATGGCTTATGGTCGGAATGGAGGTTTGATAGGTGTTCATGGATAGGATAGTGTAGAAGGCATTAAGACTTCAGGAGAAAAGAGAAAGGGCCCAGTTGCTTATGGGAAGTTCATGGATGTTTCTCTTTTTTTTCATTTGCTTTTATATATAATAGAATAGACCTGAGAATAATTGCATACATTTATCCTAACTCTGTATGCATGTTGTACCTGGCCTAGTTGAGATATCTGTTGGATTATATCCAATCCACATTGAGTCCTTCTGATCCTTGAAGTTTTTCAATTTTATTATTCCTAATTTAAATGTTACTGGTTTATCCTTGTTATATACCAACTGCAACACTCTTCTTTCTCCAATGGTAGTGCTGCCTCCCTCCTTTTTGTAAATCAAGAGGTGGACCATATTCCCTCGACTTTGCCTGTTAATGTATCGTGCTTAATGCAATAATAAGAAACAAGAGAAATAAGCAAATGCATAAATGGAAAGAGGTCGTCTTCTCTTGCCACTATGGAAGGTTGTTATATTTGTATATTGTGTCTATGTTTACACAGATCCAACTAATTTAGAAGTCAAAATTTTGCTTTGCAGGTGTGGCCACTTCTTGGCATTATCTAGTCAATGCAACTTTGCAATCCTTTCATCTTTTAGAACTGAAAATATAAAATTCTGTCTTTTGATGGGTAAAAGTCTATATCATTGCCTACCATAATGCGGGCTGAAATTGTGTAGCATGTCTTATCTTTCTTGGCTGGATATAGTCTAAAGTGATTCCTCATCTGTTGGGATAACATTATTTGCATGATGTCTCAGTTTAGTTTTTATTTATATATTTTGTCATCATATATTTTTCAGTTTTATATTTTGTCACCATATCTTTAATTGGGTGATAATACATTTATTGAGGTTGAATTCAAGTCATTGCATGCTATCTACAAATAAGGATGCAGAGCACTAAAATCTGTTTTTAACCTGTTTATTTTGACTTTCCAACTTTTTACATGTCTATTTATATATAGCCACAATTACTCTGCCTGTTTCATCAACTTGCCAACTAATTTACCATAACAAAGGATTTGTTGATTCTGTAGGCCATTCCTGGTATGCTTCTAGCTTTGGTCCTCTGTTTCGACCATCAAAAGAATAGAGATATGGAAATTTCATTAGACACGTCTTCCTCAAAAGGGTGTAAATATATATGGTATGGACTTTCTGGTTATGCAGTTGGACTGATCACTGCATTGGCTGCTGGGATCTTGAGTCAGTCTCCTCAACCTGCTCTTCTTTATCTGGTGAGTTTCATTCGCCCAAGGTATTGATTGTTTTCATCTGTGTTCAATATTAGTTTTCTTCATAAGCCAGTGTCTTCATGCAGGAATCTAACAATTTTTTATGACATGTCGGTACCAACTCACTTATTTATCTTGATCAATATGGTAGAATTCATGCCATAAATCATTTTTTTTTAATACCTTTTATTCTTGTTGTTGTTCATGGTTTAAACATCAAAGGCTGGCAGACATCATGGAGCTTAATTATAACTACTTTTGTTTTAATACTAAAAAAGCATTAATCAAAAGGCTTTGGCATCTGTTCTTTATCAAACCCAACTCTCAAGTGCATCCATGAGGCTCCACCACTGGTGTTGTATGTCTTAAATAGTGTAGCTACTCCCTTTTAAAATACATATATTTCTTAGTTTAGTTATGAGACAGAAACAAGAGTAGCGTACATACCAAAATTAGGAGTGTATATATAAAATTGCATAAATCATTTAAACATGGTGAGATTGCTGACAGCCATCCATAAATTTCTTGCTTATCGTACACGGCAGGTTCCATCCACTTTGGGGCCTGTTATCTTCCTGTCATGGTTAAGAAATGAACTAAGGGAACTCTGGGAAGGAGCCAGACCAATTTCAAATGACAAGGCTCATTCAATGGAGGTTTGAACTGCATCACTGTTCACATACTGCTGAGCTCTTCTTCCATGTAATTTTATTTAAAGCAAACAAATGTGACATTCATGCTTAAGAGCTATTTATGAAGTTATCGTCTATTTCATTGCTATGCTTAGTTATGAGCCTTCATTTTGTCAGTTGCTGTGGTCGAAAAAATTATTTTGTGGATCAGAGTTTCTTGAGTATGCAGGCTTTTCTCTAGCATGACTAGTGCTAGAAAGTTTGAACTTGATCCTTATGTGCGGCTCAAGTCTGTTGGCATGATAGCATCTAAATTAGTTAGGAATTAGTCTTCCAGGCACCGAGCTATCTTTTTTGCGAGAGGTAAACCATAGCTTGGCTGCCTTTTTGTGATAAAGACTGGCAACCACATCTTAGATAGCTTTGCAAATGGTAATAGCAGTTAGCTAATGATGAGAATGATCTACTCAGTGGAGGATGTTGTGATTCGGAATTTTCTGGTTCGTTCCTTCATGAGCCATAATTGGCTATAATGCCCACTTGATTGTTTTCTTTGGTTTTTGTATTATTGGATGTGGCTCCTCTTTGTGCTGGGGCTGAGGCTGGCACTGCCACCACTTTGAGGATCAGATCCTTATCATCATTTGCTGCATGCTGGAATTAATCTTTTCAAATGTGGCACTTTTTCATACCATATGATACGTTACTTCATGGGGTAAGCTTTGGTGGAACAGGAAAGTTGCTCCATTGCAAGTCGGAAGCCATAGATTCGAAATATGAAAATAACCTCTAGAGATAAGGCCGTGTACTCAGTCCACTTTATCCAGATCCCACCATGGCAAGTGTCTCGTGCATTGGATTTTATTTATTTGTAATAATGATTCGTTGTTTTGGGGTTGAAAGCGGTGCATCGTTGTTTCTTCGTGTAGGTGGAATTGTTAAGATAATTAGCACTTAATGCTCCATTGCGCATCTTAAATATTACTGCTATATGGTAAATGGTAAATTTTTATTTCATCTATAAGTATGATGCTTGTTATTGTTGGTGCGAAATCTGGTTAACGTTGAAATCGATGTTGGAATCGGAGAAGATAGGATTGCCATCGTTGATCTGTAAAATAAGTCTTGTTCGAAATCGAAAGTGGTGACTTTGGCAAGATTTTTCGACGATCAAGTCAGCTTTTTTGGCTAATAGAAATGGAGTACTTAGAGAAATTTTTTAGGAGAGTTTTAAATAAAAGATGAGAGCTTGAGGGAGAAAACATACTTGAGGGATTTTTTATATAAGCGGAGTCTAATAAACTGATGACGACAGTCATAACTGATTAGTAGTTGATTGTTTAGGACCACGTGAAATTTATTATGAAGGATGAGTGGTCGTTTGTCATGGCATGCTAGTTTGTTAGGATTTAATAGTTGAAGTCTGGATGAATCATGCCTCAATGAATCGAGGGAGGTTCGGGATGTCCTCAAGATCAACCATGTGTTGTCTGATATTTGTTTTATCTAGGATGGATGTTGAGGTCCTTCTGGTGACAGAGAGTTCTTTTGGAATGAGTCCTTTTCGGCAGCTAGAAGGAGTTCGGAGGGAATCCTGCTGAAGGAGTTCAGGATGAGTTCGACTTGGAAGGGAAGCCCATCTGAGGGAGAGGTCTGAAAAAAGCTCGACTGAGGGAGAAGTCTGGAAGAAGCTCGATCGAGGGAGAAGTTTGGAAGAAGCTCGATCAAGGGAGAAGTCTGGAAGAAGCTCGACTGAAGAAGAAGTTCAGAAGGAGCTTGATCGAAGGAGAAGCCCGATGGGAGCTCTATCGAAGGAGAAGTTTGGTGGGAGTTCGATCGAAGAAAAAGTTCGGTGGAAGTTCGACCATTTTGGGGATCGTTGAAGCCGTGATTGGAGCTCTTCTGCGATTATAGATATCTTTTTGCCGATCATCAAATCGAGCTTTAGGAGCGGGATTTATCCCCAACAAATGTCTTCCTACTCTCGAGTTCGAGATTCAAAGAAAGAGAGCAAAAAGATGACTATCGAAATTTTTTTTCGGGCTTCGCACCCATCAGACAAAAAGTTGAAATGATTTTTGTGCTGGCACCGAAACCTCTTTAATTATGAAATGATTTGAGAAGATGGCTTTTCAAGACTCCTGTCGGGATGCTATCTTGAGAATTGCATAATTAAAATTTTGTCAGTCGTCAGCCGCTCGCCAAGGTTAGTGGGACACCTGTCAGTCAAGGATCGGCTGGAAACGATCCGTCATCATAACTGTCTCGGACTTCATAGGCTATTTAAATTCGCCTTCCTTCTCTGGAGGGGGGGTCTCATTTCCTCTGAGTTCTCCTTTTCTTGGATTTCTTCCTCCTACCCGAGAGTCCTTTTTATTTCTTCCTCCGTTCTCCCCATCGGTGAGTATTCTCTCGTTTGTCCCTCACCGCACCAGTCATCTTGTTGCCTTCCTTGACATTCTAGATTAGTTTTGCAACCTTTCTTTTATTATTTATGCCTCTCTTGCTCCTTCCTTTCACGATTTTTTTAAAGAAATCTCCATATCTTACTTTCCCTGATTTTTGGGGGTTTTTCTTGAGTTTAGTTCGATCCGGATGTCCTTCGAAATCCCTCAATCCATCGGTTCTTGGAGTTCGTTCGGTCTGACCTTCCTAGACCTTGCTCCCATCACTGAGACCGCACCTAAGAGTATGTCTTATCATCCTTTTGTACAGGATACCATTTCCTATGCCCTGATCCGGAACGATCTCTCCTTAATTAGGATTAAATACGGGATCCCCCAGGAATTCGATCTTGAACTCCCTAGATCAAGCGATTGAGCTAGTTCCCCTCCGTCCGACTGATTTTGCTTGTATCTAGAAACTTTTCATGCCGAACTTTGACTTCCACTTCCATCTTTCGTAGTTGTACTCTTTCGCTTTCTAAACATCTTTCTTGCTTCCGTAGTATCGAACTCCTTTAGGTTCGTGATTAGATTTTTTTTCTCTATCATCTGGCTGAAGTTCATCCGACCGTCTCCGTCTTTAGGAATTTCTATATCTTCAAATGCCATCCTTCCACGAAGGATTGGTGGTACTTCTTCCCCCAGTTCGGCAAGAAGAGGCTTCTGAAAGGTACTCCTTTCATTCACAATTAAAAGAAAAAGTACTTCATGCACTGTCCGATCTTGGTGTTGGATCTCCCCCTTGGGGCTTTCTTAGAAAATTGGTTTGTCGAGCTCTTAGTTTAGATAGAGTCTAGCTCGATTCTTTCAATAAACTCAAGGCATATCGAGCTCCTCTCCCTCCCGACCTTCTAAAAGAGCAGACTCTATTCAATTTGGATTTGAGCCCTGTTGACCCTACTGATATATTTTTTACTTTCCGAACTATTATGAGATCACAAATGCATTTTTGCTAATTGAAAATTTTTTTTGTTGCAGAGATGGATACTGAAGCTACAGGGATGCTCACTGAGGGCTTCTATGCCCAGAAGAGGAAAGGAAAGGCCCCGAGCGAAAGCTCAAAAAGGACGAAAGTTGGTGCCCTGAGCTTCGCGGTTCCAATCGTCCCTGCGACCTCCATCGAAGTTGTCCCGGACGTGGAAGTTCCTCCCATTATCGAGGTTGGCGCTGCCAGTGCAGATTCCTTGCCTCCTGCATTTTCGAGCCTCCATGCAGAAGGACAAGCTTCGAAGCCCCCCATCGAAAGAGAAAAGGGGGACGACAAGACGAAGAAGAAGTCAGCTGTCGTAAATATAGTTCGCAAGGCTCATCTGGGCGAGCCAAGAGATAGTGGTGATGACCTAGGAGAAAATCCCTTTGAAAATTTGGAGACAATTCGGTACTTAACCAACAAGTTTGCCATGTCCGAGGTGGTGGACCACATGGTCGATCTTAACCAGACAGCTCATCTGGAGCTTCCTTGGAACCTTCTTGAAGGTAAATTGCTTTACTATATTTTCTTTTTCATTTTCTCTCTTCTTTCTTCTATCTTAGTATCACTCGTCTGTGACAGTTGGGTCATCAAATACTCGCCGACATAAAAAGAGGGCACTGTCAGAAGGCAGAGCGCTGAAGGCCAAGGAGGAGCTTCAAGCCGAGATCGGTCATCTTAAAGCGGAGAAGGCCACCGATGCCGAACGCTTCACATGGAAGAAGGCGACAAAAATCAGGAGTCTCTAGGATGTGCTCCGAAAGGAAGAGTTCATCTCGACCGGACTAAAAGCTACATTGGCCCTGGAGGAAGAGAGGAGGAAGGAAGCCGAGATCAAGGTCGTCGATTTGGAAGCCCGAATGGCGAAGTTGATCTCGAAGGCAACAGCCTGGGCAGTGGAAGAGTTCAAGGTCTCTTCTGAAATGAGGAACATGAACGTCACGTTCGACCAGTAGACGTTCATCAAAGATTTCAAACTCTGCGAAGATAGTGGCCCAAAAATTTTTTGAGCTTGATCTTGGCTTTTTGGAAGAGGACCCTGGCGAAGAAGCAGGGCCATCCAATGCCATGGCCGACCCTACTCCCATCGAGCCTACCTCCTGTCCACCCGAACCTGCCACAGAGACGCCTGAGCTTGCCTAGAAACTAGAAGTGGCCAAGAGCGTCCCAACTTCGTCTGCTGCCGCATCTTCCGAGATTGAGAGCCTCGAGTAGTTGTATTTTATCTTTTTGCTCTTTTATTTTACTCCGTACTTAGAAACTTTTGGTTAAATGAAAGCATACTTCTTTTTGTCAATACCTCTGAGTGTTTTTCTCGTGCATCGAACACAGTCCCCTGTTGACGTTGATTCGCTGCCTGAAGGAGTTTTCTTAAAATCAATGATCAGAAACCTAAAAAAAGAAACTCTTCATTTGAAAAAGAAGCTGAAGAAGATCGAGGACGAGCTTCAGAGGTCCAGGAAGAATGCTTTGGAGGTGACGATTGAAGTCACCTACCTTTAAAAATTACACATGAAAGACTCCATTAACTATAATATCAAGAAAGGGAACTTCAAGAAGGAGCTTGTGAGGTTTAGGAAGGATGCCAGTGACAAGTCTTGGGCGCTTGCCATGAAGATCAGCTCCCTTGAGGCCAAACTCAATGCTAAGAAGGAGGTCAAATTGTTGGAGGGAAGCTCGTCCTGGTCTTCAGATAAGACATAGTGTGATTGGGATTGGTTGAAGAAGCTTTCGGGGTTTCAGAAACAACTTCAGGATGCCAAGGCTCGGCACAATGGTCAAAGAATTGACTGAGCGAAAAAGTTGACCAAGGTCGAATGTCAGCTCAAGTCAGCTAATGAGGAGGTGGCCCATCTTCAAAAGCTGCTTGTCAGTGGCCAGCAGGGCGATACTTCGAGGGAGTCGGTATAGCTCGCTTTCTATCGAAAGTCCTTTGGTGATCTTTTCCTATTGTATGAGAGGGAGAAGGCCGAGCTTCAGCGGTTAAAGGTTTAATTGACCTACAAGCATCAGGCTGTCAAGGACGTAGAGATTGAATTCGAGGTCCTGAGGAAGCAACGACGAGAGCTTGAAGACAAATTTCGGTGAGTTGACAGGATGTTCTTAGAGGGCCTATTGAAAAGGAAGGAGCTCGAAGAAGAGATCTTCAGGTTGAAACAGGCTTTGGTGATGGTTGGGGCCAACAGTTCGAAGTCTGAGGAGTCCGGTCCATCTTAGGACTTCGATCTTTTTTCTTTTTTCTTTTTTATGTAACCGGTCTTGTAGACCTTTACTTCCATCTTTATCTTGTAATGATCCTTTATTTCTAATAAAATGGTACCTTTTTTTGTTGCTTTTCGTCTTGTGCAAATTTAATGTTTGTCGACGTCTTCGATTTTTTTTTTTTACTCTATCTTCTGTCGATACGGTCTTTAGAGATATCGAACTAGAGTTTCTCTCCTGAATTAGGACGAGATTTTTTTTTTCATTCTTGGCACAGCCGTAGGGGGATATATACTAGGACCGTTGATAGAGTCTCTCCCCACCTTTCATCTTATATTAACGAGGTCTTCGTTTCGCTCACATTAGAACGAGGTTCTTCTTCTATTCCTAACATGACTGTAGGGATATGTGAGGGCCACTGATAAGGCTTCTTCCCCTTCTCTCATCTTAGATTAATGAGGCCTTCGTCTTGCTCATGTTAGGACGAGGTTCTCCTCTTGTTTCTAACATGGCTATAGGGGCACGTAAGGGTCATTGCTTTAGCCCCTCTTCTCTCATCTTATACTAACAAGGCCTTCATCTTGTTCATGTTGGGACGAGGTTCTCCTCATGTTCCTAACATAACTGTAGGAATACACTGCTGTTAGGGCTTCTTTCCTCCTCTTATCTTATATTAACGAGGCCTTCGTCTTGCTCATGTTAAGATGAGGTTCTCCTCCTGTTCCTAACATGGCTGTAGGAGCACATAAGAGTCGCTATTAGGGCCTCTCTCCTTCTCTCGTCTTATATTAACGAGGCCTTCGTCTTGCTCATGTTGGAACGAGATTCTCCTTCTATTCTTAATATGGTTGTAGAGGTACACAAGGGCTGCTGTTAGGACTTCTTCTCTTCTCTCGTCTTATATTAATGACGCCTTCGTCTTGCTCATGTTAGGACGAGGTGCTCCTGTTTCTAATATGGTTGTAGGGGCACGTAAGGGCCACTATTAGGGCCTCTCTCCTCCTCTCATCTTATATTAACGAGGTCTTCATTTGTGTGAGGACGAGGTTCTCCTCCTATTCTTGATGCAGCTATTTTTGCCCAATAACGAAGCTCGAGGGATTATTCCTATCATTACCATTTTACAATAAGGACTAAGATACTAAGGTAAAGGAATTTTATTATAATGAAGTCATTGATAATACATCCGTAAGTTTTTCGAGTTCCACGATCAAGGTAGATCGGCTCCTCCAAGCTATTTCAAGTAATACGTCTTGGGTTGGACGATCTTCTTGACTTCGTAAGGTCCTTCCCAATTTGAGACGAGCTTTTCTTGGTGCTGAGGCTGTGAGATAGCTACTCATCGGAGCACCAAGTCCACTCTGAATACTGTCTCTAACTTTGGAGTTGTAATATCGGGCTACCTTCCATCTATAAGCAGCCATCTAAATATGAGCTTCTTCCCATTTTTTTTCTAGCAAGTCAAGGTTAGCCTTGAGATCCTATAAGTTGCATTGTTCGTTAAAAGCCACAACTCTTGTCGATGAAAATTTGAGCTCGATTGGGATGACCGCCTCTATTCTGAAGGCCAAGGTGAACGGCATTTTTTCAGTTAGTGCCTTTGGGTAGTTCGGTATGTCCAGAGTACATGATATAATTTGTCTACCCAAGTCTCTTTTGCTCTCTTAAGTCTCGCCTTGATACCTTGCAGCAGGGTTCTGTTGGTTACCTCGATTTCGTCGTTTGTCTGAGGGTGAGCTACTGAGATAAAATTGTAGGAGATATTCAAGTCTTCATAGAACTCCACAAATTTTGATCCAGCGAACTGTCGCCCGTTGTCTGTTATAAGGATCCGAAGGAGGCCAAATCTGCAAATAATTGACTTCTAGATGAAGTCTTATATTTTAGCTTCGGTAATTTTTGCTAGGGGTTCAGCCTCAATTCATTTAGTGAAGTAGTCAATCGCAATCAGGAGAAATTTTCATTGTTCGAATGCCATCGGAAACGATCCCAGTATATCCATCCCTCACTGCGCGAATGGCCAAGAGGTGCTCAAGGACGTAAGCTCGGAAGTCGGATGTCTTTGAATGTTTGTATTCCTTTGACAATGATCATATCTTTTTATATATTCAATAAAATCATGGTACATGGTTGGCCAATAGTATTCTTGTCATAGTAGTTTATGGGATAGAGATCTGGCGCCCAGATGGCTCCCACACATCCCTTCGTGTACTTTTCATAGTGCAAGATCGGCTTTAGAAGATCGGAGATATTTTAACAGTGACAGGGAATACGACCTCTTATATAATTTGCCATCATATAGGACATATCGGGAGGCTTGATTTCTCAATTTTTGAGCTTTTTTTTTTTATCATAAGGAAGAACTCCATCTTGAGATAAGCAACTAGCGGATCAATTCAGTAGGGCTCATGGTTAATTTGCATCACGGACAGTGACTCTTCCGAACTTAGGCATTTCAACACTTCGAAGAATACTTCTTTTGGGAGTTTATTGGGGGCGAGTGTAGCTAGCTTGGAGAGGAGGTCGGTCCTGACATTTTCTGCTCTTGGGATCTGCTGGATGTTAAAACTATTGAAGGCCGGGATCAAGTTCTTCACTTTTTTAAGATACTTTATCATATTTTTCTTTCGATCTTCATAATTGTCACTAACTTGTCCCACCACCAACTGAAAATCACTATAAGCTTGGAGTCGATCTACTTCTAATTCTTTGGTTATCTTTAGTCCTGCTATCAGAGCTTCATATTTTGTCTCGTTATTCATCGCGGGAAACTTGAGATGCAATGCGTATTCGGTAATGACTCCTTCAAGATTGATCAGGATCGGCCCAGCGCCTGCGCCTGAAGCGTTGGAAGAGCTATCCACATACAGAGCTCAGAAATCTTTCGAAAAATCCGCTCTTTCTTCAAGAGAGCTCGGTTGCAACCATGGAATACTGGTCTCTTTTTGCTCGGGTTCGACATCATCCAGGATAGTGCATTCAATTATGAAATCGACCGGTATCTGAGCCTTGATTGACGATCGAGGTTGGAAGTTGATGTCGAATTCCATAAGCTTGATTGCCCACTTCGCTATTCTCCCTGAGGCGTCAGTTCGATGAAGAACTGCTTTGATTGATTGGTCAGTGAGTCAGGTCGAAGTCTCCTGGCTGCAATCAGAAGAACGTAAGTTAATTTTTCTAGCTTAGTGTACTTGGGCTCAGCGTTCTTCAGGACTCGACCTATATAGTAGATTGATCGTTGCACTTTTGCCTCTTTCTTGATCAGGACCGCTGCAAGGGCTGCTGAGGAGACTACCAAATACAAGAATAATTCTTCTCCAGGTTCGAGCTTGGCTAGTAGGGGAGGCGAGCCGAGATAGTTTTTGAGCTTTTCAAATACTTACTGACACTCTATGGTTCAGTAGAAGTTCTTTGATTACTTGAGAACTCAAAAGAAGGGTATACACCGCTCGATCGATCTCGAGACAAAATGATTTAAGGACGCTACCTTTTTCATTAAGCGCTGAACTTCTTTTATTGATTTTGGAGCAGTCATCTTCTGAATGGCTCGGATCTTCTCTGGGTTAGCTTCAATCCTACGCCTTGATATCATGAATTTCAAAAATTTTTCTGAGATTACACCAAAGGCGCATTTGGTCGGGTTCAACTTCATTTTATACCTTCCAAGGGCATTGAAGGTCTCTTCGAGGTCGATAATATGATTTGCAGAAGTTTAGCTTCTGACAAGTATATTGTCTACGTAGACCTCTATGTTGCGGTTGATCTGCTCCTTGAAGACTTTATTGACCAAGTGCTGATAGATCGTGCCTGCATTTTGAAGTCCAAAGGGCATGATCCTGTAATAATAAAGATCACGATCAGTGATAAAAGCAATTTTCTCCTCATCCTCTGGTGCTATCTGGATTTGGTTGTAATCGGAGAAGATATCCATGAAGGTGAGGAGCTCATGGTCCGAAGTTGCATCCACCAATTGATCAATCCTGGATAGAGGATAGCTGTTCTTTGGGCATGCCTTGTTCATCTTTTTGAAGTTTATACACATTCTCCACTTACCATTCGTCTTCTTGACAAAGACCACATTAGAGATCCAATTCGGATAGTTGACCTCTCGGATGAATCTCGCTTTAAGAAGTTTGTCCACTTCTTCTGCTATTGCCTTTTGCCTTTAAGGTGTATGACTCCGAATTTTTTCTTTCATTGGTCTAAATTTGGGATCAACAGCCAGCCGATGCTCAATGACTTCAGCATCAATTCCTGATATGTCCGCAGGAACCCAAGTGAAAACATCGGCATTCTTTTGCAGAAAGATGATGAGCTGCTTTCGGACTTTTTCTCTTAAGTTGGAGTCGATCTGTACCATTTGTTCTATATCCCCATCATTCAGCGGGACGGTTACAAGATCTTCCATAAGTTCGCCTCGTTCCTCAGTAAGGTCATCGTGGATATCCAGCCCATCAATTGGGCAAGGGTCGGACTGACCGTTCTTTTGCAGAGCGATCGAATAATAATGTCTTGTCAGGATTTGATCTCCTCTGACCTCTTCGATCCCATAGCTCGTAGGAAATTTCATCTTCAGACAATAAGTCGACACCACAGCTTTGAGTGTGTTTAGACCGGGCTGGCCAAGAATCGCATTGTAAGCGGATGAAGCCTTTACCAGTAGAAAGTCGACTTGCGCTCTAGCTCATTTTCAGTACTGTCCTGTAGCCACAGTCAACGTTATTATCCCTTCAATCGGTACGGCATCGCCAGTGAAGCCCACAAATGGAAAGTTCATAGGTCCCAGGCGATTATCAGGTATAGATATTTTAAAAAAAGTATCATAAAATAAGACATCGATAGAGCTTTCATTATCTATTAAAACGCGACGTATATTATAGTCAGCAATATTTAAAGAAACTACAACCGCATCGTTATAAGTAAATTGAACCCCCTGCGCATCTTCATCGGTGAAAGTTATGGACTCCTCAGTCCTCCGCTTCTTTGTAGGTTTTGCCAATCCGCTGGCCTCTTTCCGTCGAACTCTCCTAAAGATGGCATTGATGATGCCGAGGGGTGGTTGATCTTCTTGCTGCTCTTCCCTCGGACTGACGTTGTAGAAATCGGTCAAGTTTGCCTCGCCTAATAAGCTTCTCGATCTCGTCTTGGAGCTGAATACATTCTTCAGTATCGTGACCGTGGTCATGATGGTAGAGGCAGTACTTATTAGGATTGTGCTTTTCAGGATGAGTGCGCATCCTCTCTAGCCTCGGCAGTTGCTTCTTGATTTTCATCAGCACTTGAGTCTTTGGGGCATTGAGGAGAGCATAGCTGTGGAACCTTCTAGGGAGAGAGCTTTGCCGTGCCCTTCTGTCAGGGCTTCTTTGTCTTCGAGCTTGGGGAGGGGTCCGGGCTCGCTTGCACTCAGGAAGAGTTCGAAAGCACGGTCAAGCTTCACTCGGCCTTTCTTCAACAGGGGGTTTACTTGATTCGCCCGCACACCACTCTCCGGCGGCTTCACCATCTTTGGCCTTAAAGGCCTCTTTCGTCCGAACACAACCATCCACCCGAGCAAACATATTAGCAAAGTTCTTGGGATACTTTTTCTTCAGAAAAAATAGTAAATCGTTCTTCTAGAGGCCATCCTTCAGTACGGCCATAGCAACAGACTGGTTCAGATTTTGGATCTCTAAAGCAGCAGCATTAAAGCGGGTCATGTAGGCTCGGATGAACTCTCCTTCTCTTTGCTTAATGTTGATGAGGGAGTCTAAACCTTGCCTAAGATGCCGACTGCTAATAAAATGAGCCATAAATTGATGGCTCATCTAATCGAAAGAGAAGATCATACCCGGCTTAAGAGCCGAATACTAGTTTCTTGCTGCTTTCTTCAGGATGGATGGAAAAGCCTGATACAGAATGACGTCTGATGCGCCATAGAGCAGCATCATAGTCTGAAAGACCTCCAGATGGTCTACCGGATCAGTGGTCCCGTCATAGCTCTCAAACTAAGGGAGCTTGAAGTTCGGCGGGATTGGCTTCTGCATAATCTACTAGAAAAAAGGATGGTCGGTGCAGATGTCACTGTCATGGACGAGGGGAGCGTGGTGGAGTTCCTCAATCCGTCTATTCATCTCTTATAGCTTTTAATTTAGGAGGTCCTCTCGATCGTGGATCTCCAAGATTTTCTGGCTAAATGAGGGCAAGGATTCACCAGGAGTTGAATCATGATTAGAGCAAGGGCTCTCCATCCTTTGCTTTTCTTTTTCGAAAGTTACAGGACGACTCACTCAGGTTGGTCATCCCCAGATCGGATCCTCGGGTTTCGGTGAAGCCAGCTCTGGTTGAATGGATGCTAGAGGCTGCTGCTACTGCATAGACTGTACTACTTCAGTGAAGCTCTTAACCTACTGGACTAGTAGGTTGAACTATTCTGCATCCACCATCACTATCGGTGGAGTTCGCGATGCTGGAGAGGAGATAGGAGTAAGCAGATCTGGATGAGATATGGCCACGAAGGCGGTTGACCGTCGAGTTGAAGCTTTATTGGGAGGCATTTTCGCAAGATCAGTCGAGAAGATGAAGAACTTTGAAGGGAAAAAGGACTTCTGCCGAGTACTCTTTTAGAACAAGGGAATCCTGTGAGAGTTCTTTCTCTAGCGCCAATTATGTTGGTGTGAAATCTAGTTGATGCCGAAATTGATGCTGGAGTCGGAGAAGATAAGGTCACCGCCATCGACCTACAAAATAAGTCTTGTCCGGAGTCGAAGGTGGTGGCTCCAGCAAGATCATCCGACGATCAAATCAGCTCTTTCGACCAACAGAAATGAAGTACTTGAAAAATTTTTTTAGCAGAGTTTCAAGTAGAAGATGAGAGCTTGAGAGAGAAAGCGTACCTGGAGGGTCTCTTATATAGACGGAGCCTATAATAAACTAATGGCGACAGCCGTAACTGTCTAGTAGTGGACCGTTTATGATCACGTGAAGTTTGTTATGGAGGATGAGTGGTCATTTGTTGTGGCATGCCAGTTTGTTAGGATTTAATAGTTGAAGTCCGGATGAATCATGCCTCAATGAATCGAGGAAGGTTCGGGATATCCTCAAGATCAACCATGCATTGTCCGATATTTATTTTATTTAGGATGGATGTCGAGGTCCTTCCGATGACGGGGAGAAGTTCTTCCAAAATGAGTCTTTTTGGGCAGCTGGAAGGAGTCCGAAAGAAATTCTACTGAAGGAGTTTAGGATGAGTTCGACTTGATAGGAAAGCCCATCGGAGGGAGAGATCTGGAAGAAGCCCGATCGAGAGAGAAGTTTGACCGAAGGAGAAGTCTGAAAGAAGTCCGATCAAGGAAGAAACTCGAAAGAAGTCCGATCGAGGGAGAAGCTCGATCGAAAGAAAAGTCTGGTGGAAGTTCGACCATTTTGAAGATTATTGAAATCATGGTTGGAGCTCTTCTATGATTATAGATATCTTTCTGCCGATTATCAAACCAAGTTTGGGCAGGAATGGAATTTATCTCCAACAGTTACTATATCGTGTTCGTGATGCAACCCAGTTCCAGGCGTGGATAGATTTCTCTCTTATCCTCACAATGTTCAGGGAACCGGTATGCTTCATCATCATGTTGCTTGAACAATGCCAACCCCCCTCCCTCCCCCTGGTTTCCTCAGACAGCAATTTCACGATTGGTTGGTGATGTGGTGATGCAATGGCATTGTGCGGCCGCTACTATAAGCTATGATTTTGTTCAATTCATGCTTTCAGTTTAATTAGGCACCGTGTGGAGAGTTTGGTAATTGGAATCTGGTCGAGCTGGTTGTTGATTGCTAACACTTCTCCTCAGAATCCTTTTATTGCCTTGGAAGAAAGCATTTAGCTAATCATTTCCTTTGGCATGCTACCAATTCCGGTCATATACCCCGGGCTCATTAAACATCCTATTTATAACAATTCTAGCCGCGCAAAAGTCAGCATTAGATCGTTTCAAAACTCCAATGGAAGGCTGCCTAAGATTTCTGGGGCCGCCTCTTCTAATTAGAGGTTAACCACTCTCTTGAAACTTAGCTGTAATCCTCAATCTTGAGCTTAGCATTCTGATCAAACGTGGCTTGATCGAAAGGCACCCAGCCCAAAACCTGCAACCGGTGTTCTGGTCCGATTAAGCATCTTGTGGAGGAGATTTGGACCATTTTTTTTGGCTCGCGGAATCAAAAGAAAGATGAAGAGAGCGCTGAGGGCGTACAAGGAGGTGCTGCGGCTGGTCCGGCGGCTCCCGCCGGAGACGAGGCCGTACTACGCCAAGTACGCGCGGGAGAACTTCGTCAACTACCGCGACCTCGACGACTCCACCTCCCTCGACGAGCTCCTCCACCGAGCGTATGCCCATTCCACCTGGGTCCTCAACAAGGTTCCATCCCCGCTCCTCTTCCCAATCCTTTCATTATTTTGGTTTCTTCTATGAATCCACTATAAAGGAACTGTTCTAAATCTGGCCATTCTTTCTTTCTTTCCTTTTAGTACTCTGTCGATGAATTGGCCGCGGAAAAGCTTAAGGTCATCTGCTCCAAATGATGGAAGCTCTTCTTGCACGGTAAATGTTTGCCGGAAGTCTCAAAAGAAGTTGTTTTACCTTTGAAGTTTGTAGTTTAGTGTTTGTCCAAGCAGACGGTCTAGCATGTGAATTATACGTCACACGTTACGAATGATCAATTTATAGTTGGTCGTCTATTTCTTTCATGATGTGAATGATTTTGTATACGGTCAATTTCTTGCATGTAGAAATTGGATGCTTTGTGACCGAACTATTCCTCTCTTTTCTTCTCCCTTCGAGTCTTTGAATTAATAGTAATGAAGTCTGACAAGCCAACACCATTGCTTCTCGTTCCAACCCACCACCGAGACCTCTCCCATTGTCATCAGCCAGTACTCCTCCCTTCTTGCTCCCTCACCATCGATGCCATCCTCCTGCCCACCCCGATCTCATGGACCTCAGCTCGTCAAAGGCTTCATCTTTGATAATAAGGCTAGCTAAGCCACCAGTGGCCCCACTCATTTGCAAAAGGACAAGATCGGGCAACCACATGGTCGAGATGGTGAAGAAGACCAAGGCTACTGGCCTTGTAACGTTAATAGAAAAAAAGGTAGGAACATGTTATTGAATTAGATAAAAGGGTACAAACACTCCCGACTGCCACTTGAAATTCTTAGTATGAATAGAGGGTGCATCCTGGACATCCCCAATAGCAAAACGTTAATAAAAACCATTTCATATTATTTCCCAGATAAATTGATGCTTCCACCAACTTTAGACTTTAACCAAATGATGTCACTAAAAAAAAATTGAACTAAGAAGCAACTGGTTGTACTTATTTGTTAGATTGCTCATTTCTCCATCCAATATAACTTGCTGCTCCTGATCGCAGTGTCAGAAATAAGAATTCTTAACCCACACAAATCAAACTTTTTAATACTCGTAAGAGGGAGAGGCATTAAGAGAATTGAAGAGATGCTGTTTTACAGGTTCACTTCCATTTGTCTGAACGATGCAACTGGTTAGATCCAACATCGATACACTAACGGAGGATTGGTGGTAAATATGTTCATCATCGGTCGATTCAAATCCTTTCTTCTGAAGGGTATGCCTACGGCACCGAATGGATAAAATAAATTGCAACAAATGTTATCTAGAATCGACATTTCAGATGGTGATTGGGTTGCAGCTGAAGACGGAGTCACATTCAAAATCAAAATTAGGACCAACCGAAGAGCATGCCAGCATCCCTCCAACCTTCACTGCCTTATGCACATCGATGAACACCGTACTCAGTCCTTCCCCGATCACGCCAATACTCCTTCCAATGGCGATAAGCTGACAGGGTGACCTCGGTAGCTCATCTGTCAACCTACCAAGAGCAACCCAATCCTCGCTCTCCTTCTCCCACATCACAAGCCTTGTTCCCTTAGCGTGATCCAACATGTAGAACGTGCCATCTACAACTACCGTGGAATCAGATGAGCACTTTGCAATTTCATTTTTCATACCCTGCCACCTTCTGCATGATGAATCATACAACCCAGCAAACAGCAGACCATTCCAGGTCATGTGGATGGTATACAACTTCCCATGTCAGGGGTCAGCATTGGATTCTTGTGTGAGCTCCAGTTGTTTGAACTAGAGTCATAGATATCCCATGAATCTGGAGACTCTGGGTTCGACCCACGTCCACTGGTAACACAAAGTTTGTCGCTCAAAGATGCTGACACAAAAAAGCACCTGAAAGACGGGAAGTGATGATTGCTCAGCTGATTTTGCCCAAATGATGGCATCCACGGATGATCACATAAGCAGGCATGACATGGTTGAATCCCATGGATCAATGTCCAAAAAGAGAATGAAATCAGAATGCAAGATATTATGAGAAGATTAGGGTGCAGAGGGCATGGGTTCTGAAATTAACTAGCTGTGAAACAACAAACCTCCTTGATTTTTGTTAAAAAAAGAGGCAAATTTAGTAGGGAACATTTTTTAAACCAATTGACCCAAACAAGTAACAGAAACAACCCAAATATTTTTTTTTATAAAAAAAAGTAATGGAAATAGCACCTAGCTAGCTGCTATCTCCCACTTATTTTTAGAAGCATCATAGCAATGTACTCCATTTGTAGCATGAAATTGCCAGGTACAGCCACCCAACAGATATAATTTCTTTCCCAAAGCTTCAACACAAATACCAATCTTATCTAAGCATGGAATCTGGATGACTTGGAGGAGTTCCCAACATCGCTTTGCAGCATCCAGATCCAATACATGACAGCAGTTTTTTTTTTTTTTTGACTTGTATCTAACAAAAACATAAATCCAAGTTTCCTCCAGATTATTTTTTCGGCGACAGGAATGCCACTCTTCGCTGCACAACAAATCTCTCCATCTCTTTGAGACACATCTAAGGATATGATGATACCGTCGGGGAACCCTTGCTAAGCAAAGAAGAGCAATGTCATCTGGAAGACCACAAATTATTAGTACATTTGGCACCTCTCTTTGCACACACTGCTCAGATGCACTTTCTAGAGAAGCCATAGTCATGAAGCAATTACAAGAGCAAAGAAGCTCAGGCTTAGAGTGAACAAGGTTTCACAGATACGTGAATTCCTAATCAGATTAAACTTTTATACCTGCAAATGATATCCAATGTTAAACATGCTTAAATATTTTACTCATCAAAAAATATCCTAGGATTCAAAGAGAGAATAATTTTATGCCATAAATTAATGTATAAAATTATTAAATATTGCATGCTATGAAATTCAAAAGGTTCTGGTCGATGTTAAACTTGAAGTCATATCAGGCTTAACAAGTAGCTTTTATCATACAATAAGTGGCTATGCAAGAATACTTGAAGGCAATGTTTTATATCTCCCATTGAAAAGACAGAAAGGTAGTTGTCTGGCACAAATTATTATTAATAAAAAATTAATGTCATTTTGGTCGAAATCACTAGGAACAGAGGTTTCTCTGTGTCAAGCTCCCAATGGTAAAAACTAAAACTTTCTTGATAAGTAAACATTCAGGCTTTACACTTTAATTAAGTCATTATAAGAAGACAAAAATGTTTTTTCCAACCACATCATTTAATCGCCAAGAGAAAAATACAAAAAGGATAGAAAAGATGGCTCTCGATAGCTTAAAATACAAACAACATCTTATGTAGAAGCACAAAAAGAGTGTTTTTGTAGTGACCTAATAATTTAATTTTCTAATGTTGGCTCAAGATCATACAATTGCTCTTAATTTCAGGAAACAAAAATCATCTATCAATATGTACAAGGTGGAAACATGTTATATCTTACCTTCAATTGTTTCATAATTGTTATGGTGGGTGAGAATGAAGGAATTTATGGTCACATTACAAGCATATCCAGCTTACTGAATCATCATGTTGCTTGATCCATATCTGCAGCCTGCTACTGCTTAAGAAACAGCTCTCAAAATCAGGATAGTGCAATCAAAAGAAAATGGTACCAAGATGTTCTATTTTTTTACATTTCATACACATTTACTATGATAATAATACACCAAGAGGAAAAAACATAAATATTTGCCATTGTTTTGCTCGATCATATCATTATAACATAAATCCATAATTTTGAATGGAGATGGTGCACTGGTCTCGGGCATTTGATATCTAATCTACTGCAACTGGGCTATGCATGCTTGGGAACCTTGTACAGATAAGCTGAATTAGTATCTCTTTTTATCCAATGATTTTAGCTAAAGCCTAATGATATCTAAGTTTCTAAGAAAACCACCAAGATTGCTTGGCATGGTTCTATATTTGGCACATGAAATGACCACAAAGTGGTCAGAATGCAGAAAATCAGGACGCACGCATGCACACGCAAGCACACTTGCTCACTCACCCCCTCTCTATCTACCTACCTATCTGCCTATCTGGTTCAAAACAGTGGCATGTAACACAGTAAAAGGAAACCAAGTGTTGATATTTATGCTATGTTGAGCCATGCATTATCCTTTGTCTTGGTGTTACTTGACAAGATCACGTTGCATTCAAAATACATCAAGCTGTTCTGTTAAAATAAACCTACAGTCCAGGTTTTATCCTAAGATGTCACAGACTTGGACTCTGGCCTAGCACTTCTAAATTTTTTGTTCAGCACAGCTCAGGTTTTAGGCCTCAAGGCTGAGGCCTGTACTGGTCCTTGACAAATCAATGCTGGAACAAATCCCAGCCCATCCACCCCCTATTAGAACACTTGCATATCAGCATGTAATACAATAAGATCACGACCACAACCGACAACCTATATGCAAAATATTTAGAGCAAGCTCTATAAGTTCTTCTTTACTAATTATTATTAAAATCCTCATTGTTCCAGGATGTTAAATTTCTACAGCCATTTCTCACAAAGTCGATCTTTTTTCATGCATCCTCACTTTCCTGATGCTTTGCTGTCAAATGTAAGACCCTCTCAACACACATGCCACCACCGACTCTATTGTTTTCCACCGCTTTGTAGACAATTGCTGCAACTGCTATACTTGCTTTTAGATCGTTTTAAACCTACACTTGTTTAGCTACACATTCAACTAAGCACTCCTACCATTGTGATGACAATCTCATATGCTCAATTCTTGTTTATCCTTTGATTCATGCTCAACGGTTCCACCCAATGCATATTTTGTGCTTATGTATTGCCTATTTGCTCCAGCTACACATGCACATTCAAGCATCACCTTTATTCTATAGGAAATTTCAATAATGAAGATAGCATTATAATTTGGCTTTTGGCAAGAGCTGCCTTCTTTTATTTGGGGTCCAACTGTATTTTGTAAATAATTGAGTTTGATGATAAGTAGTCTAATTCCTCATGCAAATATTTCCATGTGCCACACAAAACAGAAGATAAAAAACAATCAGTTTATATATATATATATATATATCATCGAATTTGATCATGTAGAATAGCCACAAATTCTTTAGGACAAGATCCAAGGGAACGTGAAAATTTGTTAAAATTGAAAACTAAGCATCCTATATCTTTAAAAGACAGAAGGGAAGATGTGGTATAAACTTTACATCCTAATAAAAATCCCACATACCCATATCAATATAGTAATAAAAAATAAGAAATTATCAAATGATTGCTATTTATATAAATTCTACATCACCAAATGCTAAGATCATAAAACATGCATAGCAAATATATATATATTTTTTGTAATAAATCACATCAAATAATTATCTTAAATTAGCAAATATTAGATCCAATAATATTTAGATCCTCAACTTTTGGTTACCACAACCATGTTTCTAGCTTGTGGTAATACATCAACAGTACTATATTTTCGGCCTATGGTGAGGCATCAATGTTACCATATTTTCGGCCATCAACAAGTACCATAATTTTGGTCCATGATGAGACATTAGCAACGTGGCTAGTTCATAGCACCATAACCAACCATATAGGTATACAATTCAATTACATGCTTGTTAAGTGAACATAATTCAAGATCATACTCTTCTGCAAAATATAATGTATGTAAATACCCAAGTCCACATAAGAGGATACGTGCGAACGTATATTTAGTTCCACATCGATTATTTGCTAGAAATATCATGGATACTTGTATAAAGTCAAGAAATTCAAATAATACTTTTCAGCTAGTCTTTTTCGATGAAATCTTAGTTTGTTATAAATGGTATCGGAGCTGATCTAATCCATAGCCCATGTGGACAAAGATACTATAGTACAGATTTATTTGGGCCGATCATAGACTGATCCTCATGTTTATAAATAAATGCTTGAATTGAGATCCTTAGCTTGGTGAGGATGTTAAGTATTAAATTGGGGTGAGCATGTGAGGATCCATGCAGACATGTATTTAATTTTATATCAATTGTTTGCTAAAAAGATCTTGGATACCTGTACAGAATCAAAAAATTTAAATAATCTTGGATACTTATATAGAATCAAATAATCTAAATAATATCTTTCAATTAGTTTTTTTATACAAGATTCTAAGCTGTTATATCATATAAATCAGAATCAATAATATATAATACATAAATACCGTATATGACAAGCCGTTAATGCAAAATAAAATCACAGAAATTCTATTGGTAATTAATATTTGAAAATTTCTATCTCTACCAGTGATATCTCGATTTAAAAATCCAGATAGAAGCTCCCTACAGAATCAAACCTGAGCATCAAAACCATAAAAAGGAAAACCGACAACCCGGTACCCTTTACTGGGACACTGGAGGTGACCTAGCTGGAAACCCGGCACCACCAGAAGAAGGAGAGAGAAGAGGGGAAAACACGAACCATAGGGCTCTCTCTCTCTCTCTCTCTCTCTCTCTCAAAACAGAAGATGGGAAAGAGGAGAACTAGAGGCAAGGCATGGTGGTCCGTGGCATTGACCCATAGCGGCCGTCGCTGCAGCAAATCACGGCGGCTGTGGTCAGCTGGTAGAAAAGAAGAAGCGAAAGAAGAGAGAACAGGGATACCCTGTTCCACCACAAATCCAGTGGAAGAGAGAGAACAAGGATCTAAAAAGTACCTCGGCTCCGGCAAAGTCTCACGCCGTATCGACGAAAAAACCGCAAAAAATCCCACGGAAAATCTCGAAATCGCGGCTCTAATCAAGGATTTTTCAAAAACCAGGGAAGGGAGATTTTTTTTTTGATACAAGATGGTGCTATACGTACATGAATTTTATTCGAATATAAAAATTAATATTTATATTTATTTTAAAGATACTATTCGGATAGATATAATTATGAATGTAATAATAATTAAATTTTATAATTATAAAATTAAAAATATAATTAAATAGATGATAAATTAAGTTAATAATATATTTATATGATTGTATATTTTTATTAAAAATTTATACATAGATTCGAATATTCGGATATGAATTAGATAGTTGTCTATCTATATTCATATTTATTTTTTTTTGAATATGAATATTAGTTGAATTTTTAACTTTTTATCAATTGATTCGGATATAAAACGGATCTGGATGAATAATATCCATACTATTTTCACTCTTAGTATAAGGGGAGACCCTTTTATAACCAAAATGAGGACTTATGGAAGGAAATTTGGTGGCAAGCCCAATGGATTCAGGAGGAAGCCGATTCTTTCTTTTGTCAAATTTTTTTCTTACTCTCCTTTCACAAAATATTTTATGCACCATGTGCATCGTAAAAAAATTACACCCTCTAATCTGATTGGGTTACGTAACTATTATTTTTTTAATATATATTTAATAATTATAATTTTATTTTTATTTAAAATTTTGTATAATAATTTTTTTTGAAAAAAATTATGGTATTCTATGCTCATATTATGACATCCTATGGTAAAATTATAATTTTAATATCATAATTTTCTTCTATAAGTTATAAAGAGGGAAGGACATTTTCGTTATTAAAATTTTTTGACATATTTAATATTTATAATTTTATTTTTATTTAAAAATTTAAATAATAAAAATATATCTCTATTTTTAAAAAAATTATGATATTTTATATCATATTACGATATTCTACAATCAAATTATAATTTCCTGCACAGGATATCATAATTTGGTAATACGATATCATAAAGAAGAAATGAGTATTTTTGTTATTTAAAAATTTTATAAATTTTTAATGATAAAATATATATATTTTATAGCTTTTAGAAAAAAATTATATTATCCTATGTAGGAAGTCATAATTTTAACATAGAATGTGGACACAAAATATCATAATTTTTTAGAAGAAAAGAGGTATTTTTGTTATTAAAATTTTTTTAAAATAAAATTATAAATATTAAATATGTATTGAAAAGTAATGGCCACGTGATCCAATCAGATAGAACGATGTAATTTTTCTACACCATATGTAGTGTACAAAGAATTTCTTATTCTCTCTTTAAATCCCGCGCTAAAACTTATGTGGGCTGGCCAACGGACCGGGTCCTACAATATACGACTCGACAATGGATGCACAAAGAAAAAGTAAAATACCAAAGAAAAATAACTTTAGAATATAAAATATATATCTATACATTAAAGCGCAAGCAGGTAGCCTCCTAATGCACCACGTGTCAAGCTTTCCTTTGATTTTTTTTTGCCTTTTAGCTTCAGACCTCTCCCGAGCCCTCTCAAAGCTTCTTAACTATTTGTGATGTCTACCTACTCCTCGCTCTCTTCGCTTTTACCTCTCACCACTCTCCACCATCGCTTTTCTCTTCATCATGACCGGCATCGGCCTTTCTCCTCCAATCTTCCTCAAGTGCTTTTCTTTCCCTCCATTATCTTTATTCTATGATAGCTTTTTTTTGCTTCGAGCCCTCACGGACATTATCCACTTGGGGCGGTGCGGATGGCCGCAACCTGGGCCTGATTGGTGAGATGAGGGGTGGGAGGAAGGTGGCGGGAGGAAGGGAGGGAAAGGGTTTTAATAGTTGTATGGAGCGGGATGCAGTGCGGATGGTGGTGGGGTAGCACGCGGGTGGGGGTGGCGTGAATGCCCGCGACTGGGCCTCGCGGCGGGGCAGGGTGGGGGTGATGGGGCAGTGGTGGAGGAAGGAAAGGAAAGGGAAAAAAAGAAAAAAAGGATGCCACCTCTCCCTAGGGAGTGGGCCATGGAGGGCATGGGGGGCAGTGGGTTGAGGGAGGCACCAGGAGCCGGGACGGGGGGCGAGAGGGGGTTGGTGGCGTCGGAGGAGGGGAGGGGGGGAGGGGATTGGTAGTGCTAGAGCTAGAGAAGAGAGGAGGGGGTTTGGTGGTCGTATGGAGATGGATGCAGCATGGATGACTGTGATCGGAACCTCATACGGTGGGGGCGGGGGGGGTGGGGGGCTGGGGTAGGTAGTGGGAGGAAGGGAAGGAAAGGAGGAGAAAAAAAAGGAGAGAGGGAAGAAAAAAAGAAAAAAATTAATAATAATTTAAAATATTTTAAAAATTAAAAAAAATATTTTAAAAATAAAAGTAGGGAAGGAATAAGGGTCAAAAATAATATTTTTTAAAAAATATTATTTTTAAAAAATAAAAATATTATAAAAAAATAATTTAAAATATTTTTAAAAATAAAAAAAAATAATATTTTAAAAATAAAAGTAGGAAAGGGATAAGAGAGGAAAATAATATTTTTTTAAAAAATATTATTTTAAAAATAAAATATTATAAAAAAATATTATTATTTTTTAAAAATACTAATTTATTATTATTTAAAAATAACATACTATTTTTTAATTTTAAAATTAATAATATAATAATTTATTTTTTTAAAAAATATTTTTCTTATTTTTTTAAAAAAAATATTTTTAAAAATTTAAATTAATCCATTGGATCAGATTAAATCTAATAAATTATCCATAAATTAGATATAGTTCTCTATCAATTTGAAAGTCAAATCTCTGCATTTAAGTGTTCGAAAGTTTATAAGATACTAATGATGAAGTATATCGCTTTTCATTCTCTTATCTTTTTCTTTAAATTTTTATCTTCCTCGATTGGGGGATGGTGGTGGGGGCACCATGGGCGAGCAAGGGGGTGAGTAGTAGAATCGTGTCCTTCCGTCCTCCGAAAAAAATATAATTTTGATAGTATCTTTTTTAAATTTTTTTTTAAATTTTTTTTTGATTATTATTAATTTGGTATTCAATTAGTTCTTTAGATTATATAAAGAATTGAGAATGGTGGTGTTCTGAGCATTTAGCAGGCAAGGAATCAAGAAAAGATGAGTGCTGATTTTTTTTTTTGTTGATCTGAAATCTATCAAAATGATGAACTAATTTTAATCTCTTTTTTATTTATTTTTTGTTCACTATCTTGCTGCATTAATATTTTCTAAAGATCAGATAAGGCTGTTGTTGGGTGTGAACCCTTTTCCACCGAAGTTCGACAGAATATCTGGCCTTGAGAAAACTCCGTCCGATGAGGACAGCCACGTCGAACTCCAACTAGTGAAGAAGTCTACGCTCAGGCGCTGAGACTGCAGACCTCCAAACTGAATCTATCGATTGATCTTCTTCATTTAGATTCCTAGCTCCTTCAGATATTTCCAGAACCTATGGGGCATTATAAATTTCACTCAGACGAACTTGAATAGCGATGACAGCCTTCAGGCAGCTGAGTAACAGATCTAATTATGGCTTGGTCTGACCGACCTTGGCGCTCTTTGAATCTTTTTTCAATAAAAAACCATCCAAGATGTTCGATATTGTACCAACACCGGATCAACAGAACTTCTCTCCAGACGAACTCCTACAATATACTTAGGATGGCGGACCTCGGGATTCCTGCATCAAGAATTCTGAATATACAAGCTAAAGGATCTCATCTCCTTCATATCAGCCTCCAGACGGTCTCGAAAGCAGTCGAGCTTCAAAGGAATAAATAAGTAGGTTCTCTCCGAGCAGATCCCTTTCCACTCCTTCCAAACAAAATTTTCCCAACCGATATCCTTCCAGTTAATCTCCTCCTAGACACCAGACAAACCCCCTTCGGTTGACCTCCTTCCAGTCGAACTCCTCGTGGACACTAGTTGATTTTCTTCCCACCAACTTCCATCCATCCGAACTTCTTACATTAGCTGAGAGGAGACTCGTTGTTATATATTTGCTCCTCCAGTAGATCTCCTTCCAGATTTCTCCAACAGAATTATTTTTGGATTTCTGCTCCTTCTGTCGGACTTTTTCTTCCAGCAGAACTACTTTCGGATTCCTCTAGTGGACTTTCTTTAGGATTTCTCCAATCACAGGACTTTCGAACTCCTTCCGATCAAACTCACGATAGTCGTCTAAAAAGGCCTCCATGGCTACACAAATCTAGCTATCCATACAGCATGAACTCACTTACACACATATGACCTTGAAAGAATCCAAACTTCTCTAGGATTGATGAAACTTAAAGCTCTTCATCGCCAGTGCCTACCTCCTTTGAACTTCAACTATCAAGTCCTAACAGACTGGCACATCACGACAACGAACACTACCCTCTATTACAAACTTCACGTGATCCTGAACGGTCCACTATCAGGCGGTTATGGCTATCGCTATCAATTTATTATGGGCTCCATATATATAAGAGATCCTCCATATATGCTTTCTTCAGAAGCTCTTTTCTTTTTCTTGACATTTTATTACGTACTTTTTCTACTGAGTATTCTATTTCTGTTGGCTGAAAGAGCTGATTTGACTATCGAAGGATCCTACTGGAGCCATCCCTCCTCCGATTTGGACTTTTTTTGCAAGTCCCGATGGACCTCAACTTCTCTAGCTCTAGTCAGTTTCGGTGTCAATCAGATTCTGCACCAACAGGATTAGCGCTAGAGGAAGGGCACCTCTTTCTCTTGAGGTTTTCTTGTTCTTAAAGGAGCGCTCAACAAAGATCTCTCTTCTTCTCCCTCAGAGTCCTTCTTCCCCAGCCAATCTCATGAGGATGCCTCTTAGGAAGGCCTCGACTCGATGGTCAACTACCTCCGTGGCCAAATCTCACCCAGATATGTCTGCTCCTATCTCATCCCCGGCATCTCAGGTTTCATCAACAGTAATGATGGATGCAGAGCAATTTAACCTACTGGTCTAGCATATCAGGAGCCTCACTGAAGCAGTACAGATCATGCAGCAGCAGCAGCCTTCAATGCTGATTCGATCAGAATAGGCTTTTTCAAAACCCTAGGATCCTGTTTGGGGACGACCGACTTAAGCGAGTCGATCGGTAACTTCCAAAAAAGAGAAGCAGAGGATAGAGAGCTCCTACTCTGATCATGATTCAACCCCTGGGAGGATCTTACCCCCATTCAGTCAGAAGACTTTGAAGATCCATAACCGTGAGGATCTCCTGAATAGAAAACTATAAGAAATGAACCGACGGATCGAGAAACACTGCCATGCTCCTTTCTCTCACGGTAATGATATCTACACTGACCCTCCCTTTTTTCAAAAAATTATGCAGGAACCCATCCCATCGAACTTCAAACTTTCTCAGTTTGAGAGCTACGATAGAACTACAGATTCGATCGATCATCTGAAGGCCTTCCAAACAATGATGATGCTCTATGGCATGCTTGATACCATCCTATGCCGAGCTTTCTCCTCCATTCTAAAGGAAGCAGCTAGGAACTAGTACTCGGCCCTTAAGTCGGGTACTATCATTTTCTTCGATCAAATAAGCCATCAGTTTATGGCTCATTTTGTCAGCAGCCGATGTCCTCGACGAGGCTCAGACTTCCTCATCAACATTAAGCAGAAGGAGGAAGAATCTATACGGGCCTATGTTACCCATTTCAATACCACTGCAATGGAAGTCTGAAACTTGGACCAATCTGTTGTAATGACTGCACTAAAGGACGACCTTCAGAAGAATAATCTGTTGTTCTCTCTGAAGAAGAAGTATTTTAGAAATTTCATCGATATGCTGGCTCGGGCTGATGGTTATGCCCGAGCAGAAGAGGCCTTCAAGGCCAAGGATAGTGAAGCCATCGAAGAGTGGCGAGCAGGTGAATCGAGTAAGCCTACTATTGATGAAAAGCTGGGTGAAGCTCGGTCATGCTTTCGAACTCCTTCTTAGCATAAGCGAGTCTGAACTTCTTCTTGGACTTGAAGTCAAAGAAACCCGAATAGGAGGGCACAGTGGAGCTCCCCCCTCAGAAGGTTCCACAACTATGCTTTCCTCATTGCTCCGAAAACCTAGGTGCTGATGAAAATCAAGGAGCAGCTATCGAGGCTGGAGAGGATAAACATGCATCCTGGCAAGCACAATTCTAATAGATATTGTCTTTACCATCATGATCATGGTCACGATACTGAGGAGTGCATTCAGCTCCAAGATGAGATCGAAGAGCTCATCATGCGAGACTAGCTTGGTCGATTTCTATGGCGTCAGCTTGAGGGAAGAGAGGATTGGCTTAGGACACTGCCACAACCTGAACCACCAAGAAGGGAGGAATAACAAGAAAATCAACCACCTCTCAACATTATCAACACCATCTCTAAGGAACTTCGACAAGCGAAGACCAGCGGAGCTGGAGGATCAACAAAGAGATGAAAAACTGAGGAGCTCCTAACTTTCATTAAAGCTGATGCACAGGAAGTTCAATTTCTGTATAACGATGCGATTGTAATTGCTTTAAATATTGCAGATTATGATGTATATCGCATTTTTGTTGATAATGAAAGTTTAACCGATGTTTTATTTTATGATGCTTTCTCCAAAATGTTTATACCTAATAGCTGGCTTGGACCAATGAACTTTTTATTGGCAGGCTTCACTGGTGATGCAGTACCAGTTGAAGGTATAATAACTTTGGTTGTGGCTGTAGGACAATATTCGAGATAGTCCAAGGCATAGATGGACTTTTTAGTAGTAAAAGCTCCATCGGCTTACAATGCAACTCTCGACCGACTTAGTCTAAACACGTTTCGGGCAGTGGTGTCGACCTACTATTTGAAAATAAAGTTTTCAATAAGCTATGGAATCGAAGAAGTCAGAGAAGATCAAGCTCTAGCAAGACATTGCTATTCAATCATCTTGCAGAGGGGTGAGCAGTCAGATCCTTATCCGATTGACGGGTTGGATGTCCCAACGATCTAACTAAAGAGTGGGGTGAGTCCATGGAAGATCTTGTTTCCATCTCACTAAATGATGAAAATACAGAGCACACGGTACAAATCGGTTCCAACCTGATGAAAGAGATACGAGAGTAGTTTATTGAATTTCTACAGAGAAACATAGATGTTTTTTCTTGGGTCTCCGACAACATGTCCGAAATAGATGTTGAAGTCATAGAATATTGTCTGACTGTTGATCCCAAACATCAGTCAGTGAAAGAAAAGATGCACAGCCATGCCCAAAAGAGATAGAAGATAATTACAGAGGAAGTTGATAAGCTTCTCAAGGCCGGATTCATCCGAGAAGTCAACTATCTGAACTGGATCTCCAACATCGTGCTCATCAAGAAAATGAACGATAAGTGAAGAATGTGCATAGACTTCAAAAGGGTAAACAAAGCCTATCCAAAAGATCGCAATCCTCTATCCGAGATTGATCAGCTGGTGGATGCGACCTCGGGCCATGAGCTCCTCACTTTTATGGATACCTTTTTTTGGCTATAATCAAATTCGGATGGCATCAGAAGATAAGGAGAAAACTATTTTTATTACTGATCATGATCTTTACTGTTACAAGATTATGCCTTTTGGACTCAAAAATATAGAAGCAACATACCAATGCTTGATCAATAAAATCTTTAAGGAGCAGATCGACCGCAATATGGAGGTATATGTAAATGATATGTTTGTTAAGAGCCGAGCTTCAATAAATCATATTGCCGACCTTGAAGAGACCTTCAACGCCCTTATGAGGTACAAGATGAAGTCGAACCCAACCAAGTGCACATTCGATGTGACTTTGGAGAAGTTTTTGGGATTCATAGTGTCAAGATGTGGAATTGAAGCAAATCCGAAGAAGATTCGGATCATTCAAGAGATGATTGCTCCAAAATCAATCAAAGAGGTTCAACGCCTGATCAGAAAGATGGCAGCGTTGAATCGCTTCGTCTCGAGGTCGGTCGAGCGATGTATGTCTTTCTTTCAAGTCCTAAAACAGTCGAAGAACTTCTACCGGATCACTGAATGTCAACAAGCCTTTAAAGAGCTCGAGGACTACCTCTATTCACCTTCCCTATTAGCAAAGTCTAAATTCAAAGAGGGATTATTTTTGTACCTGACAGTCTCCCCAGCGGTCCTTGCTACAATTTTAGTCAAAGAAAAGGCGAAAGTATAGAGGCCGATTTACTATATAAGCCGAGTCTTGAGGAACGCCGAGATTAGATATGCTAAGTTAGAAAAACTAACTTTTATCCTACTGGTTGCAATCCAGAGACTTCGACCTTATTTTTAAGGGCACACCATAACCCTTCTCACTAATTAACCAATCAAAGTAGTTCTTCATCGAACTGATGCATCCGAAAGAATAGCACAATGGATAATAAGCTCACCAAATTCAACATCAACTACCAGCCTCGGTCATTGATCAAAGTTCAAATTCTAGTAGATTTTATAGTTGAATGCACCATTCTGGATGAAGTCGAGCTTGAACAGAATGAAGTTGATGTTTCCTGGTTACAACCAAGTTCCTCTGAAGAAAGAGCTGACCTTTCTGAAGATTTTTGGGCCCTATATATAGACGACTAGTCTAATACTTCTGGTGCAGGCGTAGGGCTGATCTTGGTTAGCCCAGAAGGAGTTATCGTCGAATATGTGCTGCATTTTGAGTTTTCTGCGACTAATAATGGGGCCGAATATGAAGCTTTGATTATAGAATTAAGGATCGTCGAAGAATTGAAAGTAGATCGACTCCAAGTCTACAGTGATTCTCAATTGATGGTCGGATAAGTTAATGATAATTATGAGGCTCGAGAAGAAAGCATGATAAAATATCTTGAGAAAGTGAAGAGCTTGACTTCGACCTTCAATAGTTTTGACATCAAGCAGATCCTAAGAGTGGAAAATACTAAGGCCAACCTTCTCTCAAAGTTGGCAATATTGGCCTCAATCGAGCTGCCTAAGGAGGTCTTCTTTGAAGTCCTGAAACATCCAAGTCTGAAAGGACAATGATCTGTAATGCAGATCGATCATGAGCCATGTTTGATTGACCCATTGGTTGCTTATCTCAAAGATGGAGCTCTTCCTCATGACCTGAAAGGAGCTCAAAAACTAAAAAATTAAGCCTCCTGGTATATTCTGTATGAAGATAAGCTATATAAAAGGTCATATTCCTTACCACTCTTAAGATGTCACAGATCTTCAGAAGCCAACTTTGCATTATGAAAAGTGCATAAAGGAATCTATGAAAGTCATGTAGGAGCCAGATCCTTATCACATAGACTACTTCAACAGAGTTACTATTGACCAATCTTGTAACATTATTCTATAGAGTATGTTAAAAAATATAATCGCTGTCAGAAAAATGTGATCGATGTCAGAAAAATGCGATCACTGTCAGAAAAATGCAAACATTCAAAGGCAGCCAGCTTCTGAACTTACACCCCTGAGCATCCCATGGCCATTTGCTCAGTGGGGGATAAATATACTCGGATCTTTTCGCATGGCACCAGGATAGTGCAAGTTTCTCTTGGTAGCAATAGATTATTTCACAAAGTAGATCGCGGTTGAACCTCTAATGAAAATCACTGAAGCAAAAGTGCAGGACTTCATCTAAAAGTCGATCATTTGTAGATTTGGTTTACCTCGAACCCTCATAATAGATAATGGATGGCAGTTTATCGGAGCAAGATTCATCAAATTCTATGAAGATTTGAACATCTTTCATCATTTTACATCAGTAGTCCATCTACAGACAAACAGCGAAGCCGAAGTAGCAAATAAAATCTTACTGTAAGATATCAAATCAAGACTTGAAAAAGCAAAAGAGACTTGAATGGATGAACTCTATCATATGCTCTGGGCATACCGAACTATCCAAAGTTGTCAACTAGAAAGATCCCATTTGCCTTAGCTTTTAAATCAGAAGCGGTCATCCCAATAAAACTCAAACTTCCATTAGCACGAATCATGGCATTTAATGAGCAGCATAACTCATGGGACCTCAGGGCTAATCTTGACTTATTGGAGAAAAAATGGAAAAAAGCTCAAGTTTGGATGGCAGTCTATAAGCAAAAAGTAGCCCGTTATTATAACTCTAAAGTCAAAGATAAAATATTCAAAGTGGGGGACCTAGTACTTTAGCAAGCAGTTGTTTTATAATCTCAAAATCAAGGAAAGCTCGCTCCAAATTGAAAAAGTCCATATGAAGTAGAGGAGATCGTCCGACTCAGAACTTATCATTTGAAGGAGCTTGGAGGAACACCACTTTCGTGGCCTTAAAATTCAAAAAATTTAAGAATGTACTACCAGTAATTTGCCTTCAATAAAACTCCTCTATTTCAATGTTATTGTTTCTTATTACAAAAATCATATGATGACAGAAAATAACTCTCCGAAATAATCAAAAGTGGTTCTGTTAGGAATAGAAAGAGAACCTCATCCTAACTTGAGCAAGCTAAAGGCTTCGTTAGTTTAAAGACGAGATAAGGGAAGAAATTCTTTCAACGGCCCTTATATGCCCTTACAGCCATGTTAGGAACAGAAGAAGAATCTCATCCTAACATGAGCAAAGTCGAAGTCCTCGTTAGTCTAAGATGGGATGAGGAGAGAGGCCCTTCCAACGATCCTAATGTATTCCTACAATCATGTTAGAAATAGGAGGAGAATCTCATCCTAACGTGAGGAAAATCGAAGGCCTTATTAGTCTAAGATGGAATGAGGAAAGAGACCCTTTCAACGATCTTTATGTGCCCCTACAGTCTTGTTAGAAATAGAAGGAGAACCTCGTCCTAACTTGAGCAAAGCGAAGACCTCATTAACCTAAGACAAGATGAGAGAAGAGGCCTTGTCAACGGTCCAACTATGCTCCTACCGCCATGATAGAAATAGAAGAAGAACCTCATCCTAACATGAGCAAGACGAAGACCTCCGATTACTTAAGATAGGAGAAAAGAATCTTTCAACGACCACAATGAAAATAGGAGGAAGGCCTCACCTTAACAAAAGTAAAAACCAACCTCATTAGAAATAGGAGGAGAACTTCTTTCTGACATAAATAAAGACCTCCAGTTACCTAAGACAGGAGGAAGGACCTTGTCTTGATGAAAGGACGAAGAAAAATCAATGGAATCAAACATGAAAGGATAAACTCATCCTAGCGTAGGTAAAAAATCTTTGGTTATAAAAGGATAGGAGAAAAACTACTTTTTCGACAATCCTTTCAACAAAAGTCAAAGCAAAAGAGAGAAATGAAAAAATCAATAGGTATTGAATCCAAACAAAGCAAAAAGATGATCGAAGAAAATATTTCTTCATTAAAATCGAAGTTCATTACAAAGTGAAGGTTCACGAGACCATGTACAAAAAAGAAAAAAGAAAAAATGGTTAAGTCCTAAGAAGGTCCGAAATCCTTAGACTTTGGATTGTCAACCCTCACCATTACAAAAGACTACTTCAGCCTAAGGATTTTCTCCTCAAGCTCCTTCTTCTTATATAGACCATCTATGTACATCCTGTTGATGTGTTGAAATTTATCTTCGAGCTCTCGTCGCTGCTTCCTCAAGACTTCAGACTCAGCCTCCACATCCTTGATGGCTTGCTGCTCGTACGATAGCTAGATCCTCGATTGTTGAACCTCGGCCTTCTCCCTTCCCACTGCTTCCGAAAGCTCACATAGAGTCCTCATTAGGAAGGCAACATACTCTGATCCTTCGCTCGCACTGGATTGATGACTATCATCGAGTTGTTTTTGGAGCCAAGTTACCTTGCTATTAGCAGTATGAAGCCTTTGCTCAAGCTGAGATATCCTCTCACTCCAACCCAATCGGTAGGTATCATAAGTGAGCTCGGCATTATGCAATTGCTTCTAGAGTATGGAGAATCTCTTCAACCAATCCCACTTATACCGAGCCTTATCGAAAGACCATGGCGAGCTCCCTTCTAGCAGATGGATCTTCTCTTTCGGCATTTTGAGATCGACTTTGAGAAAGCTGATCTTCACCATTAGTGCCCAAGATTTATCGCTGGCATTTTTCTTAAGCTCGGCGATCTCCTTCTCGAAACTGTCCTTCCGAATGCTGAAGCTTACAGAATCTTTCATGTGTAGCTTTTGAAAATGGGTGACTTCAATCGTCGCCTCTGAAGCATTCTTTCTCTGAAGTTCATCTTCTGTCTTCTTTAACTTTTTCTTCAGGTGATGAATCTTCTTTAAATTTTTGACTATGGACTTTAAAGGGATACCTTGGGATAATAGCTCAGCATCAGTTGGAGATGATGGACCCTGACTACGATCGCTAGAGGGTTTCTGAACAACATCCATCACGACATAAGTATAAAGAAAAAAAAGTTCATTTTCATTCCTCAAAATATTCGATATATATCGAAAGAAAAAGAGAAGAAAAGTACAAATTTATAAGAAGTCTTAGACCTCGATCGATGTAGAGACAGGTGAGGTCGGTATATCCTTTGCGGCATCGGGCTCAGCAATAGACTCGAAAGCTTCAGCTGCAAGTTCGGGAGCACTTGGGGTAGGTTCGGCGATAGGAAAAGCGACGCCAGCATTGGAGAGACCGACTCCCTCATTGGGTTCATCTATCAGAAGATCAAGGTTTACTATAGGAAAGTTCTTCGCAACCCTTCTCATATAGGTCTCGAACCCCTCCAAGAAGGCTTCCTGGGCGAACGCGATCTTGATGTCCTCCATTGCTTTGGAGGACTTGAAGGCTTCGACAGCTCTCTCTCCCTCTCGACGCCGACCTCCTCTTCAGCCTTCTTTCTTTTATCTTTGGAGAGGGTCAGGGCTGCCCTCAGTCTTGCAGAAGCTTCTTCCTCTCTCTGTGACACCTTCTGAAAGTGCGACTTCTGCAGTTTGAATTTTCGAGGCCACCTTCAAATGATCGACCTCAGTCCGAACCCTCTCGACCCCCATCTGAACTTCCTACAAGGCTTTAGAAGCCTCGGCCTAGCGAAGATCGATGGTCTTTGAGTGGGCAAACAAGTAATGCCTCAGCTACAAGATAGAAATAAATTAAGTCAGAACTTTAAAAGCACATCCTTTATTCAAATAAGTTCAGAAAAATGGATTACCTCGAGATAGGCGGCGAAAGACTCATCAAATCTCTCAGCATCCTCCATCCCAACCATTTTCTCAATAATGTGCGGGAGGATGCTGTCCTTCATTAGAGATTGGACGACCTCCCAATCATCCAAGGAAGCTTGCTCCTGACTGGAGCCTTCGCCACTAAAATTTTCAAATGCCCTCCTCATCTTTTTCCTAACGGTGTTCTTTTTCTTCTCCTTCTTCTCAACGACCTCACGCTGCTTGGGAAGCATGGTGGCCGCATCATCTCGAGATGAGATCGGAGTTGGTGCGGCCATGTCAGACTCCGGGATGGGTGCTGCCTGGATCAATACGGTCGAGATTGGCTCATCAGTGCGAGCCTTCTTGGATGTTCCCCCATGGAGCTATCCTTTCTCTTGAGGGACTTGATCTTTTTGGCCAAACGGTTCCGCTCCTCAGAAGTCATCTCTGCAGAAAAAAAAATCAAAGTCAGAAAAGAAAAGAAGACCGTGCACAATTGGTAAGCTGCAGAGGACTATTCGTCGGATTGAGAGGATCGAGATCGAAGTTGAATAAGGTCTGATCCTCCAAGAGCTTGGAGATTGGAGGAGCTCGAAAGTTCTTCAGCTTGTCGGCCGAATCTCGATCCTCTTTCTCAAGCCCAGGAGCTCGGTGGACCGAGTCCTTTATTCCCCCCCAAGAAGGAAGTCCTAGTTCTAGGAAAGAACAAAAAACGAAAAAGAATTTCTTCTTCTAGTTATGAATGAAAGAAGGGGTATCCTTGAGCAACCCCTTCTTGTCGAATTGGAAAGATATGTACCACCAGTCTTTGGCGGTCGAATAATATTTGAAAGTGAAGAAATTATAGAATAAGAAGATGAAAGGTTGGACGTCGGCCATAATACACAAGAAGAAAAAATCTATGATAAATCTAAAAGAGTTTGGTGCCATGGTGGCAAAGAAAATGCTTAAAAATTTGAACAAGTCGGTTACAAAAGAAGGTATCGGCAGTCGAAGTTCCGTCCGAAGGTTTCAACGTACAAGCAAGTTCGATCGGGAGGAGGAGAGCTGGCTCGATCGCTAAGGCTAGGGAGTTTAAGTTCGCAATCGAAAGAAATTCTAAATTAGATCCTAATCAACGAAAGATCTTCGGATCGAAGTTTACATGAAATGGTACCATGAATGAAGGATGACTGAGGTACTTCTACAAGCTCAGGATCCTTATGAGGAAGGACCATTAAAGCTAAATGAGCTAAACTTCTAGAACCAATCGACCAGGACTCTTCAGAGGATATGAGGATCAAACTAAGATGGATAAAATCATCAAAAAATCAAAGAAAATGAAATTTGAGACTTTCTCGAAGAAATAGAGTGGGTAGAGATGCTAAAAGACACAGATAATCAAAGAGAAAGATTCAAAAACTGACCTAAATTGATCGGGAAGAATGAAAAGATGGCAAGCTCGATGGAAAATGAAGGAGAGAACCTCCAAGAATCAAAAGAGTCGATAGAAGATGCTGGTGCCTTGGAGCAAGAAGGAAGAAGAAAGCCAGAAGGAAGGAGAAGAAGATCCGGACGAAATGAAGCTCCTGTGGAAGAAGAAGAGCTTAAATAGCCGCAAGGATCCGAGATGGTTATGATTGCAGATCTCCACTGACCAACCTTAGGTTGATGCATGCCCCACTCATCATAGCGGCAGACTGGCAATGGGCAGAACCTTTATTGCACCGTATCTTGAGTAATGCTTCAGCAAAAATTTCAGAGATTTATTTTTTGGGTCACCTCGTATTTAAGAAGTTTCGACATCCATGCGGAAAAAGTCGAGATCAGCTGCTTTATTGGTACGAAAAGAAAAAAAAAGAAACTTCGACACTCATATTTCTTTACTCCCTTCATTCAAATTTCGAATTCGGAAGTGAAGGGACTGTGTTGGGTGTGAACCCTTTTCCGTCGAAGTTTGATAGGATATCTGGCCTTGAGAAAACTCCGTCCGACGAGGACAGCCACGTCGGACTCCGACCAGTGAAGAAGTTTACGCTCAGGTGCTGAAACTGCAAACCTCCAACCTGAATCTATTGGTCGATCTTCTTCATTCAGATTCCTAGCTCCTTCAGATATTTTCAGAACCTATGGGGCATTGTAGATTTCACTCAGACAAACTTGAATAGCAATGACAACCCCTAGGCAGCTGAGTAACAGATTTAATTATGGCTTGGTCTGGCCAATCTTGGCGCTCTTTGAATCTTTCCTAATAAAAAAATATCCAAGCTATTTGATATTGGACCAACACCGGATCAATAGAACTCCTCTCCAGATGAACTCCTACAATATACTAAGTGTGGTAGACCTCAGGATTCCTGCATCAAGAACTCTGAACACGCAGGCTAAAGGACCTCGTCTCCTTCATATTAGCCTTCAGACGGCTTCAAAAGTAGTCGAGCTTCAAAGGAATAAATAAGCAGGTTCTCTACGAGTAGATCCCCTTCTGCTCCTTCCAGGCAAAATTTTTTTCAGCCGATATTCTTCTAGTTAATCTCCTCCTGGATGTCAGACAAATCTCCTTTGGTTGACCTCCTTTTAGTCGAACTCCTCTCGAACACCAATTGATTTTTTTCCACCAACCTCCATCCATCCGAACTTCTTACATTAGCTAAGAGGGGACTCGTCGTTATATATTTGCTCCTCCAGCAAATCTCCTTTCAGATTTCTCCAACAAAATTATTTTTGGATTTCTACTTTTTCAACTGGACTTCTCCTTCCAGTAGAACTACTTTCGAATTCCTCCAGCGGACTTCCTTCAAGATTTCTTCAGTCATAGGACTTCCAAACCCCTTCCGACCAAACTCACTGCAGTCGTCTAGAAAGGCCTCCACGTCTACGCAAATCCAGCTATCCGTACAGCATAAACTCACTTACATACATACGATCTTGAAAGAGTCCGAACTTCTCTGAGATTGATGAAACTCAAAGTTCTTCACCACCAGCGCCTACCTCCTCCAAACTTCAACTATCAAGTTCCAACGGACTGGTGCATCACGACAACGAACACTACCTTCTATTACAAACTTCACGTGGCCTTGAACGACTCACTACCAGACGGTTAAAATTATCGCTATCAATTTATTACAGACTCCATCTATATAAAAAATCTTCTAGATACGCTTTCTTCAAAAACTCTCTTCTCCTTCTTGATACTCTGCTACTTTCTCTACTGAGCATTTCATTTTTATTGGCCAAAAGGGTTGACTTAACCGTCGGAGGGTCCTGTCGGAGCCACCCCTCCTCCGATTTGGACTTTTTTTGCAGGTTCCGACGGCAACCTCGACTTCTTCAGCTTCAGCCAGTTCCGACGTTAACCAGATTCTACACCAACAGCTGTAAATCTTTTCTTAAATAATGGTTTCCTCTAGGATTGGAAGGATGTGACATTGCAAGCAGCAACCTCCTATGAACTTGATGAGAAAAAAATTAGTCATAAAATTTTTCAAATATTTTTTAGTAAAATTATTCTAACCCGTTTAAGCTTTCATATCCATTAAATACTTCGTCAATGAAAGTGGAGGGCTGCTGCAAGCGCTGCAGCAACCCTTTCAAAATCCTCTTAGATGATGTTTTTATACTCTAAAACTGATAAGAGACTCTCCTAAATATATTCTCTCCTACTTTCCTCGCCACTACCTCCCGTGGGTCTTCATCATTAAAAAAGAGAAAAAAATTAAATAGCCTATAAAGAAAAAGATTTAGTCTTTTAAATTTTTCATCATTTTATTATTTTTATTAATTTTTTAAATTTTTTCTTAATTTTTTTTATATTTTTTCTATTCATGAGAGTATCAATCAGATGGGAGGCTCAAAGCGGACGAAAAGAAAAATTTAGATCCATCTCAATCGGATAGGAGGCTTGGAGCAGATGAGATAACTTTTCTCCCCCTCTCTATAAAATTTATTAAAATATATTATTTTTTTATAAGTTATTTATTATTATTTGGTAGTTAAAAAAATTATTATTATCTTAATGTTGATTTGATTGCATGATTAGACAGCTTGAAAGTAATTAAATGATGAAAAAAAATATTAATATAGATTTTATTTAATAATTATAGATTCTACTATCTCAAAGTCCAATAATAAAAATAACATTTATGCTATCGATAAATTTTTTTATCAAAAAAATTTTTAAATTTTTCATATTGGTATGTTTTAAAAAAAAATAAGCTACTATGGAAGCATTTCGTCCAGATTGAATATTTTATTCTTTTTTCTTTGGATTGATTTAAACTCATCAATTTTAAACTTTTAGTTATTATAGAATAAAAAAAATACCACTTTGAACAAGTGCCAATGTTCCATTTTGGTTATGGAAAGTCGGTTATTATAAAAAAAATTTCTATAAGAAGGCAACAACTATTTATGGAGGAGTATTCATGAAGAAAGGTAAACATTATTTTCTTTCTTTATTATTTTTATTATCCAATAGCAAAAAAATTTAGGAGCCGTTCATAAATCCATCATGTCTTTTGTTCACCAACTTATATTGATATACTTTTTTTTTTAGGATCTACAATAAATTTAGAGGATGGAGGTAATGAGTTCCTTTTAATATTTTATACTGATTCTGCGAAGTTAGTTACAGTAAAATAATCTTCTTTTTTTTGATATTTTACTTTTGACTAATGTTTACCTTTTATTTACATATTGTTAATACTTTTTAATTATCAAGAGTAACACTAATTTTTTTTAATTATTATACATGAATGTTAAAATTAAAACGATGAATACATTTAGAAAAATTAAATGATATCTTTCTTTATTGCTATTTGAATATTTTAAAATCAAATTTGATCTAATAAATCATGAGAATCTTTTATCATTTAAAATATATAATGTAAAATCTGATCTGAAATTTTGAATGAGCTACGTATGTGAGTACATATTATTTATTTTTTTTATATACTTATTTACAGAATACTAATAAAGTATGAATATTAGTATATTATATTTGATGAGATTAGAAAGATTTCATATTTATTATACTTGATATATTATTTAAAATTTATTTTTAGTTTTTTTATATTTTTAATAATATTTGATTGAAAAAAATTTAGATTTTTGAGTCTTTTTATACATGAATTTTTTAATTATAAATAAATATATGGATCATAAAATTCATATTAATTTTGATCATAAAAGATGAACCATCTGAGAATGCTTTCATATTAATTTACCATTTAATCCAAGTCAAATAAATAATCTAATTTTTAAATAGTTTTATATTTTATAATTATTCTTTTTTAAATTTTTTAGATTGATTTAAGAATTTATGTCTAAATGTATAAAATATATAAATTTATTATATATAGTTAAAAAATATTAAAAAATAAAAGAAAATTGATTGTATTAATGGGATAGCATTAATTCATCAAAAAAATCTATTTTTTAATATTTTAAGATTAATTTTAGAATTTTATATATAAATTTATTATATATTATCCAAAAAATATATAAAGATCAATATAAATAAAATTGATAGTTTTGATCATATAAAATTATAATATATATATATATAATTAAAAATAAATCTAAAATTATGAATTATATTTTTTTAAATTAATTTTAATATTTAATATTAAATATTTAAAATTATGATTTATTTCTTCAATCATTTTGATTCATATTTTATTATGAAACTTAATTCAATAATATTCTAATAAAATTTTTTAATATTTATATTTTTTTTAGATAGAAGAGTTATGATAGATGGAGAATTGCATGAATGTAAGTTCAACGATTAATAAAAATATTATATATTATATTATATAAAAATTTATATATTAATAAAATATTTTAAATTTTTATTTTGACTTAAGATAAATCCCATGGTGAAGCCCAGGCTACGCACCATACATGGTTTCAATGGCTATGGCCATCGCTTGAAAAATACTCTCTTCACGAGGATCTGGAATTACAACCACAACAAGAACATCAACGAGAAGAATTCTAATAAATCTAAATAGAATAAAGAATCTTCAAGAATTGAACGTGAAAAGAAAATTTCAAAGAAACACACCGTCTCCAATAAATAAAAATCCACTAAAATAATAAAAATAATATGAATCGATAAAACCAATTCGTGGAATAGCATGCTTCTCTTCTCCTACGAAACCGGAACCCTAGATTTGGATCTTAGCAGAGAAATTAGTGACAATCGAGATCTAAATCAAGGGGAAAACGAATGGCACGTAGCAGGAATCAAATAAATCGCAATGCTAAAATAAAAATAAAATAAAATAAAAACCTCATGGATTTGGATTGGACAAGGGATGCAAATACCTAACCTTTATGAAGCTTGGGGGTGATATGAGATTATGGAGGAGTCTCGGGTGTCCTTAACCATCACAGACTCATCACGCTTCAGTAGCTTGCATGATTGCCTGCTTCAATATATATCTAGATGAGCAATGTATATTATTCCTTGCGTGCCAAATCCAATGGACAAAATATGCAGAATAAATGCATTCTTTTTCTGCTTTTTGGTTTGTCACAATGTGATCTCAGATATTGTAAAAAAAATCTCAAGTGGGGACGGTGATGCAAATAATATAGTCGAAATATTAGATAATTGTCATCCTTGCGGCATCTTTGGGTGTTCAAAGAGAGCATGAGCCACAAATTCCTCCACATTTGAGCAAAGATCACAGTTAGAGACAATATTCGACCCTCTTTCCGCTAACACTCCATGGCACGGAATGTGACACCATACCAGCTTCAGTAAAAATAAAAACATTTGAGGGCTCACTCCTCCCATACCCATGCATTGTCCTTCTTGTTGTAGGGGACGATCTTAAATAATTGAAAAGGCTCCTTGGCCTTGACCTAGATATCCATCATGTCCCCCATACCAATCTATCCAACATATCACCATTAGGCGTTGCAATAGATAAATACGTCTGACGAGCCTTCCCCCAAAAATTATATTCTAGGGTCAGAGTCGTGGGCTGCATGGAAGGGGATGTGGTGGTATGCTATTATATCCTTAAAGGCTAATCATATTCTTCTTGAAGACGATTCAGCTACAATGGTCCAATGGATTTTGAAATATATCAGACATACTAATGAACAATTCCCAACTGTTGGATACTTGAAGACTAGTTGAGAATTGCATATCATTTGCCATTACTCATGTTTATAGGAGATGACACTCTTGATGGAATCTTATGGATGTCTTCATCTAGTATTTCTGTTCAGTTTATAGATTTATTGTTTTCTGATTTTGCAGAATGCATTCATAGATGAGTATGAGTGATCTGGTTTATCAAAAAAAAAAAAAAAAAATGCCACAGTTTTTTTCTTCAACAATTTTCCTTTTTTTTGGTATAATTGAACAATTTTCTTGGAGAACTGAAACTTAAACTGAAATCAAATGCTGCCTCCTAACCAAAGTAGTCATAGATTATACCCTCCAAGCAAGAGCTCAGGATTAGATAAGTTTCTCAAAGAAATGAAATTTTAGATAAATAGCTTAATTGAAAAGCAATTATCCTTTGATCTTACAAAAGAACAAGTGAAGCTCTTTAAGAGCTTTCATCTTTGGAAGACAAAAGGATGCAGCCAGAGCAGAGCGGCCTCATAGCTTTTGCCAGTTTGAGAATAACGATTTCCAGTAAACGTTTAAGCAAGCACGAGGTGAGAAAAAATAGATGGCAACGGATCTGGGGTCTGGACCTCTAGCCAACCCGGACCTTTGCAAGGAGCATTGACCAAGGTGAAAGATCACATCAATCAGCTGGACGATGGTTAATTTTTAGGCATGCATTTAACTGTCAATATATCAGAGAGCACATTGATTTGCTCGACAACGTACCTTTTTGGCATGCGCGGTTAACTTCCTGAAAAAAGAGAGGCCGTTTGCTTGACGATCTTATCTTTTGGATAATGTGCAGCTTTAACTTGCTATATAAGAGATTTCAGTTAACTCTCTATGTAGGAGATAACGCATCACTTTGCCTGGCAATGTAATCTTAACATTATACAGGATTTCTTTCTCCAAGAAGAAAGCCTACAGGCTGCAGGGCAGACTATTCTAGTCAGGCATACGCATTATGCTTGCACTCATCTTGCCTGGATAAGCAGAACCATGCATGCGATCAGTCTGGTTAGCATAATATATCTTCAGTGAAACCCTCCATTTTATGAGAAGACATACAAAGTTATGTGCATACTAAATAAGAAACCAATGTATTTATGCACTTTACAAGATGCGTAATATATAAGGAGCAGGAAATTGGTTGGCAACTTTTATACAGGTGAGTGACTACACAATTCACTTGGGGAAGAATATAGTATACAGAGATGAAACTTGGAGCCATGGATAGATTCCTATAGCCCCTTCTTTGGACGTTTAGAGGGCTTCATTGCCATCTGTTTTCTAGCATCCTCAGTAGTTTTTCTTTCGATATACTGTTGCTGAAGAAGAGAAAAAAAGAGACTGTTAGAAGCGCTTGGAGAGGACAAGGAATGAAAAATGTATTGTCCACGGTAAATAAATCGACACCAAGCCTAAAATACTTTAATATTCTACCAGCCAGAGGCAGGAACTTCATGCGCCAAAATATACATATTTACTAGCCATAATAGACTGGAACTTCACCTGCCAAATGTAAATCAATTACTGGGTGCAACAGGCAAAGTACAGACAACACACACACACACAAATATAGCTTTCCATCAAAAAAATAGAAGGGAAAAAACAAAAAGAAAAAGGAAGGTGTGCTATTTCAGATGAAGCAGGGCATTAGCAAAACAGGGGAAGAAGAAAACAATACACCATTTTTCTGTGAATCTGAACTTGGAGCCTATAAGTATTTTCTTGTAGTCAAGTAAGGCTATGGTAAAATGCCCTTTAGAAAATAACAAAATATTAAAAACCACAACTGTAAACTGGAAGGGTATCACTAAGGCACTTACGACTCCTTAATTAATAGATTCTTCACATATAAATATTCAGATACTGCAAATTTTGTCCCAACTTTGAATTTAGAAGGTTGAGGACATCAGGATGCCAGCCAATCACTAGAAAAACTCAATGATGAAATGAATCCTAATTTCCAACAAAATGCTGCCAGAGGCATCTCTCAATATCTTTTTCTGGAATAACATTGAGGTCCTATGTTATTTCTACGCTTTGTTCCAGAGACAGAGACACAACCAATCAATAAGGAGACCAGGCAAGCTGTCATTCTTGCTCCAAGAACCTAAGGTCAAGATATGAATTTCCAGCAGCCTTTGTCAAAATTTAAATGCACAAAATCAACAACCGACAATTTGCTAATGTGCCATATCTTTGCTAACCACTTTTGTCCAACAAGGCCTTGCATATACACATAAATCCTTTAACACAATCCTTGTATAACCAGAAAATATCATGCCCAGTTGAATGCACTCTCTTGTTATTAGAAACTCTATCACAAGTTTAACAGAAATCATTATGAAATCAAATTGGCTTGACCATCACAGTGAGTGGATCTCTCAAAACATTGTAAACACCATTAAATTGGAAATGATATTTTACCAAGCATATAGAGAGCAAGCCGTTCTTCCAACTTACCAGCTTTCCAAAAACATCTTGGCAATTGAGACCTAATTGAGCACTCTTCATCAGGGGACAGTGATATAGTCAATGACTATTGAGCAATCTATTCACCTTACAACTAAAAACAGTTCAGCTCCTGTCATCACCAGCTAACTTACACAAATCCAGATGAAACTCTCTTCCAAGATTAATCCTCAAACCAAACACTCACAGGGGGTGGGGGTGGGGGGGACTGAAGGTTATCTGTTATTAAAAGGAGTGTAGCATCTACACAATGGACAGTACTGACTAAAATTCCATGCAACCAGAGCTTTCTCCAAGCAACTAACTTATAAACCACTAAAAGCTTTCATCACCAATGCAAAAAGAAGAGGGGATGCATGCACCCTGCACATCAACGGTGCGCAAGAAGTCTGAAGAGACTACTGACCAACAAGCAGAAAAATAAATATTTCAAAGCTGCTCTGAAAAATCATAATACACCTCCGGAGGTCAATTTTGAACAAGAAACCTGACTTTGCCAGTTAAAATATCAAACATTTATTAGCATGAAGTGGTTTATTTGATGCATATATTTATCAACTAAAAGACTTTCTATTTTAACAAATTAATATTCTTGCTTATTATATTGCTCTGCAATTATCACCAATCTAATTTCAAACAGAAACCAGTACATAGACAACCTGATATATGAATAGGTGAGACATCCAGAACCTATGTTGTTGTTCCATATTAGTCCAAATTTATGCCATAACACTTCAGCAGATTCCATAAGATGACAAAAGGATATTCATAGCATGTGATGAATGCAAAAACTCTATAGTAGTGATTTTGGCTATAATTAAATAATTCAGAATGTCAAATATTGAGCTAGGCAGCACATCTACAACTTATGAGTTTTGGGAACTAAATGAAAAAGTGATACCAACCTGTTCCCACTTTCTTTGAAGTTGCAGAAGCTCCTGGCAATAGGCAAGACATTCAGAATGGTAAGCAGCAGCAAGTTCTTTTATCAAGGCCTTCCTTTTGATGATGCCAATCACTTCAAAATAAAAAGAGCAAGCATAAGCTAAAGAGTCTTCAAAAAGGGTTGTGATCATGGAAGAATCAATGACTGGATATTTTTAAGATCGTGCGGCTGTCTTCCAAGGACTGGTTTGGAACTTATTCTTTTCCCATAGCTGAAGCAGCCATTCCATCTTATGATACATATGGTCATTTATGCATAAAACATTCAGGTATCCTGATTGGTTGTTTAGTGCACCCTGATGCAATACAGTCTTGCTCAATTCATAATGACTAAGCCAAATCATACAAGCTCCATTTTCTTCATATGCTTCATGCATGCAAGGTATCATATTATAGGTAAAACACCCATCAATGTTTCAAAATTTGATAATCTCCTTATGAAATCATAGCATAGATGAAGCTACTTTCCAAATTATACTGCCCAATGTTCTCAGAAAGCTTCAAATACAAAAAACCAATTAGATGACTAAAAGCCTTGGCCAAGACCAGAACCTTATAGATCCTGGAGCCTTTACTTTGGATATAACATATCCAATCAAAACAAGCCCTCCTTGTGAAAAAAACCAAGGTTGATGAATTACCTTTTATTGGAAAAAAAGGTAAATATAAAGACCTAAGTTAAAAGAAGGTATTAAAGCTAACATCAATAGTTCTAATATAGAAATTCATTCTTTTTATCCTTTTCATTTTAGTGTTTGTATTTGGGCTGATTTATGTGCAATTCACATGTAAATCACTAAAATTATGAACACAGTTCCTTATGAGGCTTTTGATACCCAAAATTTAAACAAGTAAAGCTAATTCTTCTCCAGAAGAGTGTACAATCATATCTGCACTTGTCTAAGATGCTTATATGAGTCAGTCGTCCCAACAACTAGAAGTTATGCACTCTTCTCGGTAATCACCCTTAATTAAGGTTCACACGATGACTACCAATCAAATTTGACCACAAGTCAGCAAAGTTATCAAATGATCAGTTCATGCAACACATATATCAAAAGAAATTCCTTATCAAGTCAGAGCCATCTAATTTCTGAAATCATTTCAAATTTACATCATTCCTATATATGCAAGGCATTACTGGTCGAAGCACAAGAATAAAACTAGAATCTTGAAGCTGAAAAATAAAACATAAGCAGAACTGACAGACATCTATACACCTCATAGAACAAGAGTATATCAGGGATGGAAAATTTACTTCGGCTTGGATCAAACTGAACAGGTTCATCTTTGAATGCCGCTGTCTGTTCCTCGGGTGGATCCTTCGTATCCATCAGCAAACCGCTTTAACACTGCAAACAGAACAAAACAAAGGTGATTCACATCCAAGAAAACAATCTAATACAACTAAATAGAATAAAAGAGTCCCCATGACCCGAAGCAAAAAAACCTATAAAAATAAAATTCAGAAATCCCAAATTACTCAAAATAAAACCATTGTTTGCAACATAATATACTTTTTCGGGACCAAAATAACCAAAACCCTAGTTTCGGATCTTGGCATCATAATTGGAGAAATCTAAATCAAGAGGAAGCGAAGTTATACGCCAGGAATCCAAAGGAAATAGAAGAACAAATCAAGAACTAAATCGGCACGCCACCTCAAGATTAGCCCCCTTGTTCCCCGTGCTTCCCTCCTACCGTCTCCGTCTGCTATTCTCCTTGCCTTCGGCCGCACTGTATATGGGAGCAGGGAGCAGGGAGCAACAGAAGCAAATAAACCGGGCGAGACTAACTCGGTCTGGCGAGGCTAACTCGGTCTCTATTTAAAGACTGCAAGTTCGCCACCGACTTCACGTGGCGATTCGTCTTACATGGCTACTGATATATGTATTCACCCGCAATGTCCGTCAAACTACGGAGAGATCTTTAACTCGGACGGGATCACAGCCGTCTATGATTTCCATGGAGTACGTCGCACGCGTCAAACACCAGTAGTCCGTTTGTGGTGGACTCACACCAGATCTCTTTTCGGGTGGCAACGCCCCGGGAGCAAAAAAAACCTCCTCAAAACCCCCAACCTTGCCCTCTCCCATCTCTCTGTTTTATTGAGTATTTTCTTCCATCTCTCTCTCGCCTGCTCGCTTCGATGGGGACGTCGGTGCAGGTGACTCCGCTGTGCGGGGTGTACAGCGAGAACCCGCTCTGCTATCTTCTCTCCATCGATGGCTTCAACTTCCTTATGGACTGCGGTTGGAACGATCTATTTGATGAAAACCTCCTCAAACCCCTCGCCAGGTTCAGTGCCCTTCCCTTTCTTCTTCTTCTTCTCTTCTCCTCATTTTTACTTCTTCGTTTCTTTGGATTGGTTCGCGTATATTTTCTTCTTTTTCGTTTCTTGAATGGAAATAGTTAATTTGTTCGGAAACCCTTAGATGACTCCGTCAAAAAAGTAGTACGCTAGATGAAAAATAGCCTTTAACGATCTTTTTGGATTCTTTAACCTTAGAAAGAAACGACATTTTAAACCAGAATGATTTCTTCAAGCTCTACGGTCATCCCCAGGTTATTTTTCTTTTTCCTTCCTTTGATTTCCTGAATTAGGGCTACAGTTGTGATACTGTTTGATCTATATGCAAAAGGAAGTGAAAATTTTCATACCAAGTTGAAAAAAGTAACGGATCTGGATCTTTTTCAATTCTTTCCTTGTTTAAAGGAAAGGCTTTGTTAGACCTATAGGGTTTCTTGAAGATCTATGGGCATCCCTAAAGTTCAACAGGAGAGGACTAGAGAAGCGAGCAAAACAATAAAAGTAACATAATAAAATCAAAACCCTGAAATCTGAGAAGAAAATAGAAGGTATGTGGCCTTACTCAAGAAATATACTTTAATTGAACTAATCAAGAGCCATAATTGCACCTTGTGGCAGAAGATAATACAGTACTATATTGTTTTTTTTTAAAAAAAAGACACTTGTTCTTCCTTCGGGTACTTTTAAAACTCCCATTCAAGAAGAAAGATGGCCATGGAATTTTTTCTTAGATTAAGATAAATAAATTGACTTGTAATGATCCTATTTGACGAAGAAGGACTACGAAAATAATAATGATTTAATGGCCAGAAGGCTGATGAGATATATACCACTATTATATGACTATAACCTAAGGAGGTGTCCGAAAGCCATTATAAACTATATTATGATGATATGATGATTTCAATTTAGCATCATGGGCAGCACAAAATGCTCTTGAAGAAGGATCAGAAAATCAAGTATAGTTTTTTTTTTTCCTTCCTTAGCAGAACTTACAAACTGTTCTTGGGTTCTCAAGCAAAGCTTGGAGTGTTGACATATGTAGGCAACTAGAAAACTTGTGGATGGTGGACCTATAGGTAGGGAATAAAATAGACTTTCAGTTTTACTGTCCTTAACACTGCAACTGCATTCACGTAGCACATGTATTAGTTTTTAAAATTTCTGTTGGAAATGTTTTAATTCAATTTGAATAGCAAAGCTCAAAATTCTCAATAAATACAGATATCTAGATATATTTTTGGGCATACAAAAATATATTCTGCTTAGATAAAAGGACATGAAAAATGGGTCTAGATGGCTGCCTGACTTATAAAGTGTTTGAGCACAAAATTTAGACATGCTTAAGAGTCTGAAGCTCCAAACTAGCATAGAATATCCCTAGATAGATGCCCAACAGTCTCTCAGCTAAGAAGCTACATTTTAAGAACATCTGTTCCTGCTAGCAATCTGTAAGATTTCCACCTTATTTTGACCAGTTGAATGTTTACAGTTGTCATTTGTAAAGTTTGTTTGTTCACTATGTCAGTGTATACCCATGGATGATTGACTTTCTACTCTAACTGAGCTTGCAGGGTTGCACCAAAAATTGATGCTGTTTTGCTGTCACATCCAGACATTCTTCATCTTGGTGCTTTGCCATATGCGATGAAACACTTTAAATTCTCTGCTTCAGTTTATTCAACAGAGCCTGTATTTAGACTTGGTCTTTTGACCATGTATGATCATTACCTTTCTCGAAGAGTAAGCTTCTTCCAAGCCTAATCCTCTATAACTCTGTTGTAGATCTTTTAGGTTGCCATATTTTTATTATGTGGATAAATGTAATATGATTGTATCCTTCAACAAGAACGTAATGGTTTTCAATTTTAATTGTGACTTTATGCTGATGCTGGTCATCATTTTTCCCCCACACATGGCTATCAAATCATAGCTCCAAAAAGTAAATTGTATGATAATTTGCTAAATGGAAGAGAGATGATACTGTATTTCAGTGGTTAAACTGAACATGATAAATCAGATGATCACTTTGACATCTTTTTGTTTTTTTTGGGTTATATTTGTAGATTGAAATATTTTACATTATGTTTGAATCAGAGGCATAAATGAAATCATATAATTGTCAATTTCATCATAAATATGATGACTGTTTGGGATGTCCAGTAACATCTCATCCCTTGTAATATTTATTGCATTGCATCACCATTTGTGATATTGATGGCTTGTGTAAGAATCTACATGTACTAAAATGTTAGTTTCGTGAGGACAAAGATCGACATTGTTCTTAGAAAGAATATTTTTGAACATTCTTGAAACATATGCAACTTATCCTACCAATTAGTGCCTGCTATGCTGCATGACCCAAAAGAAGGCTTGATTCAAGGATCGAGCAAATTACTGCAAACTACTATTGACTTCATTTCAACCCTTCTGCAAATTGTGTCACCATGCACCCATGATGTCTTTTGTGTTTTTTTTTCTTTCTTTCTTTTTATTTTTTTTGTGTGTGTTGGTGGGGTTGGGGGGGGGGGGGGGGCGCTGGTGTTGGTACCTAGAAATGCTTTAAAACATGCAGCATATATAAATACAATAAAGAAAATTTTACAAAAATCTAATTTAAATGTAGCCAATAAATTATAAATTATGAGACCATAATACAATATATAATGAAAATATAATCCAGAAAATATGAGAAATGTAAAACACTAGTTGAAAAATGAACTTAGTTAATTAATGGTTAGCAATCATTTGAATTGTAATTGTTCTGAATCTATTCGATAGGTAATATGCACTGATTAAGTGACCTTTAGTTATTACTTATGACTTGTGATTATCTGATTGGTTGTTTATAACAACCAATGGCCTGCATTGCTTGCTTAGACTCTACTCTGAAATACTGTAAAGGTAATCTAAGTTGTAACAGTTGATATATTTTTCTGTTTTTGATGTTGTCATTATGAGTAGAGGAGAGGAAAAAAAAGATCACATTAGACATGTAGGAGAAAACAAAGAAGCCATTGAATAACTAATGAGCCAGTATCTAGTAATAATTTGAACTAAAATAACGTTGAAAAGACACTACTACTTGCCACAACTTTTGCCCACAGGATTTTCCTCCAAGCCCTTTTGTCTTAGAAAGTTCGATGGGAGGAAAGAGCAGGATCCCAACTTTAAGATCAATATCCAAAAATATGATTTGTTTTGACTTGTGAACTCATGATAGCATGGTTGATACTTGAGAAAGCTTGGTGCTTTACTCTTAGGCTTCATTTGGAAGTAGAAAGAGGGATAAAATTAATATAACCCAATTATTCCACCCTTTTCCAACCAAACACTTATTGAATCACTTGGGTTAAGCCACTTTTTTAGAAGGGTAAAGCAGACAGTTCTGAAGACTTGGTAGAGAACTTTTGCCTTACAATCCTCTTTAATCCACTTAACCTAGGAATAAATTGAAAGAGCTATGTCCTAGAAGCCAATCGCAATTTGCGTTGCGAGAGATTTATTTTGATCTTTCTGCTCATGTAAACGATATTTTATCAATAAATAAAGGCTTAATGTTTCGTCATATGCTGCATTTTATATTTGTTATTAAGATTATGATGAACCCCATAGTTTAGGGCAATGATTTTAGGGCTATGATGAGATCATACCAGTAAGACCTAAAGTCCTAAAATCTTAGTCTAAAATATTTTCATTCGTTGGTATATTGAGTCAGAGATCAATGTTTATAGAAAGACCGGCACATCTTATGCATGCTCAATGGAGAGGGTGGTTGATTTCACAATCAGTTGTATAGAAATAGTAATACAAAGACGTGGGTGCTCATTAGAGAATGAGTTCACTGAATTGACTCGCCAAAAGAGAATATCTTATGGACTCTTACTTATATGTTAAAAGATGGTTCTCTGAGTGGGAGTAGTGCAAGTGATCCTTAGACTTGAGACTGTTATGGAATCTTATGCACATGAATCCATGTTTTGGTTCATACTCATTCATGACTTAGTCATGTACGAGGCGTTCTGGATATGGTAGATTATGCATGGAGGTTGTGAGCAGGTCAACATGGAATTGATCACTCCTAGTATGAGGAGATCGCATTCCATTTGCTCCAATCATATGATCATTCAGGAAGACTTTGATCAAAGTAGAATGAAAATTAGAAAGAATTTTGAGAAAAATATTAATATGATATTGGATTTGATATTATTCCATGTCTAGAGTCATATTCGGGATGCAGGATGATTGCATGATTGAATTGCACGGCAACTTACCATTGAAGGATATTTTTGGTATTTTTATCAAAATTTTATATCTTCCGGATAGACATGATACGTTGCTAGACGTCAATCTTGTCTTGTAGGTTTGATTGAATTAAAGAATTTAATTCGATCACTAATTAGAAAGAGTTCTAATTGCTGAATTCGGGTTACCTTGAATTTGACCTAAATTGGTTAGAATGGTTTTTAATCAAATTTGGTCAACTTGCATCCTGACCTACTATTGGCTAGATATGGAACCCAATGGATCACACATAAAGAAAATTGATCAAGGATCCAATTGGATTAGATCAAGTTTGCAAGATGAACATGCTAATACATGTTGCAAACCCTAGCTCCTATGTTTGAATTAGATTGGAAATTGATTCCTATTTTGTGCTGATCTAATTAATTTAATCTTTTGGTTAGATCATGTTTTAATTTAGGTTAGCCAAGTGTTGGCACCTAATTGGCCTTTTCTGGATTTGTTTGAACCTAATTGGATTGGGTTTGACCTAATCTCTTGGTGGCATAACCAGATAAGGACTAGGAGTCCGTATGGTTATGGTTTTTTCCATCTCCACACCCATTTATGTTTATCCAATCTTTTTCCCTAAAAATATTTTTTTTACGTGGACTTTCAATGGTCATATAGCATCCTAAACTCTTGCTTCAAGGCATTTCATGGGACATCGGAGAAAAATTGGATAAACATGGAAAACTAGACGCCTTGTCTTATCCTTGGTGCCACTTGGACTTGGAGTTCAAGTGGTTTGAGTCTCTTATTTCTCTATTCCTATCTGAAGTTGGCGCCACTTATCTTGGCCATTGGATGGCCATGAGATGGATTTACATCCCTTGGATTGTGCTGGCGCCACTTGAGAAACCTCGCGATACTTCGAAAAACACTGTGATTTAATTTATGCACCGAAGAGTCTTGTTTGAAGCATCTCTTCAGATTTAAATCTCGTTTGTTTCCACATGGCATGAGAACTTCTTAAGGGGCATGAGATCCGATAAAGGGCGTGAGAAATTGTTGAATGCATCCCCCTGCACATTATAAATAGATGGCGCATCCGAGGTCAAAGGCATTCAATCAATCTCTTCTTTCTTACACACTCTCCCTATTGTCCAATTAGTCTCTTCCTTCCCTTGTTTAGACAAGGTCCTAATTAAGGAGAAGTCTTCTTTAGGACGAGTAGGAAGAGAATTAAGGAAGACAAGGAGACAAGAAAGGTAAAGAAAAGGAAAGCCAAGAAAGAGAGAAGGTAGTTTCTTTCTTCAGGGTGTCTAAATAATCCTCTTCCTTTCCTTGTTAAGACAAAGTCCTAATTAGGATAAGGAGTCTACTTCAGGACAAGGGCTTAGGAAGAGAATTAGGAAAGATCAAGGGGAGAAAGAAGTGTGAGAGAAAGGTATTAAGGCTAACACTTGTTATAGTGTGTTTTTGTCGGGAAAGGTTGATCAAATTCTCTATAGAAGAATTGATCAACAGGAACCAACATGTAAGGAGTTAGTGTCTTGACTCTGTTCCTGTGTGGATCACCGTTGGAGGACGGACACTTGAGCGCCTAATGAAAATTTTGCCAAAATTTGGATTTAGCGATAGAGGTATTCTTCTGTATTTGCTATAATGTTATGCAAATGTTATACATATGGTTGTTAATCATCAAGGTGATCCTGGATTAGGGTTTGATTGATTGCATTTTATTATGAAAATTTTGAAATCCATTTGCTTCTGCAGTGTTTTTTGAACCCTACATAAATTACTCCTCCATATAGGGTAGAGTATTGGAGTAAAGAGGAGGAAGTAACCCATTAGTCTTGGTTAACTCATTCTGCTTCCAGATGCAGCCTTGTGCTTGCGTCATGCAGCTCAGAGGGTATGCATCAAGCATAAAACTTGGTCATGCTATGCTTCATATTGATGCTGTCATTGAAATCCTGTTTATGCATCTGCACAACTTTTGAAGTTAGGTTACCTTAATGGATTATACACGACCAACAATATCTGTTAATTTCAACATGTTTTTGGTCATAGTGAATGATGGAAGCCAAATCATCCCAATTTGCAAAAGTGCACAATGGTATTGTTGAACATAACAGCAACACGTGCTTTTTATGGTGTTAAGTATTAACAATTCTTAACCCATGAATTAGTATTGGAAAAATGTTTTGGTGTTGAAAAGTGAATAGTTGAGCATCTGTAATTTTAATCCATAATTAGGATGCAACATTCATACCATGTAATATATGTGAAGGCAACCTATGCAGGTTGTGATTAGTTAACTTTGAACTGACAGTCTTGCCGTTTCTTTTTTTCTCATGTGCCATCATTTATCAATTTCCAAAATAATATATAGGAATATTGCAAATAGAGCTATTGTGACCCCCATGTCTCAACAAGAACATTTTGGTACTTATTATATTTTACATGCAAGAAGGATCTTACTCATTGATTTACAAAGTAAAAAAATCTCTCTGGTTGCTTCTTCATGACATAAATTATGCGTATCTGAGAAATAATGCCTGATATCGTATATGAGAAATAATGCCTGATATGCATATCTAAATTGCCTCCTTTGTAATTTTTCATGTCAGATGAGTCAAGCTGCATCATGTGCTTGTGGTTTGCCATTAATGTGAAAGCCTATGTGTTGCTAATTATTGGAAAAGTTTCTTCATGATCTATTTAGTTGCGTGCTTCTATTTCCTTTCTTTTCTCCTTCATTCCCAATAAGGTTATTATCTTTATGAATCCTGATATTTTACAAAGACTTTGAATTTTTGTGATAGTGGTGTTGATCTTAATATATTTCTCATTAACCCCTTTTACACTCCTCTTTTGCAGCAAGTTTCAGATTTTAACTTGTTCACTCTGGATGATATTGATGCTGCATTCCAAAATGTTACTAGACTGACATATTCCCAGAATTATCATTTTTCTGGTTAGTATAATCACAGTGATCTGTTATCTTCAGCCTTTTCAATGTCAAAGGTGTAATTAATTTGCCTCTCAATAGATAAAGGAGAAGGAATTGTTATTGCTCCTCATGTGGCGGGACATCTTCTGGGAGGCACTGTGTGGAAGATAACAAAAGATGGAGAGGATGTAGTCTATGGTGTTGACTTCAACCATCGTAAAGAACGGTTACATGTCCCTTGCACATTATATCTATATTTAAGAAAGCTTTCAGTACACTGTTTCTATTGTTGGAAAGAATACGAAACAAACTCATTTAACTTGTTTGTCAGGCACTTGAATGGGACTGTGTTAGAATCTTTTGTGCGGCCTGCTGTTCTGATAACAGATGCTTATAATGCCTTGAACAATCAGCTTTACAAACGCCAAAGGGACCAAGAATTTATTGGTATCTCTGTTTTGCCATGCTATCTTATCAGTTATTTGCTTTTTGGTTATTACTTGTTCGGCTTCTTGTACCTTAAAGAATTCTCCAACTGTCCTATGGGGTTGTTTCTGTTTTCTTGAGTTGGAGCTGTGTAATAAACTTATTTACATATCTAATGCCTGTAAGAATTAGAATTGTAAGTACATTTGCTAGATTTTCACTTTTCTGCCACCTTAGATAAGAGTTCAATTTTGAAGGCATGTAGCTTCTATTGAGGAAACCTTTGGCTTATTAGATGATGATTTTGGACTTGTTTTTATTTTTTTATTTGTGCCAAAATAATTGCTTTAAACCTCCTGCCAGTCTATCATTAATTTCTGCATTTATTAATTTGGGGTCTAATCTCTGATGGTAATAGCATCTTTAGGTCTAGTAGTTTCTGTAGAAAGGGTTATCTCCTGTCCTGTGGATCCTGGGCAATTATTAACCGCTGTTTTGGTTGCCACGTAAAGTTTGTTGGGCATAATTGATCATTCATGTAGGTTATTATGTGCCTTTATTGTCTGCTAGTGTTGCACTTCCAATCAAAGATTCAACTGTTATAGTCTGCTAATGTTGCACTTCCAATCAAAGCTTTAACTGCATTATTTGCTAGCCAACAATCTGCATTTACAACTTTAAGTACATCTTTTGTGGCATCACCATCGCCAATTTCTATTTAGTAATTTCTTGCAGCTTTAGATTGTGATACTTAATGTATGGTGTCATCTATGTCATTTTCTATTTAATTAGTTCCAGTCAAGCTGTAAATTGTTGAAAGTGTAAACATCCTTTCACAGAGGCAATACTGAAGGCTCTGAGGGCAGATGGAAATGTGTTGCTTCCTGTTGATACAGCTGGGAGGGCATTGGAACTTATTTTGATACTAGAACAGGTCAAATTTGTCAATATATCTTGGCTATCCTATTCATTGAAGAGCTTTTAAACTTTATCTTTCATTTATATTGCAGTATTGGGCACAGCAGCATTTGACTTTTCCTATCTTCTTTCTGACAAATGTGTCTACAAGCACAATCGATTATGTGAAGAGTTTCCTTGAATGGATGAGTGACTCGATAGCAAAATCCTTTGAACATACTCGTGACAATGCCTTTGCATTAAAGTAAGGTGCATTTGCATTTATTTATCTGAAATCATCCTTTTTGTTGTGTCTTAACATATACTATTCATTTCAAAATAACAAATATCAGTCTCACCAAATGCATGTATGTGGCGATTCTTATACTTCACAACACTGACATTGTAATATAAGAAATTTTATAAATGTAACAAAACCTTGATTTAACATATTGATGCTCCATTGAAATATGGTACCAGACAAACTAGTGTAATGCACGCTATATTTATGAAACATCACTGATGTCTGTAGCAACAACATGTTACCCACCATTTAAGCTATTGCTAGCTGCTGAAAGACCAGCTTGTTTAGGAGATGATAACCTGTCTTAAGAGTGGCTCTTCCAATGTTCCTACAAACTGCTTGTGATGCCTTGCATCTTTTCTACTTTGAAACTACAGTTCTAAATTTTCTTAGAATGAGCAAGATCTGTAGCTTGTTTTAAATTACAATAAGAATATTATGAGTGCATCATATGTTGCATACCAGGGGAGGTTGGGCTTTACTATTACTTATCAAAAGGTTATGGACCTTGTGCTGGCTTTCAATTCATGGGTTGTTTCTAATCTTGTTAGTAGGGGGTTCATTTCAAGTCCTACCTGTGTAAGGATAGCCAAACTTTTTCTTTTTCCCTTACTGAGCCATATTAAGCAAATCCTTAATTTAAACCTTAATTTAGGCCTTCTTGCTTGGCAAAACTGTGCATAACTACATGTGGGTTCAAGGTGCAGTCGTAACACAACTTCCATCAATTTTTTCGTGAGATTTTCTTTTTGATATGTTGTAGGCATGTCACACTAATAATCAACAAGAATGAGCTTGAGAAATTGGCTGAAGTCCCAAAGGTTAGCATTTAGTCCTCAAATATATTGTGCTTTTAAGAAGGAAAATGAACTCCTCAAATTGTGCTTTTATGAAGGAAAGCTAACATACCTTGATTAGGTTGTTCTATCATCCATGGCCAGTCTGGAGGTGGGATTCTCTCATGATATATTTGTGGAATGGGCAACCGAAGCAAAGAATCTAGTACTTTTTACAGAAAAAGGCCAGGTATTATTAATTTAACATTGCATCACTCTTGCAGCTATAACATGTTTCTTTGTTGATTATCGGTAATTTGGAAAGCAAGGTTTGCTGCATTGGTTTGTACAGCCCGTACTGCACTGGTACCAAAGTAATATTCAGTACGGGGGCACATTGAGTGTTGGTACACTGAATCCACCTGTATCAACATTATACCAACATGGTACCTTTATAAGGCTAAATGATTATGTTAATTTGATATGTTAGCAGGTTGTTTTTATCTGCAATTCTTAGAATGTTAAAATTTAATGGTTTTTTCCTTTAAGTTGTATGCGTACGTTATATTATATGTAAGTACCTACATATTTCTTAATCAGGTAAACTGCTGTTTATGCCTCTGCAATAACACCAACTCATAGGCACAGCCTTATTCCTTGAGTCAGTTATCACTTTTTGTTGCTTCACTTCAAGTTCTACCACTAATCTCAGCATGTCCGTCGATTATTTCATGTTGTTCATGTTATAGTTTGGGACACTAGCTCGCATGCTTCAAGTGGATCCACCACCAAAAGCTGTAAAGGTTACTATGAGTAAGCGTGTTCCGCTAGTTGGTGATGAGTTAAAAGCCTATGAAGAAGAACAAAGTCGAATTAAAAAGGAAGAAGCTCTGAAAGCTAGTCTGATCAAAGAGGAGGAATTAAGGACATCTCAAGGAGCAGATGCTAATGAAGCTGTCCCCATGGTGATTGATGCAAATTCATCTCATGTTTCATCTAATGGTATAGCCTTTTTGCGATATTTCTTTAATTACTTTAACAAATTTGTCACTGTTTCAATTTTGAAATGTTATTTGCTGCAATGCATCTTTATGGTAATATTTAGTTGTATGGAAAACCTCCTAGTCTGAAGTTTAAGGTATTTAACCCAAAAAAAAAAGACTAATTATTATAGTATTTTGAAACTAACTTACTACTTCTAATGATTAGATATAAGGTTTGCCGACTCGGAACCAGACCTCACGCCAGTCGGTTGACGATATGAATCGATCCGCCCCCGTTCTGGACGGTGCTAGGCCTGAACTGATATGGAAACAGGGGAGAACCAAGGAGGAAGAGAGGGAGGGAGGGAGGCTGGCGGAGACGCTGGCAGTGGCCACCGAAGGATCATGGAGGTTCTTGGAGGGCTACCAAGGCCTTTAAGGCTCCGCAATCCTCTACGAGAGAGATTAGAGAGAGAGAGAGAGAGACGACGGTAGGGAGAGAAATGGAAGGAGGGGAAGGTGACAGGAAGGCCGTTGGAGGGCTACCGAATGGCTGAAATCTACCCCACGGACATCGTGGATTCAAAACAAGGGCGGGTGGATTTCAACCCACGGCATATCCAGGGCGGATTTCTACCGTCCAGCGGCCATGGCGGTCCTCCGACGGCTTTCCCAACACGTTCCCTTCCTTTCGTTTCTCTCCCCCCTCTTTCTCTAATCTCTCTCATGGAGGACTGTCGAGCCCCGGAGGCCTTGGCGACCTCTACAAGCCACTGCCGGCTGTTCCATCTCCTTCCCTCCCCCTTCTTTCTCTTTTCCTCTCTTTCCTTCTCCCTCGTTCTGTTTTAGATGGCATTCCGAATCGAACGTTCGAACTAGATTGGTTGATCGCTGGTACGGTTCAGGGTAGTTCAGCGAACCATGATTAGATATGTTAACAGTGAAGTTGGTGAGGGACTAATGCTTTGGTTGCATCTTTGCATGCCAGCTTGATTGTTGCACTTCTAATATCTAGGGACTCAACACTTTGCATGTCTCTTCTTGTTTCACATGATTGTTTTCATTTTAACTAAAACATGGAATCATACATGTTAAGCACTTAGTATTTGGTTCCCTTCTTGATTTGGTGTTCATGGTCTTATCTTTTCCTGATGATGGCTATATGGGGCAGTCGATACTCATCGTTTGATGTAGCGTACTCATTTTAAATCTATATATTTGCCTTTTGTTGCACCTTTCAGTGACTAGCTCGCACTTTGGTGGGCGTCTGGACATTGTCATTGATGGATTTATTCCTCCAGCTATAAGTGTTGCTCCAATGTTTCCCTTCTTTGAAAACACAGCTGAATGGGATGATTATGGTGAGATCATCAATCCTGATGACTATATTATTAAGGAAGAAGACATGGATCAGGCATCTATGCAAGTAAGTTTCCACGTGTTATATAATATAAAGTACATGCATGGTATAGATGATCTTGAATAAGATATATTGATACATACCTTCAAGATAGCTATGATGTTAAAAGTGTAAATCTGTGTTGTGATTCTTATTTTTGTTGCTTTTACTGGGTTCGATCTTGGAAGATGACTCCTCTACAGCAATCTCATGTTGCACTTTTAGATCTTGTTGGAAGATGTCCATACCAAAACAGAGTCTCATTAGCTTATGATTTAGTAGAATGATTTGAAAAAGTATTACTAGTACCACTACTGTGCAGCTGGTGCTTCTTCTGCTGCTACTGCTACTGAATTGACATCTGCTACAATCTTAATCTGGGATATTGACAGTAAGCTACTGAATTTTCTGCTGAAAAATAACTTATTCCATCAACATAATTTTTTAGTGAATCTGCTAATATGTGGAGTAGTATCATCCATTTCCAACTTCTGAATTCACATCTACTAAAATCCTAATCAGGGATATTAACAGTAAACTACTGAATTTTCTGATGAAAAATATACTCATTCCATCAAAATAATATGACGAGTGAATCAACTAATATGTCAAGTGGTGTCATCCGTTCTCTTTCAAATGTCTTTAAGAACATAAAATAAATTCATCGCAGATAGCTATATGCATCTGAATTATCCAAACATTTATAGTCATGTCACTTACAAGTCAACCTTGGCCCAAAAAATCCTTTTCCTTCTAATTACTGGACTGTATGAAAGAAAAACATCTTTTTTGTATTCTGAAGATTTTATAAATTGGATTCATGAAAAAGTTACCTTTTTCAGGGCATTGGGGTTGAACTAGATGGTAAACTTGATGAAGGCTCAGCCCACTTGCTTCTTGATTCAACACCTTCGAAAGTTGTCACTAATGAAATGACTGTAAGTTGATTTTGTTTTTATATTAAGAGATTGGCAACCATGTAGACAAAGTGATATGAGATATGATTTTGCCAATGGCTACATCTTGTTGTTTATGTTTTTCCTTTTTTAATGGGCATAACTGTTTAGTTTAACTTGTCAACTATTTAATTTTTCTGTGGGAACCTTTTTTTGTGTTGTAATAGGTTCACTTTCATCCAGATAATCATTTTAGTGTTTTCTTTCCACATGGATAAAATGCATCTTGATTATTTTATATATATATATATATATATATATTGTATGGATTTCCTTTCGTGACTTCTGGAGACACTTCATGGACTAGTGAGCATTAAGCTTTTCTACCCTTATCTTCTTGTCACAATTCTGCAACATGTTCTGGTGGCCGTTGTGCACCTTATTTTGGAACCCCTCATCGGAGATTCATTTTCTCAAATCTAACAGTAGATAAAATGCAATTTCTTACTTACCTTTGAATAGGATTTTTTTATTGTTTATGCCCATGATAGGTTATTACAGAATTTGCAAATATTAACGGAAGTTCCATTAGTTGAAGGGACATTGGTCCATTTGGTTTTTGATATATATGCCAAGCACATTGCAGGGTGTATTTCAAGCGTGCATATTAATTTGTTATCACAGTGTATACCCATTGCATGTTGTCAAGGCTTGACTATCATGGATTTGTAGTTTAGACCTGACTCCTGGAAATCAACATAATGTACACCTTTAATTAGTGATGCTGTAGTAATTTTGTTGTTTGTTACATGTGCTGATGTGCCTGGCTTTTGGGTCTTTTCAAATGATCTTACTGCAGATGATTGTGTCAGCAAAATTTGCAAGTCCAGTGTGGGTTAGCTTATGTAGATTCCACTTAATATTTCAGGTGCAAGTCAAGTGTGGGTTAACTTATATGGACTTTGAGGGCCGGTCTGATGGACGTTCGATCAAATCAATCCTAGCACATGTGGCTCCTTTGAAGCTTGTATGTCGTTCAAGTTTTTATAAGTAATTTTTTTCTTAGTCTATTCTAAGTTCAACATTTGTTAGCTTCAGCTTAATGCTGTCCTTTGGTACCTGCAATGTTAATTTGTGTAGTAGAAATCTATTCATTCTTGATGATGTCTGAGATCTGATATCTGAAGTATGCCACTGTTTTTTTAATTTACTGAGTATAGCTTGTAGATACTCTAAACATTGGTTTTGAAGAGTTAAGGACAGATTGTTTTAAATCTTCCACCATGAGGCTAGCCGAGATGCTTTTCTTCCAAGACCAGCACTCTTTGGTGCACCTTTGAGGTCATCTCTATTGCCTCAGGACAACACTCCACACTGATTTCTAATGACTAGTTTAATAGTGTCACTTCATTTTGTAGCCAATTCACTGCTTCATCTTCTTTATTACTTGTTCATCGATGTTGACCATGAGAACATTGAATATTCCTTGTCTTTGTTATTTAAGGTTCTAGTGCATGGATCAGCAGAAGCGACCGAGCATTTGAAACAGCATTGTGCAAAACATGTTTGTCCCCATGTATATGCTCCACAGATCGATGAAACAATTGATGTCACTTCTGATTTGTGCGCTTACAAGGTAGTTACTTGGTTTTCTGTCCATTTTTGTTTCAGTAACTCATTGTAATCTGTAGCTGCATGGAATCATTTCCACAGATCACAATTAACCCAAGCCTCTATAAACTCTCTCTCTCTCTCTCTCTATATATATATATATATATATATATATATATATATATCGATCTATCTATCTATCCTCATGCTTTTTTTCTTCACATGACCACAGGTGCAGCTTTCTGAAAGGTTAATGAGTAATGTAATCTTTAAAAAGGTAACTTTACTATCATTGTGGTTTTTAGTCCCTACTTCTAAATTTAGTAGTTTGACTTTGCAGTATGTTCTCGTGTTTAAGCAGAACTTAGTGCCTATACCATACTAAAATAGGTTATATGCGGTAATCTTTCTGAAAATGAATAAATGATGCAAAATGGTTTTAAAAAGGTAAAGACAGTCAAACCCCAATCAAACTGGATTAGTTACCAACTGGTGTGCAAAATGGAATTTCTACAAGTGAAGAGGAGAGGCCATGATTTTTTCCAAGTATGAGCTTGCAATAAACATCTGAAAGAGTCTCTTCTGCGTTTAGTTTTCTTTTGTGATGAGTAGGCCAAGGGGAAAAATGATGGCACTTGTCAGACCACCATCATGATCCTATTAGTTGCTGAATCATTGCATTGAAGGATAGGCAACTAGGTTGCATTTCCTTGGTAACAAACAAAAAGGAAAAAAACTGTGGTGTTTAGTTCTGCTCCTGTGCTATTTTTGATCAGATGGCAAAAAACTAGGCACCATACTCCATTGTTGCTTTGACGGTCAGTTTCTAGTTGATTTTGCATAAAAAATATTACTGTACTTAAGAAAGACTAGGATTTCTAGACCATTCTTGTACTTCGACTTGGGAGCATCTTGTGATTTCCACTATGCAATAGATGGATTGATAAAAGACTTGATAGGATTACAAGAACCTAGGGTGATGATCCCAGGTATAGTCCTTTTCTTTCCTTTCTTATTTATGGAGGAATACAGCATGTTAGTGTTGCATTATAAGCATCAAATTTTCTATAAAATAGTCTTCCTGTGAATTGTTTTGGAGAGGAGGTGGTAATTGGTCAGAATGCTGCCACCTCCTTGCAGAGATGGAGAGAAGCAGGATCCATATATACATGGTAGCTTGTACTTTGCATAATGATATCACGTGAGCAGGTGGATTACTGCAATCTGCTATACAACTAACTGCAGCTAACTTCTCCAATACATGTGACTCATGCCTGTCTTGCATAGGTTCATCATGGTGATCATGTGCACAAAGAAAATATGCTGTCTATTTTTGTTTGATTTAAGTTTTTCTTATCAAAATATTTAGTTTTGACAATAATTTGGGAGCCAGTATGAATTCATTTGTTGTTTTTAGTAACCCTGGTGATCTATCCATATACCTCCTTTGAAATCTTAATACTACTAACAGATGGGTGACTACGAGATAGCATGGATTGATGCGGAAGTAGGAAAGACCAACGACATGCTTACCCTGGGTCCTCTTTCCTCAACTCCTCCAACTCACAAAACCGTTCTGGTGGGAGATTTGAAATTGGCAGATTTCAAGCAGTTTCTTGCAAGCAAAGGAGTCCAGGTATTTTAATTTCAATTTCTGTGAAAATTTTAGAAATTCGTCACCACAGTGATTTTCATATGATATGACTTGTAAGTGATACCATAATAAAATTCTCACTCTTTTTCTCACGTTCTTCTTTCCTTTTATATTAAATTGTTAACTTGCATATCATATTGGTGAAAATGCTGATATGGGATGCGTCAGTGCTTGGAAGGCTAGGTTTAGAAATGAGCACATCAAAGTGCATGAATTGTACCAGTTAATGGAGAGCCAATCTAGATAGTTTAAGCATCTTGAATAATGATTTGATATGTGGCCTAAGCTTTGAATATGTATTGAGGCTATGTAAAGAGGATGTAATTTTTAGTCAGACTAATTAGAAAAGAAAACATAATTTTAACTCCATATGATTGGATTGGGATTGTTGCTTATTGTTAGAAAAACAAGATATCTGCAAGAAAGAAATTATGTTTCTTAATATGTACCTCAGTCATTTAGTAATTAACATATGGTTTTTGAGGTCATCTGTTATTAACTGTCGACTATTTGTGTGTCTATTTCTTCCTTTCTTGTTTAGTTCCAAGAGGAGTGGAGGGGTTCTGATTCGGGTTACCATGACCTGGTGGAAAAAGATTGTTAAATGACAATTGCTGATTTATGATTTAAACTTAGTGATTCTAAGCATATGCTTTGTTTTTCCCAATTAGTTAAATTTTTTCCCCACCATTTGGTGTTGATATATTTTGTTAAAACTGTATTTTGCATGCTGAATATGTACACATAGTACTACCAATTGCTAAATGATTAGTAGAAGTCTATTATATTAAAGGAGCAATTTAACAAGCTGAATCGCATGCAGTTCCAGGAGTTACCACTGGAGTTAATTTTTACATTCCTAACAAGCAAAATAAATCAGAGGTGCACAGTTTCTAATAAGAAATTGAGAACATGCCTCCCATCCAGGGCAAAATTGTGAAACCAACCTAACATTAGCTTACATGTAAATTTTCTTTCCAGGTCATGTTCCTTTGAATTCTTAACAGTTGTACGTATATGAGTATTTTTTATGGACAAGATAACGTTGTTCTACTCATTGTCTCCAGGTAGAATTTGCTGGCGGTGCCCTGCGTTGTGGTGAGTATGTCACACTTCGCAAGATCAGTGACTCCAACCAGAAGGTGACTGTTATTAGGAATTTTATTTTGTGCATTAAAACTTCGAGATTCTAACGGTTCTTGGTCTTCTCTTTGATATTGTGTAGGGCGTTACTGGTACCCAGCAAGTGGTCATTGAAGGCCCTCTGACAGAAGAATATTACAAGATTCGAGAGCATCTGTATTCACAATTTTATTTGCTATAGCCTGATATGAAATTCCTGTGTATTCAACATCCATATGAAAAATGAAGTGTCTGCAGGCTCAGTGTAATCTTTCGACCTTCTTCCTGGTGAGATGAGCGTGTAAGGTCAACCATGTGGTGCTGTGCATTCAGTTATTATTGTCGATCCAAGCTACAAAGCTGTTGCCATTGGTGGTTTCTTGGTGCAAATTCAGCTCACCTCCATCCACAAACTCAACCAGAGATCCATATCGCCTGATCTTGCCCCCCTGTTGTCACATTGATGTCAAAATTATGTTTTCATTTCCTAATTATTATTGTTTTGTTCAATGGTTTACTTGGGATGATGAGTGTCCGATGTTATAAATGCATCAACAGCAGTGTTGTAATCCTGAAGGGAGGCTGTTTTTTTTTTTTCTTGGAAATATATTGTAACCGTTAGTTTACTGCGATTTCAGAGAGCATCTGCTGCTTCCTTCTCTTCTTTTTACGTCCATTATTTGGCCTGGTATAAATTGATTCAATATCTGGGTGTGCAAAATTTACCTTTGGATAATAGAATTTTCTTGTTTTGAAACAATATCTAATTCTCTCGGTCATTGCAGAACAAAACATGCTACGTCCCGGCCATAAATGTAAACACCAGATTGCTAGAACCAGGCATGATTGGGACGCTGCTTAAATTGTCTCGCATGAATGCCCTTCTTCTCTTTCTTGGCAAATCAATATTTTGATTTGCTTGAATCTGGATTGAAGGCCGAGCGCACGTTGCATGATAGATCGAGAGGGTGGTGATTGATATCGTGGGAAAAATTATTAAGGGCCGGTGCGGCTATTACCAACCATAGATTTACCAGTACTGCCCTGAATGCAACCTCTATGCGAAACTTGAAAAAGAAACAACAAGGGGTACTTGATCAAGTCTAGAACTTTTAATGAAAGAAATAACTTTTTTCATCAACCCATTGTTTAATAGATAAATCCATTGTTGATTTGCAAGGAAATTACTGTAACCAGCTAGGCCATCCGGCTGCTCAAAGTCAGCATATTTTAAACAAGGATCGAAGAATATATCCAGCAAAATAATACATCGGAGGGACGTGCCATGAGGAACATATGGTCGTGCAAAGCTTTGGAGATCTAAAAGTTTTTGCTCAGAAATCGTTTGTAGTTTTGGAGAGGCATCACGAAATGAGGTAAAGAATCACCGAACAATCCACCATTATTAGTTGATTTAGATACGGGTGAATTCTTCTTCAATTCGATATAGGAGAAATTTATGGCAACAAATCTTGATCCTATGGGAAGGATCGTGGGATTACGGGGCGAAATTAATTAAATCACACGGCATCCAACAATTTTTTTCTAATTTTTTCATCTCAAGAAAAAGATGATCGGAGGGAATAGGATATTTCCAACATAACAATGCTGTACTTGAAAGTGTAGGCTTGTAGCAAACCAGGGACGGTTTATGCACGTGCGAAGGAGGCAACGGTGAAGAATCAAGAGAGCATTTTAGGGCAATCAAAGACAAAATGGCTCACATCATGCACCCCTGCTGTGAACTTATTCCAACTTTCAAGTCCTAGTCTTGTCTGGCATGAAAAATGAGCAATTATATCGACATACTACATCTCCTACAGCATAGAAGACTGAAACCTCTTTTATGCAATGAAGTAGCACTAGAGGCTTTACATGACCCTTAAGAAGCACAATGGGTCATAAAATTCAAACCAATTTGTTGGTGTCTCTTACAAAGTTGCACCAGAGATGTGAAACCAAATCTTATCTTCCTCTAGGACCAGCCATCGTGAGTCTGTTGGACCAGGGCAAAAGTCCACATTAATTCCAATTCCAGGATCCACACTTGGTAGGCCGTTGGCCCAAATCCACACTTTAAGCCCATTAACCATCAAAAAGAGCCCTTCGATCAGCTCTGCCATGAAGCAAAAAGAAGCGGGGCCTATAATAGGGCTATAATTGGATAGGGTAATAGTATATTCATATTTATAATTATTCTATTTAATGATAGAGATATTTATCGGATGTGAAAATTTATATTTATATTTATATTTTAAATAGATATAGAAACAAATTAGATATTAAAAATATAAATATAAATACCAAATAACATGATCAAAGATATTATTAGGTCGATGATAAATTAAATTAATTATATGCGAATATGATCATTTATTTTCTTTTAAAAGTTTACAAGTATTATATAAAAATAAATAGGGTAATAAATATAATTGGATATTCAGATATGGTATAGTTCTCTATTCATATTCATATCCATTTTTCTTTTGATGGATGCTAAAATTTTTATTTATACTTGGATAGATATGCATAAGAAAATGGATGTAGACACATTATTTCATCCAATTTCACCTTGGGCTATGAGGGTTGGAACCCACAGGACCAACCAAAATGATCTTATTGATACCATGGATTAACGAAACTACCCCTACTCACAAACTACTTCGACAACCTCTGTGGGGAAACAAAAATCATATGGAGTGGACATTATAAATATTATATAAGACAGTCTTCATAGTTTGTTATATTTTTCTAAATATCAATCTTAAAGCATAAATCTAAAAGTCAAAGATTTTTTTTACTAATAGAGTTATTAGTCTAATATTCTCTTTCTTCCTCATTTCCAGCATATACATTTTAGCGATACATATTATATAACTATATAATATACACTAAATAAATTAATCTTCAAATAAGTCAATGCACAATAATAAATAAATTGATACATAATTTTTAGAATATATAATTCATTAATATACAGTATATAGTCAAATGATACATACTATAAATTTTTTAGATAAACATATAGCAACAAACGAATACACACAGATAAATTGATACATGATTTATCAAATTTAGTATTCACCAGTATATAGTATATGGTTACTTGATACATATCTAGTAAAATATTTATCTGACATTCTAATACACACATCTAGATAAAATGATGTATAATTTTCAGAATATACCACTCAACGGTACACAACACGTAACTAAATAATATACACTAGATAACTTACTGATATATATCATAAGCTTTTTTGATACATATCTAGCAATGATCAAATATATACATATAAATAAATTGATATATAATTTACTGAACTTAGTATCTACTAATACACAGTATATTGTCAGTTGATATATTCTAGCAAAATATTCATACGATATCTCAATACACATCTTTAAATAAAATGATACATAATTTTCAGAACATATCACTCATCAATATACAGCACATGACCAAATGATACATACTAGATGATTTAGTAATACTGTAAGATTTTTTGATACACATCAAGCAATGACTTAATATATATCTACAGATAAATTGATACATAGTTTACTGAACTTAGTATTCACCAGTATATAATATATAGTTAGTTAATATATACGTAGCAAAATATTCATCCAACATCCCAATACACACTTCTAGATAAAACGATATATAGTTTTCATGAATTTTTAGATACAAAGATCTTAAAAAAGAAGAGAGATTTAAAAGAAGAGAAAGAGATTTATGGAAGACCTCATGGATAGAAGAGATGGCATGTGAGATTTGGAAGAGAAGAAAGAGATTTGAGAGGAAGACTCTATGGATAGAAGAAATGGCTTGATGAGGAAGATAATTGACAGAGATGTTTGATGAGGAAGAAAGAGAATATGGATGATCATGGAGGATCTTTCTTAGCCATTATTATGAATAAAAAATCTCTACCATCCACGTTAGCCTCAATCATGGTCGAGTTGGAGTTGACTACCGATCCATCCATCAGCTAGCGAAACTCGGCTATGATCGACCTCCATATATCGGCCATCGGTCCTCATCTCCAACGACCATCATACATCGACGATCAATCTTTGCTTCAGCTGACCTCTATTTTAATCGCTATATTTAGAAATATTTCACATATTTCTTTCAAATCATACAATTATTGGAAGCAACTGGCCACGAGTCGAAAAAAGCAACCAAATCTTGAGGCATCAGATTAAAAATTTTGAAATGATGCATCCAAATGAGTGAGGATCGTTTTTAACAACTCTTTTCTCTTGCGGCTCTCATCTTGATCTATAAATAAAGAATACTAGGAAAATCTCAAGATACGTAATTATTCTTTTTTGTGCTCCTTGAGCGTCCGAGAATTCTCATTAGAATCAATTTTGATCGAATTTTTTTTTTATAGGATCAATCATTATTGTCTTACCATAATCGCTCAACTCCGACCAATCTGATCCAAATTAAAAATTTGCACCAACAATCGTACATTTTATTTTATTTTATTATTTTAATTATAAAATAATAATTTTTTTAATAAAAAATTTAATTTTTATTTAATTTTTAGATTTTTTTTTTTTAAGATGCAAATAAAAAAATATGGGACATGGCATATAGTGCCCGCCACACGTGATTTTTGTTCCTCGCAGGGTGTAAAACAGTTGTTTCAACATGCCTCTCATCATCAAGCTTTTGACTTGTGATTGGATCCCCCCGCTCTCTTCTCTCTCGACGTTTGTGAAAAAAAATTGTCAGTTTTCCTGCCAACTCTGTTTTATATTATTGTGGATTTCATTTCTCAAAATGAGGAACGGAAAAGCTTTTTTATCTTTCATATCTTAATATGATTTCTTAATATTCAGTCAACGGATTCTCTTCTTTACGGATGCTGGAGTCTCAGAACTTTTCGTTGATCTCATTTGTTGTTTCTGTCGAAAAATCCGATCTTTTCATCGAGAAAATTTCCCAAAGTTTGAATCTTTCTTGCTTATGTGGATCCTTGCATTCTAAAAGCCCTTGTAGCTTCCAATCTCTTCATATAACCTCCCTTTCAAGAGTATCCATGTTAGATCTCTCTCCAATTTCTCATTCGAAGAAATCTTCCATCCCTCGATTTGTATCTCTATAAAATCTCCAATTTGGAGCACTTAGCAACTCTAAATCATTCAAAACCCCATCCTTTTTTTCCCCCGTGAAATCGGATTCAATTCATCCAAGGCCAAAAGGACCCTCCAGAAACCACTTTCATCCACTAATTTTTATCAATTACTCCCTTTTCCCTGCTGCAATGCCGCGTTGCTAAGTTCCCCCTGCCATCCATGTCGATCATCTGCGGCGTCCCCCTCCTCGAGTGCGTCTACTGCCTGGCCTGCGCACGCTGGGCCTGGAAGCGATGCCTCCGCTCCGCCGGCCACGACAGCGAGACCTGGGGCCTGGCTTCGGCCGACGAATTCGAGCCCGCCCCCCGCCTCTGCCGCTACATCCTTGCAGTCTACGAAGACGACCTCGAGCACCCATTATATGCTCCGCCAGGAGGATATGGGATGAATCCCCATTGGGTCGTCCGCCGCAAGATGTACAAGGACACCTGCGGCCGCGTGCCGCCTTACTTGATCTACCTCGATCATGACCATGAGGACGTAGTCCTCGCCATTAGAGGCCTCAACTTGGCTAGAGAGAGTGATTATGCTGTGCTGTTGGATAACAGGCTCGGGAAGAGGAAATTTGATGGTGGATATGTTCATAATGGGCTCCTCAGGGCCGCTGGTTGGGTCTTGGATTCTGAATGTGATGTACTGAAGGAATTGATGGAGAAGTATCCAAGTTATACTCTGACTTTTGCTGGGCATTCTTTGGGGTCTGGTGTGGCAGCAATGCTGGCAATGGTGGTGGTGCAAAATAGAGACAAGTTGGGAAATGTGGAGAGGAAGAGGATTAGGTGTTATGCGATTGCACCCGCGAGGTGTATGTCGCTCAATTTGGCTGTGAGATATGCGGATGTGATCAATTCAGTTGTTCTTCAGGTGAGATTTCTTCATCCCTCTATTTATGGTTTCATTTGTTTTGTGTATATTTTAGTTGGAGAGGAAACTATAAGCTCCGAGACGTAGCTATAGACTTGCTGTGATCAAACAAAGTAGGACGAAAAAAAAAAAATCACTTCTAAGTTCACTGTGTTTGTTGACTGGCATACATCATGGTATTCAATTTCATGTTTGAATGTCCCAACTTGGTTCTCTTGAAACGTATATCAGTCTAAACCCTGCCTTAAAAGTGAAGTGACCCTGCATTATGCTTGTCATTTGGAAATTTTCATGTTAAACCATATTGCTTGTGCACTTCTTTCTGAGATCGAATTCCCAACATATTCATGCTTTGGAAGGTCATTCTTTATCCGGGCAGATTACATGCTTAATTTTCTTCTTTTGCCTTTTGATTTGAAATAATTTTTGCAGTGGCATCTTATGCATCCATTTGGATTTGGATGTCATGATGATGACTTTGTCATATTTGCCTTGATTTCATTTTCGACTCTGTATCCGCTAGGTGGAACTTTAACCATATTTCATGTTATACCTAACGTCCATTTTTCTATAGGAGTTGAAATTTGAAATATTCTCATGTCAAGGTTGGATATTAGTGAAATGCGAACATATGGTTGGATGTTTTATTAGTTCGGTATATCATGAGACATATTTTGGCTCTTGCATGATTATCATAATGGTGAAAATTTCGACCAAAAGCATTGTTACCCTAGCTTGTAGTCAGACATCTTTTTTTAGTTGCTCTGGATTCCATGTCCAAGTTTTACTTCTCCCAGGAAAATGTGATCGGCTGAGTTTAAGAGTTCAAGCAAATTCTTTCTATTATTTTGAACTTTCATAAGGTTGGGCTAAGTGCCATTGTGCATCCAATGATTTCTTTCCCCTTTTTTGTTATTTGTCTCTTGCTTTGGTTACCAGTTATGATGAATAATGTTGGAAATTAGTTTCATATCAATAATTGATCTAGTTGCTTATTAATCTCCTTAATTTTGCAGTTCTAATTTCTTATGCATGATAAGCCGAGAAAGTTTCTATTTGCCTTGATTTTTGTTATAGCAAGAACCGTAAGGGTTATGCAATGACACTTTTCTGTATTGCTGATAACAAATATCTGGATGTCAGGATGATTTCCTACCTCGAACAGCGACTCCTTTGGAAGACATTTTCAAATCACTCTTCTGGTAAAATAAAGATCATGTCCTTAATTTTGAACTGTCTTTTTAATTGCTGATTTTATGTGGAGCACATTTATTATCCAAGTAAAAATATCATGCTCACAATCATTAAAAATTAGGCACCAGACATATTCTATGTAACAAGAACATCGGTTATTTTGTCTTTTGTTCTCAAAATAGAAATGTTAATAATGCTATTGTTAGTCTGGTGTTTCAAGTTTTTAAAGTTAATGTGTATTTCATTATCACACTTAGATCTTTGAGAAATCCTACTTTCATTATCATACCCAAATTAGATGAATTTAAACCATCGGTTCAATCAAAAAAAAAAAAAGGGCCTACTTTCCTCTTTTGTCCATAAGAACAGAAGCATGTGTGATTTCTTATTCTAAAGATTGGCACATGTCACTTGTCCAATTTTAAATTGAGTAGCCTGCTTGAAGATTTAATTAAGGATGGTTTGGTATTAATAGCTGAAAACATGTAGGGCAGTTTTGATAGATGGGAGTGTTTCACAAATATTGATCGACTAGCACATGTCACATGTCCAATTTTAAACTGAGTAGCTCGCTTGAAGATCTAATTAATGGATGGGTTGGTATTTATAGCTGAAAACTTGTAGGACAGCTTTGATGGAGTGTTTCACAAGCATTGAGGGCACATGGTGGTTAAAACAACCACTCTCAAAGTGAAGTGGGACTGATGTACAAGGCATCACTGGCAGTGCTCAAACAGCTGTAGTTATGTAGGAGAATGGATGCACTTAGAGAATTAATTATTGACTGCATGGATGATTTTGGTTGTGCTTATTTAGCTTTCCTGAAAATGCTCTGTTACATAGGGCTGTTTTAGACTGTATGTTTTGCATGTGATTTGTCTTTCAATTCATGAAGTTAAATCTGTTTTAGAGGTGTTGATATGTACTGTCTTTGGACAGTTTGCCGTGCCTACTATGTGCAAGATGCATGAGAGACACGTGCATAGCAGAAGAGGCCATGTTAAGAGATCCAAGGAGGCTCTATGCACCAGGTCGACTCTATCACATTGTTGAGCGAAGACTGTGCAGGTAAGGTTCTAAGACTTGCTCATCTGCTTGCCTTAAAATTTAGCTTGTGGACTTACTTCAGTATGAACAACAGAGAAAGATTCTTAAACTTCTCTCGACAACTAGTGAAATTTCAACAAAGCACTAACTTTTTCCTACCTTCTCTGCTTCATGGGTCATTCCTAAAATGCATTTCATACAGTTTTTTTTAATGATTGAGTTCAAACAGTTATTTTCAGAACTTTCCATCGTATAAGATACAAGGTGACCATGACATTGAGGGATATAAGTCATCAAGTGCTTAACTGATCCATCAAATTTGTCAACTAGAATGTGGCTTGCCGGTTTTATTATATCTATATGCTTATTTCTCTTTATTTTCTTTTCTAATCTCCTTCATAGCTTGTTCTCTTTGCATTTAGCCCCATCCAGTAGCAGATCTATTTTCTCTGATGATAAATGGAAGATTCGATTCAATGTGTGATTCTCTTGTTCTGAATTATCATAATGTCATCTTGGACATCGGCCATCAACTGATCCATGCTGTTTGTAAAGTGAACAGATCAATAATTTGTGCATGCCTCCCACAGAATAGCAACTTAACTATTTATACGCTACCAGTACTCTAGCTTCTCGCTGCTCATTTATAATCCTCTGTAGGAGGGACAGAGAAAGCATAATGATTAGTTTTTGTGGTCGTTCTTCAATATGTTAAAAAGGATGACACTCTCTGCAGGCCTTAGCTTTTCAGCTTCTTGACAGAGATTTTGTCATGTTGATGATCTGCAACAGGTGGGGAAGATATCCTCCAGTTGTCAGAACAGCAGTGCCAGTTGATGGAAGATTTGAGCACATTGTTCTTTCATGCAATGCCACTTCTGATCATGCCATACTTTGGATTCAGAAAGAAGCCCAGAGGGCTTTAGATGTAAACTCTGACCTCATTCTCAGCTGTTCTGATCTTAGATTATTATTATTATTTTTTAAGTTTATGTGGCAGTTTTGACAATTTCTTATGAATCAATGAACAACCAAACAAATTTATGTTTGTTAATGCAGCTCATGCTAGAGAAGGAAAAAATAATGGAAATCCCTCCAAAGCAAAGGATGGAGAGAAAAGAGACGCTTAAACGAGAGCATGGTGAGGAGCACAGGGCAGCACTCCGGAGGGCTGTGACATTGTCCATTCCTGATGCGTATTCACCATCAGCTTATGGTACATTTGATGAGAACTCTACAGGAGCATGGGAGGGCTCTACCACATCATCAGACTCCAGGCAGAAGATGAGTTGGGATGAGCTGATCGAGCGGCTATTTGAAAAGAATGAGGCTGGGCATATGGTACTTCGGAGGTCAACCATCACAGATGGATCTTAATGTCATCTTTTTGTTGTTCATCAACCTTGTCATTCCTTTTTCTGCCAATTGATTATTGTTGTTGCTATGTGATTGGATCTATTACGGAAATGTAGTTTTTATGAACAACATAATTTCAGCTTCCAATCTTCATAAATCTCAAACTCTGTCCTAGACATAGAAAGTGAAAGTTTTTGATTATTGTTATTATTATATTTCAAGAGAATTGTTGGAAATCATATGATGTTTCTTTTTATGTTGACCTGTTTCCTTGCATCTTAGCTTTTTTTTTTTTCCCATCGCTGCATGTTTAATTAATTCCTTCACCTCTTCTTTTCCCTGTCTAATGCATGCTTGATGGCCTGTGCACAATTGTCCCTGCAACTCTAACTCCTAGCAGTCTCATCATGATATCAGATATGATGAGATTAAGCCAACAAGCCATGTAGTCTTTTAGGTAGGCATAACAGCATTAAATTACCAAGGACTATATTGGTTAAATCAAGTTCGTGTTTTGTAGCTTGATCTTCTGTTTTGGTCCCTTGTCAACCTTAATTTTCCACCTCCTCCAGCCGGTCATCACCATAGCTGTTCGCATCCATTAGTCTTACATGAACAGCAAGGAATGGCCAGGTATGGCAAAAATTCTGTAATAGAGGGTTATCAGACATGGTGTTATTTTCAGAGAGGGGTCCAGGTTTGATAAGATTGCTGTTTATGTTCTAACAGGAAAAGTAAAATTGCAATTCAATTTAGTTTATACGCACCTGACCAACTTCAGGAAAAAAAAGGTGAAAAAAAGCGAATGCTTTCCAGGATTAGTCACCATCTTATACATGCAAGTTGATCAAGACAAGATTCTCAAACATCTTTAGATGCAAAGCAAGACCAGATAAATTTGACCATCTTTAAATTAACTGTGGCTGGAATACAAGGATCATCTCACTGATATGTTTATTACTGAATAAAAATGATGATGACCTGATTAAGGAATGGTCCTTTCAAATTGGCTTTGAAAGGACAGCTGCTAAATGCAATTTGCATACACTTATACAATTAATGAACAGGCTGAGCTCAACTTTCACAATGAGAGGAGCCAGATAATTTCCAACAAGGCAGACAAATTGATCTCCTTCCTCGAAGAACAAAAGGCAGCTACAAGTCGGTTAAATCTCAGGTGCGCTATCATTTTTATGATTTTCCTTTACAAATGGGGAAGAAGCCCCCTCAAGGTTATCAGTGAAGAATAATTCTTTTCGCACATTCCTATCAGGTTGAAGCTGTCACTGATAAATTAGGATTCCATTTTTTTCATTTACAAATGAAGATCAAGAACTGCTTCACCTGCAAAAGAAATGTGACAAATGTTACCCAACAAATCTGCACAAATTGACAATTTAGTAATTAAAAAAAAAAAAGACATTAACTCATTAACAGGTTTTTCTATGGCAGAGTTATAAAATATTTTAAGTGTCCTCTAGATTCCATCTCTGCAACTAGATCTATCCAAGTCTCGATCATACAATTTGGTCTCTGGATCCAGCTAGTCCAATTTTGAAAACAGATAAAAGAAACAAAATCAACCATCAGTCTTATCTTTATGATGCACAAACATGTAGAAACTTCCAACTGATATGAACGTGACTGGTGCTTTGTTGGACACCATTTGCCTCTTTTGACAGCCAAGTTAATATGCTGGATGACATGACACCCCATGTAATCATTGCCTCTTACATGAAATGAAAACATCAATGTTACAAAAATGTGCATCGAACTGTATGTTCAATAACCATCATTCTCAATAAATATCTTATTGAACTGATGGTGCATTTTAGCAGTACACCAAGGGGCTTTTGTTCATGTTTTACTTTTAGGAACTATAACCAAAAAAAGAATGTTTCCTCAGATCACATGGTTACAGTGTCATGTAAAAAAGCTCTGTTTGTCTAGTTCCTATCTGAAAAACTAATACCTGAACCTAGCATTCCTGGTAACAGCATGAAGTGTCAAATGTGCTGTTGGCACTGACGTTTTCATGGGTACCATTCCACGTGGAGCAGAGGAATATGTCATGTGGCGCTACATAGCAATTACAAGGTCTTTCTTTTCTCCTGTTCTCAGAGTGACCCATCATATGCTCCCCCAAATTTTGGTTCTTGGAGTTCTACTCAATAATGCATATGGATAAGTTTTGTGATATATTTTTCCTCAGAAATATAAACATGTGCTGACAGATTCTTAAGAGATAAAAATGAAGAAAAGGCAATCATTTTTACCATGCATTCGCTTGACAAAGCGCTCAAACTCTAAAAAGTTGTGTCTCTCCAGAAGGACAGAGCTAAGCCTGAGGTAGGTGAATGCTGACAAATGTCTTCCATCCGGATCATTCAATGGCTTGGCATTTTCCAAAATCTTGTTGTAGCCATCTCTATCATAGCAGGGAAGAGCATTTTCACTAGCCACGGGTATACAAACATCCCATGCAGCATTTAACACCTGAAAAATGGTAAGATATTCATATGAAAATTTGCAGGCATTATCTAACAAACAGTATGCAACATAGATGATATACACACATGCACAACAAGGTTTTGACAAAAAAACTTTATGCGTAACTTTCCTATAAATAGATAAAGAATCCAATATCTTATCATGAAACATGATGAGATTTTAATGCAATGGAACCGAAGTCCATCAGACGCTTAATAAAAATGAGCTTACACATTTGGAACAACAAAGCCATCATTGTCATATGGTTAAAGATTACAAATATGCCAATCAATAGTTCTTTATTTCTGAAAGAAACAACAACAGCATGTTCAATATGAAGTTTTCTCAATTAATTGACCAGGTTGGCCTTATGATACCAAAAGGCAATGTCTAACATCTAGATTCAGGAAACCTAAAAGAACCTAAGGCAAACGATATAACAGTTTAATATGTACATACATGTGAAAACATGGACATGAATGACAGCAGGACCAGGCACCTGCAGCTCTATAGTAATATTAGAGCCCTCAGAATAATGTAGGACTGGTTACTTTAAGCATAACCATCAAGAGTAGATATGCAAAGCCTATCTGGCATGGTTTGACAATAATGTAAAAGAGATGTCATGCCACCTCAATGAGTATTTAAGTGTCTGAAGAGTCTGATGCTTCAAAAAAGACCTAGTGCTTCATGTTGTTTACTGAAGCACCAACCAGGAAATAGATAATTAGAGAAAAAAGAGGCAAAAACCAACATTATGGCATTCTGTACAAAGAGACCTTTTCATGCTTGGTTATAGTAGATGTTATGTTGCAAGTGGTTAAAGGCTCCTATCGGGTGATGCTTGATAAAAAAAATATATAACCAAGGGACAGACATTTATGTCAAAGAGCCGAACTGAAGCACAAACCATGTCTATGGGCAATTGTTACAAACATAAACATGTATAATGAAGGCAACCCACAAAATTATAATCAGTAAATTGCAACTCAGCACCTGCCACACCAATCCCTCTGGATCCGCCAGAGCCTCTGGGAAGTCCTCGTGCTGATCCAATGTTCGCAACTCAACGCATGTAAAGTTCAATGCTGCATCATGCTTCTTTAACATTGCTGCAATTGGAGCATAGCCATCACGGTTGCATGGATTATAAAACCCAGCAGCCAATTCAGCAGCATGGCTAGCTGTTTTATACCACCAATGGATACCTGATATCTGTTCCAGAAATAAAGGAATGATGCAACTAAGAAATGAAGGATACAAATTATTTTCCAAGTTGTCAAATTTAAACAATTGCAAATATGAAATCACAAAATTCCAACTGTCTCAACATTGGGATTGAGAAACAAAAAAATATATTTAAGCTCTAAAAAAATATAATAGATTTTTTAGAAAAAAATCATCAGAATACATCAGCTTCATTGGCAAAGTTGATTACTAGCTAGGAAAAGGATTCAAAATACTGAAGAAATTAAGAATTCAAAGTCATGTTGCTTCATAATTAGACAAAGTAGCCAATTATCAGAACTGGATACTAAGTTGTTAGAGGAACTCATTTAATTATCACAAAAAATTCGAAGTAACATTATAAAGGTGGCTGCTCACATTTTACATCCCCATTCATCTTGAAGACTGAAGTACCAGCAAAATTTATGAGGTGGAGCATGGGTTAACCACGCTAAACTGACCTTTGCAGAAATACTTATGCCTTCAAAGGCGAAATTGGCCAGAGATAGTACACGATCAGCATGATCCACCAACACTTGAGAGTACCAGCCAAGAAAGAATCTACCATAATAGCTATCATAATCTCCTCCATCACGAAAGAATCCAGTTTCATGGGGCCTGGAATTATAAGAGCCTGCATTATCTGGCCCTCTTGCCCAAGAAGAATGCCCCCTTGCTTCTGCTGCCTTTCTCAAACTTTTTAACAAGTATTGATCGTAGCACTGAAAAAAGATATTGTTATTAATAATAAAGCCAAACTAAGTTAAATTTGAGTTACTTTATGATCACTTTACACAACACACACACACACAGTGAGTAAAGCAAAAGATAGAAAACAAATGAAGTATCTAATGAGAAAAATATTAGAGAAACAAAGGAATGGCACAGCCTAGAAAATGGCACTGACCCATATGACTATGTCAAATAGGCTAGTTTCTAAATTACATAAAGTACTTGTGCAAGCATTTCAAATCAAGGAAGGTGAAAAAAACAGTGCCACCTGGAATTCTCCAATGCCAGGATACCTCCATCCATACTTTGCTGGATAAGATGGGTACCGCAGCTCTCCACAAGGCCCTAACCCAACTTCAATTTCAGCAATGATACCATCCTCAAAAAACTCATTAAATTCTACTCGAAAACTTCTCATGTAGTCAAAATAGACCTACAAGAAATTTATGAGAGTTACAAAAACAATAAGACTTGTCTCCAAATAAGATAAATCCAAAAATATGTGGTTTACTATGAGATACGAATTAAGGATAAGTAATGTATGAAGTGATCAAAATCCTAATAACAGATAAAAGAAGATAAGATTTTCATTAGTACTGCAGTCTGCAGACCTATTTTTGCTGTAATAAACTTAGATTGAAGGTATATTGGTAGTGACCAGTAAGCCTATTTTGTTTTGGCAATTCCATCCAGAATGTGAACCTAGTGTTAATGGCATTTACGAATTATGTTATATGTTCGAGAAGTCCCTTTTCTTCCCATTACTTGAATGAACACTAGAAGCATTCAAGTTAGACAATTTCTATCCTAAACCTTTTCTACAGCGAAATCCCTTCTTACTGAGAAGTTAAAAAAAGAGAATTATCATCTTGCTTAATTTTAGTTAGGAAGGGAAGCTACAAAGCTGACAATGGCCCAAGGAGCTTAGAATTTTTTTTCACAAACAGTGCGCAAATAGGAAGAGCTTAGTATTTTTTGCAAATAGAGTACAAATCAAAGGAGCTTTTCCTCTAGTTTCGAGAGTTCAGCAAACAAATAACAGTGGAAACCACTCTGGGAAATGATGGTCTGCTAACTTTTGCAACACTCCTAGATTAAAAAAGTCATTAGAATTTTATATTATCAATTAAGCTAAACAACATATATAAGCACATCTATGAAATATGATAAACCAGTACCTCAACTGCTGTTCGGCCTCGTAAGACTCTTTCCTTGTCAATACCCCAGGAAAGGCATTCTTGGTTGCGGCTTCCTTCCTGATCCGTGAAGTAAATGTCAGGATTGCTTCTGCCAATCTCTGTCACCCAATGAGGCAGAGGAATATATACATCATCACCAATATTACCTCCACTTTCATGAAATGACATGACCACCTTAAATTTTGCAAATAAAAAGGATATCACCATTAGATCTAAACAGAACTTTTATGAAGAGAAAAGGTAAGATTAGATGATAAAGACCAACTATTTTACATGTCATTTTATTGGTACGTCACATTTCGAACTTAATAACATCATTAAATTCATCAACTAATTGTGCATCGTGTTGGTAAAACTCACCTGCAGTTTAAGCTTGAGTTCCCGCACCATCTGAAAAAGCTGCTTATAACCGTTCCAATTGTACTCCTGCGGCGCATGAGCTTCCACTATTCCCCACCAGCAATCAATCATAACACCATCAACATTCACAGACTTCAATATCTTAAGCTGCTTCATTAGACCCTCGGGATCGACCACCTCACACTCCATATTGATGACACCAAGCTAACATGCCATCAAAGACACCACTAAAAACTCGGTTCACAGCCAAAATTCTAAGCTTTTTTTTTTAAAAAAAAAACGAATTCTAAATTTAAGTCACATAAATTCCAAAAAGAGAAGGTCACAAAGCCAGCAACTTACTGGTAGCATTACATAGACTGGAACATAAGGAGTGCCGGCAAAATCGCGCTCCGGAATCTTTGGAGGGCCATCCATCACCTGGCGAAACCCAAATCCAATCTATGAATCTAGGGATAAAACATAATTGATTGATTATAATGTTAGAAAGGAGCAGTGCATGGAGATGAACCCACCTGCTCGTCGTCTCCGGAGTCCGAGCAGCCGCCGGCGATGAGGGGATTTTCGGCGGTCCAGTTGCCTTTTCTGTCGCCTCCACCTGCCATTATGGCCGTGCGGCGCCAGCCTTTAGCAGAGAGAGTGTTTAGGCGGGCCAAGCGGTAGACCCTGGCTCGGTGCGGTCCGGCGGGGGAGACTCGCCGGAGGGGCGGCGGGGCCTGAGCTGGCGCCATGGAGGCCGGGGTCGCCGGAGGGGCGGCCCCCGAGAAGGGGCCCATTTGAAGCATCCCACTATTTTCTTTTCTTTTTTTATTTTTTCACGGAATAATAGACCGGAGTTCCAACTTCCAGGCTGCGGGAAAAAGTAAAAGGGTCTCGTGTAACGGACGGACTCCACAATTACCAAGAAGGACGTACTCCACGCTAACCCCGCCCGTCTAGGTACCTAGTCTGCATCGACCTGCCAGTTTTGTGGGCTAAGTGATGACTGGATCGACTAGTTGATATTCACGTGATGCCTGAAAAAGTGTTAAAAACGCAGGATAACTTTCTGCTCCTCTTGAACGGCTTTGAAAATTTAAATTATTTTTTAATAATTTAATCATTCATTTTATATTTATACAGCTAATGTTTAATTAGCTCTGTTTATAATAAACATGAATGCAAATACACCACACACATGCATCTATATATATATATATATATATATAATAGATTTGGATAAGATTGGCAGATTTGAACTTCAATTCAATCGATCAAAACTAGATAATAAAATTTAAATTATTGGATGTAATTTACTATTTTAAAACTATTTATTATAAAAAATCATATAATTTAAAGATTCTAATCTATATATTAAATAATTAAAAAATATATCTAATTTAATTTTATTTAAATTATCTAATTTTTAACTATTTGATGTATAGATTAGAAATCTTCAAATTATATAATTTTTTATTTATACATAGTTTTAAGATAGTAGATCATATTCAATAGCTTGAATTATTAATATAGAATTTTTATTATAAAATTTTGACCAAATCGAATTTAAGTTCAAACTCAATCGACTTGATTCTAGCTTAGCGCGTATGTTCTCTCTCGATCTGATTCTAGCTTAGCTCTCTCTCTTTATATCAATATATATCCATAATCATATAGATAATGAGTGCATATATATATATATATATATATATATATGCACTCATTATCTATATGATTATGGATATATATTGATATCCAATTCATATTTGATATATTTGAAATTAAAGAAAGTTGTTTGCTTAATTTTTTTTATTTATTCAAGTGGAGGGAGGGAGAGAGAGGAAAAACTCTAAAGCAGAAATTACAACCATCAATATAAGCATTGGACATGTGGCCATCAAATCTATAATAATAGAAGTAATAATAATAATAGTAGCAGCAATAATAGTTACAAAGATGGATTGTAGTCATCTCTACTTTATTCTATATGTAGCATACGTGCAATACTAACCGGGTAAAATTTATAATACATTTTTGATGTATACAACCCTCAGCATAATTTACAAGCCATGGTTGATGTCACTATGATAAAGCAAAAACCAAAGTTTACCTGGATGTCATGCAAAGTAGCTCATAACATACAATCATTTTTTCACATGAAAGCTATGCCATTAGCATGAAATTAATAAAAAATATGATTGACTATTGCACAAGAAATAGCGGACTAAGCATATGCATGTACGGTATCTGCTGATGCCTTGTGATCTCAAGCATGTTCACTGGGCCACAGAGCATAGTTTTTGTTTCCTTGAGATCATTATTTAAACACTTTACAGCAAATTCCTTAGGGATGCTACTGCTGACCTCGTTGAAGTCTTGAAGAGGTTCAAAGAATCTCCTCAAGCTTGCCTTACCCCAGTATGAGCAGAAATACTGAAATGACAAGTTGACAACAAAATGTCTAAAGGCCTGCCTGTGGCTTCACATGAGTGCATGACCATCCACAGGATTAAGCCATGGGTTGTTTCTTTTGAATAATTGGCTTCAGATGTCTTCAACCTAAAACAAAAATCTTTCGAATATAACACTCCATTGCCAAGAACTAGAAGCATAGGAAAGTGGATAGTGGGGAGCAAAATAATTATTTTCTGAACGAATTGAAGGTATCTCATGTGTACTCCTACAACGAACAGATAGCAAACAAAGTGAGCAGGTACATTCAACAGATAATCTTACAGTCAGAACAAATTTTATCATTAACACACTTAAGTAATACAATTTGCAATACAAAAAATCACTCCTAGGGCATCCTTCCATTTGCACAAAGACATCCAAAATAGAAAACAAATATACATCTCATTTCCTCAACTCTCCTTTTATTCAGCAAATTTCAATCCTACAACCATCATAATTTCACAACTAATATGTCAAATAACCTTATACATCGAAAAAATTCACAAGCAAATGAACATCAAATGAATGTCTTGTAGCCTCATGTTGGCATATTCTCATCATAATTCAAAGCACTGATTGCAGCGAAGCCATTGATGTTGTAGCCAACCTTGTCGAATCTCCCTTTCTCAGTGTTCTCCCTAAACTTTATGTAATCAAGGCAAACAAATGGTTTATAGATCCTGTGCTTCCTCCCTCCCACCACATCTTCAGGAGCTAATATCACCTTCTCATCCTCAAAACACCAGAAAAAAGCCACAGATAGGCGGTTGACAGGCTGTTTCAAGATGACCCTGTGCTTGGATGATCTTAGTTGTCCATTGCTCCAAGCCTGCAACAGGTCTCCAATATTCACCGCTAATGCATCTTCATTTGATAACAGGTCCACCCAATCACCTTCTTTTGACCTCATCTGAAGTCCACCGGTTGCATCTTGATATAAGATTGTTATACAGCTCATGTCTGTGTGCATTCCAAGTCCTTCAACACCTTCTGCTTCGATGTCCTCAGGTGGGGTGTAGTTGTTGATCCTTAAATATCCATGACACTGACTGAATTCATCTAAGTATTTGAACTCAAGTCTATCACCCAAACACTTCAAAAGAACAACCACAATTTTCTTTGATAACTCCATCATCTTGCTTCCATATTCTTGTACTATGTCACTAAAAATGTAAGACCAGAGTCATTCAAAAAAGACACATACACATGCTATAAATTATAGAGTCAGACAAGCATGGAGAGGATGAAGAACTAGCAGATTTACTGAAGTGTTAGAGCAATGTTATTTGAACTAAATGCTAGACATAATATAAATTCACAAAACATGACAAGTATAAAGAAGGGGAAGGCGAGCAGATTTACCAAAAGTTAGTATCAGGTGTTCCAAACAGGATATCACTTGACCTTTTTGCTGAGGCATGGTAGTCTGGACCAGAGACTCGGAGGCTCTCAAAGAATGGTGAAGCAATTAACTGAGGAGTGTAAGTATTTATTGGGGATGAGGGTCCTAACTTGAGTTTGGCATCTAAAGGAAGGTTGAACACTTGTCTAGAGAGAATATGAAATCTCTGGTAGAGATCTTTGGAGATGCCATGGTTGGTGATGTAAAAGAAGCCCCAATCCTTGCATGCTTGGGAGATGGAAGAGAGGGTGGAAGGGAGAAAGGGCTGTGAGAGGTCTAGGAAAGGGAGCTGCAGAGAATGCTCAGTCTTGGGCATTATCTAAAAGAAGAATGAGTAAGGGAGAGATTGGTTGGTGTGTCCTGTTGGTTTGGCACTTATCTCTGAGAGAGAGAGAGAGAGAGAGAGAGAGACTTTGAGCATGTGGACATGATAAAGAGAAGTTTGAGGCTTGTTATGTTCTACTAAATAAAAATACATTAATTAAACTGCTCACCTGTATGATAGAGAAATATACAGCAGCAAAAACCAAGGCTCTAAAATATCCATGTAACGAATATGCCTACAGTCATAGTATACCTAAATACATGTGATCAAGAGAGGAAGACAAACAACTGCTCACCTGTATGATAGAGAAATATACAGTAGCAAAAACCAAAGCTCTAAAATATCGTAACAAATATGCCTACAGTCATGGTAACACGCACCCCTAAATACATGCACGCATGCACACACGCATGGGGGGGGGAGAGACCTTGAATCAGCTAATTTGGACAAATCACCAGAATCAGGCTGGGAGGACAAGGACGACAAAGTGTTTTCATTCATATTTTGTTCCTAAATTCAGTTATGCATGGGTGTCAATTTAGATTTTTCTGGTTGGTTAACATGACCAACTTGAAACAATAAGGTTATATTAAAACCAAGATGACCATGGTTTTCAGGAAGAAGACATCGATGGTCTGGTCATATTAGAATATATTCTATTTAGTTTACTAAATAGTAATACATGTCCTAAACATACAGTGTTAACTTTGTGGGGTTTATAAACTATAACTTGCTTTAGACAGCAGAGATTTACTGTTTTTCCGCATGCCAGCTTAAAAAATATGCACTTCTGCTTCCTGCCCACCGATTTCCCTTTTAGTTTCATCCCTGACAATAGGGAAACTCTGATATAATATTTAAGAATTCCTTGTATCTAGTTACAACAACAGAATATTTTCAGGAAAGCCCCTGATTGTAAATATTAAACATTACAGTGATGTCAGATGCGAACAAAAATAAACATCGTATAACAAAGGAGGTGGGGGCAGGCACAAAATTTACGTGGCAATTGGGTCCAAGAACTCACAGCAGAAAAGAATCAGGTAGTATAATCAACATTGAAAGATCTGAATAAGAATACTATATGTGTGTATATATTATTATATTCATTAAACAGACAATGAAGCAGTAAAATCACCACTTGAATTTCTTTTTTTTTGTAAAGCACGCAAATTTTTAGATTTAAAAGCAGTAGTTTTCTGTTCGTTTAGTTGTTTGAGAAGCTTTGTGACATAAGACCGTAGAACTAATTTTTCGAAATCAGACTTTCTTAATGACGGGACAACAGAATGATACCAAATGATAGGAGCACCATGTTAGCAGGTGGGAGAAACCTGAGTTCAGCAGGAATCTAACCAATTGGACAGTTGATAAAAAAAAAAAGAAAAAACCCATGAGTTCCTACTTGAGAAAATTGATGCTAGGGGTCATGTAGTGAAACAAAAGGAGCGATATGATTGGACTCGGAACTACAGTGTGTTAACTGTTCTAGATATTGCATAGTTACTATGATAAATAATAACAATTTATACCTTTCAAGGCAGGCAAAGGTCACACTTCTGCATTGCATGAGTAGTCTCCTACAATGCAAACAAATCTAAACTTTCTGATCAACAAAATGTAATTGCAGTACCTTTTTCATGGTGCCAGGAACACAATACATAAACCCAACTTCCATAAGATATGTAATTTTGCCAATTTCCATTGGAATTGCTGCTCTTGAATCTTCGTTCTTCAGTTTTTAGAAAGCAATGTGAGAAAACCAAACCTTATTCAGTATAGTAGCAATGTAGCTCGAGCATCATCTTTTAATAGTTTTGAATTCAAGAAAATAAAATAAAAAAAAAATTCAGTCTACCTTTGTGGCCTTGGATTGTGGAAATGAAACGAAGAAGAGAATTTTAACCGCAAAAATCACTTTTCAAGCAAAGAAATTGTGGACTCTGAAACACAATAACATACCACTTGGATTTTTGTTAAGAAAGTAATAGAACAACCAGATGGCTCTGTCAAATCGTTCGCTTCCTTCTCCCCTGTTCCCACCCTATCGCCCGTGCCTCCACCCGCAATCTCCATTCCTCCTGCCTTCATTCGCTCCAATGGATTCAGATGAGATCTCTACAGAGGTAGAATTCATGAATTTTTAATAGCATTTGTCTTGAGCCAGCGAAACATAGGGTTAATGATCGGAAACGTGGGAATCAGGGTTTTGGAGGAAGAAATAGTTCAAGGCTGGGGGTGGGGGAAAGGAACGGTGGACAATACCGGTTTCCGGCGGGGAAAAGCTCCACTTTGTGGGCCCATAATGTCAGCGTGCGGGGTTATTGGTGGGTGTTTTCCTTCGGGGTGACTTAGTTACTAAGTTACTTCAATTGCAACGAGAATTTATGTTTAACGAACCGCATAACAACTGTATGCGAAAAATACGATCTGCCGTTCGTTAGGCCCTTTACGGACGGATGAGAGGGATAGCGTAGAAAACACGGGTTGCAGATGCCCCCATGGGATATATCTCGACCGTTTCTTGATGGTTATTAGACTGAAGACACGGTCAAACAGGAGACTACCAATCGGACGGCCCAGATACAGCCATCAGACGGTCCATCGGAAAGATCAACAGAGAATTCCCGCCAAATCAAAGAACACGAGAACCCTTGGCCTCCCCTAAGTTGCCTATATTCGTCCCCACCCAAAACCCTAACCCAAACGCCAATCCCCACCCCAAAGCCCTAGGCCTCGCCGCCTGCCGGAGAACATGGAGCCCGTTGCCCTAGCGAAGGCCTCGGGCGGTGGTGGAGGGAACCTAGTGCTGATCCTAGACTACGGCTCCCAGTACACCCACCTCATCACCCGCCGGATCCGGCAGCTCTCCGTCCTCTCCCTCTGTATCTCCGGCACCTCCTCCCTCTCCTCCATTGCCGAGCTGAAGCCACGCGTCGTGATCCTCTCTGGTGGCCCCGAATCCGTCCATGCCGACGGCGCCCCTTCCTTTCCCGACGGGTTCCTTCGGTACGCCGAGGAGAACAGCGTGTACGTGCTGGGGATCTGCTACGGGATGCAGTTGATCGTCCAGAAGCTTGGGGGAGTGGTCACCGTCGGAGAGAAGCAAGAATATGGGAAGATGGAGATCTCGGTGGAGGAGGAGTGCGGGCTTTACGGGCCGGAGGCCCTCGGCGGGACTCAGACGGTGTGGATGAGCCATGGGGATGAGGTGGTCAAGTTGCCGGAGGGATTCACGGTGGCAGCGAGAAGTTTACAGGGATCGGTGGCAGCGATTGAGAACCACTCCAGAAGGTTTTACGGGCTTCAGTACCATCCGGAGGTAATCTTTTGGAAAATTTATTTGCTTGTTTAATTCCAAGAATATCAATTTGATTCTTTTATTATATGTCGGAGTAGATTGAAATAATTTTGAGGGGAAAAATGTCGACTTGCTTCGCTTCTGCTAAAGAGGCAAAAGAATTTTGTCCATGATTCTATTATGGTTTAGTGAGTGTGGTGAATTTTTTGTTGATAAGATAAAAAGCTGCAGAACTCTGCCACTTTCTTGTTTATGTTGAGCATCGAGAGAAAGAAATATTGGTGTCGCATATGAATTTTTTCTAAGAGTAGCCCTTCTTTTGTGTTGGTGATGATGACACTTTTAGATTGCTCTTGCAACATTTGTGCGGCAATAAATCGTAGCTTGTTCATAGCTCTTGCCACTTGATCGACTATTGAAATTTATTGCATTTTAGTGTTTTGTCTTTCTTTCGTTATGAGTGGAATTAGATTGTTAATAGAAAATTTGACTAATCCAGCGTTCTTTCATTTATAGAGTGCTTCCAGTGCTGCGATCTTTCATTTTTTTTATCGTGATGTTTTGTTTCTAAAAAAAAAACTGTTGTGTAGGTGACGCATTCTCCTCAAGGAGTGGAAACGCTGCGCCACTTTCTTTTTGATGTCTGTGGGGTAACTGCTAATTGGGAGATGCAAGATGTGCTTGAAGAAGAAATAAAAGTCATCAAAAGAATGGTAGGACCTGATGAACATGTCATTTGCGCATTATCTGGTGGAGTAGATTCCACTGTTGCAGCCACTCTTGTTCACAAGTCGATTGGAGACAGGCTGCACTGTGTCTTTGTTGACACTGGGTTATTGAGGTTGGATTTTCATTTCATTTATAGTAAAATTGATTTATTTTGATCCTAGAATTTATAATTTGTGAATGCTGAAATCTTTTTTCTATTCTGTAGGTATAAGGAGAGAGAGCGAGTAATGTCAACCTTCCAGAGCGACCTGCATTTGCAAGTTACTTGCATTGACGCATCAGATCAATTTCTTAGTAAGCTTAAAGGTGTTAAAGACCCAGAGTGTAAGAGAAAAATCATTGGAAGGGAGTTCATATCTATTTTTGATGATTTTGCTCAAGAGTTAGAAAAAAAATTGGGAAAGAAACCTACGTTCTTGGTTCAGGGAACTCTATATCCTGATGTGATTGAGTCATGCCCACCTCCCGGAAGTGGAAGAACTCACTCCCATACAATCAAGAGCCATCATAATGTTGGAGGACTTCCAAAGGACATGAAGTTAAAGCTCATCGAACCACTTAAGCTCCTCTTTAAAGATGAGGTTTAGCTTCTGAGTGCATTATGCAAGCTTTTTTTTTTTTTGTAAAAATTTTCTTTCCTAAGAGAACCTAATAACTTGAGCAACAAAAGAATGAGTTATGTGTTCTAGCCTTTCTAGCTTCTTGAAAATGTTATTCTCTTGATTATACCACACTTTCAATTCTAACTGGTCACTTTTGCTTGAAGGTACGAAAACTGGGAAGCATTCTGAATGTTCCTGAATCATTTTTGAAGAGACATCCATTCCCTGGACCTGGCCTTGCCGTTCGTGTCTTGGGTGATGTTACAGAAGGAAATGCCTTGGAGATTCTACGTCAGGTTTGCTTATTTTATTTGTTTGATTATTCCTTGGGAGTGTATCATTTTTGTTATTTTGGTGTCATGGCATCTATTTCCCCATTTGTTTGCAGGTAGATGAGATATTCATTCAGTCGATAAAAGAGTCTGGTCTTTATGATTCTATTTGGCAAGCTTTTGCTGTGTTTTTGCCAGTACAATCAGTTGGGGTTCAAGGTGACCAGAGAACTCATTCTCATGTAGTTGTTCTTAGAGCAATTACTAGTGAGGATGGAATGACTGCAGACTGGTCAGCGACATTTCTTTATTAGCTTACTATACTTCTTTTTTGATATTTATAAATGATATCTTCAAATTTAATTTGTTACGTGCAGAAAAATAGAATTTGCTATTGTTAGATCCTTTTCATCCTCCCAGAAAAACAGAACTGAATGATCAGTGAATTTCATATGCAAACTTCCAAAGAATTGAACAAACAAGAATAATTATTTGGCACGTGAAATTAGGTGTTCCTTCAAAAGGTTAATGGTTACCCTTTTTAATTTGTGGTCCTTAATGTGATGAAAATTTAAGTGATCAGATGTAGCTTTTTTGTCAGAATTCAGGAGATGAAAATAGGAGAGATAGGAAATATTAGGATGTTTGGGGTAAACAATCAATGGGTTTCGAAGTTTGATGATGCAAAATTAAGGTACAAGTTTTTCTTCCAGTGAGTTTGACATATTAATGAGACAAATTTGATCTGGTTGTGGAATCTGACAATGTGGGCAGACAAAACTCTAGGGTAATAGTAAGGGTTCATTGAGTTATCCATCTCTCTACTTCATTGTTTTTATTGCCTCTTTGAGAGTTCCTTATTGTAAAGTTTGGGAAGATATACTTCAGCCAATAGTTATTCTGATGATATATTGGTAGTTAGGCTGAATTTTGTTTATAAAAGCAATGCTGTTACAAATTAGTTACTCCCAAGTGGGGTGGGTGTGTTTTGTTTTTCAGGGGGAGGGTTGCTTGGTTTGGGGTTGGGGGTTGGGGGGGGGTGGGGGGGGGGTGGGGGTTGTTGGGGTGGTTGGGCGGTGATGTGGGCATTTTGCTGATAAAGGAAAGAGGTCTGGCCATGCATTTTTTCCTTGGAGGTCTACAACGTTTAACAGTTGATGGCGGACCGAGTAAATGTTACAAGTAAAATAAACTTTCACTCTTGTATCGGTTTTTGGTGAAGATTCATACAAACATGCAAGGAGAATAAAGGTGATCAGGGCCCAAAGCAATTTTATTTTTAATTGTGGGCTTCAGAAAATAGTTTGCATGATTAGTACCTTTCTGTTGGTTGGAAGTCTTTAATGCATATGCATGGTTGTCTAAAACGTGCTTTTGCCAGTAATATTTTTGTTATGGTACTAAGTTTCATGGTTTCAGTTTTAATGGTTGTTTTAGTTTTGATATGTGATTGGTTTGTATTTCTACCAAAAGTGAATGTCTGGTACATAGCAGGTATGGCTGGCTATGTTTCCCTTGAAAGTTGATTCTTTTGGAGCTTTTCCTCATGCCAACAATGCCACTGTAATGATGGAAATAGCACATGTGCATCTTAAAGGAAATTATACCAAGACTTTCGTGTAGATGGATGCAATTGTTTAAGGGCCTGACAACAAATGAATTTTATTAATTATGTCTACACATGCACAAGGCAATTTCTCTATATGCACTTTTAATATTAAAACAGCATTATTTATACAGTTGGTGCATGGCTGCTTGATATGGTGTCAGGCTCCAGCTTGTTTTTTGATGTATTTCCAGATCCTATTTATGTATTCTATATTGACTTAATGTTTTCTGACAAACTAATAATGCCAGACGTAGCATATACAATTATAACTTAATGGTTTATTTCATGGCTGGATTTTGAGAGCACATAATATGCTAGTCTCAATACCTGAAGGTAACAATGATATGATGTAACCTAGTTTTACTTTTCATATTGTGGTGAGCGCTTGAATGCCTAATGAGCATATAAGAAAGTTGATAAAACCAGATTTTAGTATTTCTAGCAACAAGATTTGACTATTTTAGTCTCCTTAGTCATATTTCAAAATTAAGCATACAAGTATGGCCATGCAGTATGTCCTCTATCTTATGTATGAATTCTCCGGTTTGATTTATGATATGCGAACCTGGATGCCTCAAACAATCAGCATACGTGCCAGAACCATCTCACTGTCTTTGGACCACAATAAAGGCTACCATCATGGATGCTTGATGTTTACATATATGCACATATTTTTTCCCTTTTTATCCTAATTAAACTCTCATGAGTCATATCTCACATTGTCTCGTTTTACACGTTAATCTCATTCAGGTATTATTTTGACCACAAATTTCTCATAGACGTGGTTCGCAAGATCTGCAATAATGTCCGGGGTGTAAACAGAGTCTGCCAAGACATTACATCAAAACCACCAGCAACCGTCGAATGGGAATAATTTCAATTCGGCAGCCTTCAGGTGGTTCAGGAGCGTGCTGAATGTCTGTCTTCTGCATTTGAGCAGGCTTGAAAATTTGCAAGCAGCTATTCGTTCCTGTCTATGATTGCATAGATCCAGCCACAGCAAGCAAAAAATGGCTGGGTCTAGGGTGAAGCGGCGAGATTATATATATATATATATATATATATATAAAAGCCGTTCCCCTGTCATATTTCTTGTTTTTCCTTCTTAAGGCAGATATGTGTTACCAGTGTGAACTTTGAAAGTACACATATCCTGTATATGGAAATTAATGGGCCCTAAATTATTTAATGAATTACCATGCTGGGACTGAGCACATCATTACCTTGCTTTTGTTTAGCATCCACTTACGGCCGAAGTTTTTGGTCCTCTAATCAAATATTTACCATGGAAGATCTTGCGATTACCATGCTATTGTCAACATCTTGTATTTACAGTATGTTTGGTCTGCTTGGTAATTTTCTCTATATTGTTCCCTTGCCCTTCCATTTTTTAGAACCGCACCTTCTAATGTGTTAACTTTACAGACTTAGATATCTGCTCAGAAAAATGTGTAATTTTCATAAAGATCGATCAAGTGGCCATGTTGTGATCAATATATTCTTTATTCATACTAAGACGAAAGCCGCAAACTTGTTTTAAATGGCAATTACTTTAACACTACTGGCAAATGACCAACTTCTCTCGCTTACATGGAATCAGCAAGGTTTTAGGACATTTACCGGCTCACAAATCAGGGATACGTCTCAAGAAAGAAGACGCCAACGAAGGATCCCTCCCAAGAAAAAAAAAATCACAACAATAAGAGTAACAACCAACTAATACCTAGTAGGTGACCAATTGATGAGAAAAAACTGAGAACCAAGAGAGTTGACAACTAATTTCCACAATATAAAATTATAAAATCCGCTGATATTTCTTAATGCAATTAATCCAAACAATTGAAGTCATTTCTTTATTGGCAAATAAGAAGTTGCCGTCGATTACAACGGAGGAGATGATGCAGGTTATGATGCTGCTTTGATTCAATCAAGTCCAAACTCGCACCATTTTTTAAGGACCAAACATCACCGCTGCTTGGGGTAATGATGCTTGGCGGGGATGGCAGTGCCGTAGCACATCTGCCAAACTTTCTTTGTTTTAACAAAGTATTAAGCAACTTCAAGTCGAAGTAAATTCTCAAAACACCACTCGGCTCTTCTGCCGTGCTTTGGACTCTTCGTGGACTCCTCTCCCGTGCTTTAAAAGTGGAGAAAATTTAATATGTGAATATTTTCTATAAATCACTACTAATATTAAAAGCAAAAGACATGCCAAGATTGCCAATCACGCTCACAAAATAAAAACCAGTGGAAATAACATTTCTTAACATATACATCACATTTCAATCATGTTTAACAGTATAAATTCAGTGAAGACTTTTCAATCAAGCCTGGATGCCATAGAAATCAGAATGTCCCAAGTATCAAAGATTCAAAAACACAACAAATGACACGATATCTGCAATCTCAAAGTTCAGTTGATTAGCGCACTTCATGTTTTCTAATGAAATCTTAAACTAACATCTTGCGATAAAAGCTCCAGAGTTCAATATCCATACCTTAAAGAAGTAGGGGAGGAGAGGAGCAAATCATCACATGGTAGCACACAGGCAGCCAAAACACTCAATATGAACAGTTAAGCCTGTGCCTTCAGTTTCAAGCAGCTAACAGCACATCCGCTTTGTACTATTCCATTATGGGTTGCATATCCGTAACTTGTGAAATAAACAATATACAGAGCCTGCACTAATCCCCCTCCATACATGGTTTACCGGATGCCATGGAAGGACCTACTCCTATCCTTGTACATGCTGCTACTAGAAGGAATTTTTTCTTAGGATAAAATTGGTTCCTTTAGGAACCGCACATGCACCTTCGGATGCACATGGTTCAAATAATAATAATAATAACTTGTGAACTAAACAATAAAAAAGTTTGCAGCCCAACTGGATTGTGTGGCTAGGAAATAAGTGGCATAAGGCTATCAAGGACATCCTGTTAAGATGTCAATGTTCACAAAGCTGCAACTGGACTTTCTGAACCAACCCTGTTTGGCAGAAGAAATTTGGGAGCTCAACGTTCCTGATACCCAATTCAACAGCTGAAGAAAATGATTGCAGGATAGTCAATATGATGACCAGGTGATGTATGGAACACAGCCATCATGATAGTTTCTCTGCTAATTGCAGTTGAAATTGGCGCTCAGATCACAACTTGTCTCCGTCTGGTCCAGCTTTTAGTACTTGAATTGGCAAGGAACTCTTAAGTTTAATCATCTTAAGTTCTATATATCCTTTTTAATAACATTTGAGCCAGCCACTTCTTCCCTGGTCTTGCAAAGGCTTTACTGATAGAACGAAGCGTACTTTCACAAGGAGAAAAGCCTCTTTCATTCATCTCTTTCAGAAGCCTTTTCACTTCAGCTCCATTTGTTAGCTTTGACCAGCCACCGATCAGTACATCATATGTTGAAGAATTAGGCAAGATGTCTCTTTTCTGCATGTCATTAAACAACTCTTTAGCTTGTTTCATCATTCCCACCTTGGCAAAATCACTGATAAGCACATTGTACGTGCTAACTTTAGGAATAAAGCCTTTCCTCACCATGTCCCAGTATAGCCTTACATATTCCTTCTTGTTTCCTTGCTTCCCATGGCCTGACACTAGTATGTCATAAGTAACATTGTTGGGAGTTAGTCCCCTTTTCTGCATCTCATTGATTAGTTTGTCTGCTTCTCCAATCCTTCCAGTATATGAAAGACCACCTAACAGAGTGTTATAAGTTGCGATGTTTGGCAAAACACCTCCTCGTAGCATCTGAGAATATGTATCAAAGGCTCTATCTAGATGGCCACTCTTACAATGTCCAAGTATAAGAACATTAAAAGTAACTGTATTTGCTGATATCCCTCTTCCCAACATATCCTTCAAAACACCAGTAGCCTTCCTTGTCATCCCAAGCGTGCACAAAATATGAATTAGCGCATTGTAAACAGTTATATCAGGGCGTAGTCCCATTGTTACCATCCGTTCATGCATTTGCAAAAGCAAATCCCCCCTCTTTTGCCTGGAACATGCTTTCAACACTTTCCTATGAGTAGAGACATTTGGGCAAAATCCAGCAAGAGCCATTTCATTCAACAAATCCATTGCCTTCTCAACATTCCGAACCTCACAGAGACCTCTGATTAAGGTATTATAAGTAATGAGATTAGGAATGAGACCGCTATTCCTCATTTCATAACAGAGTTCAAGAGCCTTGTCTACCAATCCTTCTCTGCAGTGCGCACTAATAACGGTATTGTATGTCACGTGATCAGGAGTTAAGCCCACGTTTTTCATTTCAGTGAAATAGGATTTTGCTTCTCCAGACTTGCCAAGCATGCAAAGACAATTAATAAAGACATTATAGACAACAACATCAGGGACCAGATTTCTCATCATCAATTCTTGACCAACTCTGAAAGCAGCAGCAATGTTCCCGGTTTTGAAAAGGCCATCCATCAGAGAGGTGTAATTAACACGGTCCACCAAAACACCCCTTTGTATCATATCTTTGAACAAGCTCTCTGCCGCTTCCATTTTCCCATTCTTCCTCAACCCATTCACCAATGCATCAAGGACATAGTTGTTAGCTTCCAAGCCATCTTTTGTCATTTCTTTGTACATTTCAAAAGCTGCATCTTGTTTTCCCATCCTGAAGAAGCCATCAATAAGAGTTCCATATGTCACGACATTGGGAGGGATGTTCCTTTCCTTCATTTTCCTCATAACATCAGCTGCCTCTATGAGCATTCCCTTTCTGGTATAGCCATTGATGATAGAAGAGTAAGTTATGACATTTGTATTCAGTGACTCTGTCTGCATTTCCAGAAGTGCTAATTCTGCACTCTTCATATTTCCTGCCTTGCAACGCCCATCAATCAATGCTGAATAAACAACATGATTTGGGATGAGATTAAGTGATGAAATCAGCTGAAACACATCCTCTGCTTCATCAACTTTTCCTGCTTTGAAAAGTCCATCCATTAGAGCAGTGTACAAGACCAAATCCACGACAACACCACGAACAACCACTTCACCTTGAAGCATAGATGCCTCCCGTCCTTTTCCAGCTTTATATAACGAATCAATTAAATTACAATAAGTGACATGATTTGGTGCAATTCCCATTTTCTCCATTTCCCTCAAAAGTGCATGCCCTTCAGATAATTTACCATTCTTGCAAAGACCATTTATCAGAGAAGTATAAGTAACCACATCTGGCAAGATCCCACCCTTCACCATATCTTCATACAACAGAAACGCTTCTTCCAGCCCCTTTCTTTTGCAATAAGCTCCAATGAAAGTTGTGTGTGTTATAACATTGGGCTCAAAATCCGGCCTTTCCGCATCCATCTGATTCTTCGCCATCCCAAACTCCCCAATTCTACAAAACCCATTGATCAGAGTGTTGTAACTGACGATATCTGGTGATGTATTGTCGCCTCTCATTCTGTCCACCAGCTGAGTAGCCCCACTCATAGTCCCAAGTTTACAGTACCCATCAATTAGAGTATTAAACCCAACAAGATCCCTACTGATCCCTCCTTGAACCAACATCTCCATCAATGATTCAGCATCATCTAAAAAACCTTTCTGGCACAATCCCTTAACTAAAGTATTACAACTAACAGTATCAAATTGAAATCCCCTCTTTAACATCTCCGACAAGATCCCGATCGCCATTTTGGCCATTTCTTGTTCACAGAACCCCCAGATTACAGTGTTGTAACTCACGGTATCACCTTCAACGGTTCGCAGCAGATTCAAGGCCGTTTCGAGCATGCCCATTTTGCACAAGGCGTGGATGACGATGTTGTGAGTGAAAAGATTGGGTTTTCTGCGGCAATGGAGGAGGTCCGAGTAGAGGAGCGGTACCCGAGAGACTAAACCCGCTGAGTTGAACCTGAAGAGGAGGCGATTCCATGAATAAAGGGTAGGGTTGAGACCGAGGGTTCTCATGTGGTGGAAGGCGGTGATTGCGTTGGAGAATTGGGAGCAGGAGATGTAGGTTTCGATTAGGGAGCAGAAAAAGGAGGCATAAAGGTGGGATTTTGAAGGAGGAATGGGGAATTGGGGAGGGGATTGGTGGGTTCGATTAGGGTTCTGCGATGGGTGAGACGCCAGAAGGGATTTTTGGTTAGGGGGAGAGGAGGAGAACAGAGAGGAGAGGGGAGGAAGAGAGTGGGAATTGGAGGAAGCAGGGGTTTTGATCCGTTTCAAGGGCTTCATGGTGAGAGAAACAGAGAGGGGAGAGAGAGAGAAGCACAGGGGGGAGCTGGCGGCGGTCTCGGTTGCCAGGAGAAGGAGAGAAAGGAAATGGGATCGGGAAAAAACAATAGAGAGATTTTAACAAGATTTTTATCTCTGAAAAAAAAAAAAAGGGGGGTGCGGTTGGGGTGGGGTGGTTTACTGTCGTCTCGAAATCGTACCTGATCGAGGTTGGAGAACTAAAAAGGGCATCATGCGCATCACACGTGAGGAAAAAGGGCTCACCGGAAGTCCTCATTTGATGAAAGAATTTTCCGATTGCTCTAGTAATTTGATTTAGATGCAACGGTGTTGCAAATTAAGGGGCCTCGACCTCACCTGTTTGGAGAGAACCGCCCACTCCATTGTCATCACTGTCGTCAACGGCGTCATCAACACTGACAGCGGAGAACCCTAGGAAAAGAGGGCGGAGACGACATGGAAGGGAACTGGGGCCAGGAGAGGTAGGGGGTGAGGCCATTCAAGGGGAGGGTAATGGAAGAGCCTTGACCTTCGGCGAGGTGCGGGAGACCAAAGCGAGGGCATAGGAAGGAGGGGGTTGGGGTTTTCGTGGGGGCGCGGGGCCGGTGGGGTTGGGGAGGGGCTGCTGGTGCGCGTGGGTTGGGGGGGAAGGGTGGCGCCGGGGCCCGGTGCTCGGAAAGAGGGGTTCTTGGATCAGGGAGCACAAAGGAGTCGGAGAGGTGGGGTGGGTGGGGGCGTGCGAATGGGAGCCTCGCGGGAGAGGTGGCAAGTTTAAGGCTTGCAACTTGCTTCGACCTCGTCTGCTCTGGTAAAAAAAAAAAGAAGAAAGAGGAGGAAGAAGAAGAAGAAGAAAAGAAAGAAGGAAGAAAGAATGGAGGAGGAGGATAAATCATATTCTTGGTCCCTGGGTTAAGTCAGATTTTTTAAAATATAAAAAATTAAAATTTAGTTTGCAAATTATCTAAATCAGTTTAATATCTTAAAATATTTTTAAAAAATATTATTGATGTGGTCAAAATTCTTAATTTTAAAGGGCACCCTCTTCTCCCTCCCTCATCTTCTTTCGTAGTTTCCCTAAAACCCGCAAAATATTATCTCCATCTTTTATCTCTCCTCTTTTCATCACTTTCTCTTCGATTCCAAGAACAAATCCGACGATAGCCTCCACGTGGACCATAAGATCCTAACGACGATCCGCATCCAAGAATCCACCTTCATGTTGCCCCTCGGCGACGCGCGGCACTACAAGAGGGAAGGAGTCGACAGCAAAACTGGTGGCCATGTGCTCGGTGCGGCTGCCGTTGATCTGGCCAATGGCGATGAACATGAAGCCCACCTGATCGCCGGTGTGCTATTGTAGTGGGAGAAGGCAGCGTGGTTGGGGTTGCGCACCGCCGCATATTGGGCGAAAGTGAAGCTGATGGTGCCGTTGGTGGTGGAGAAGTCTGGGAACCGAATGTAGTCCACCTAAACCTTGGGGTCCCGAGTCCAGAAGAAGATGAGGAATACCGCCACCAGCGTCGCTGCTACGAGGATTAGGAACACCGTCACCACCACTCCTTGTTGGTCCTAATGGTCCTGAAGGAGTACTGAAGCATCACCATGTCATCTTGGCTCACCGTCTTCCATCGGCACCTGAGATCAGGCTCATCGCCATCAATTCCTCGATCATGTAGCGGATGCGGGCATCATCGTCGGCAATCCGGCGGTCCTCGAGGAGCACGATGGGGAAATCATCATGGGGGAGTTTGCCAACGAGGAGGCGGGTGGCGAAAGCCAGAATCACATCGGAGTCGGAGATTTGCTTGGCGATTCCTTGTAGGATGTCTAGGGGGTCGGTGGTGGTGAGGACGACGCCCAGGGATATGAGGGGGAGAGAGATGATGGGAAAGTGGATGGAGTTGGGGGAGAGGAGGATGACCTGGTCCTTGCGGATGGAGAGGCAGGAGGAGAGGGGATGTCTTTTATCCTTTTATTTCTCTTTTAAAATATTTAAATCATAGCAGCATCAGTTGAGCCATACGAGCGGTACTCCACGTGAGCACTATGTCACATCTAATTTTCGATGAAAAAAAACTATCAAAATTATGCCTGAAAATAATATTAAATTAATTTAGATAGTTTAAAAATTAAATTTTAATTTTTTATAATTTAAAAATTATTTAAAAAAATCTAAGATCAGAAATATAATTTATTCAAAAAAACTTATTTCAACACGTTTCTTGCTGAATTGGATTATCAATTTAGTCTAAATTTTTAATAAATTTTTTATCCATCCTATATTCAAGGATATATCATCATCCCTATTCTATATCCTATTTATTAGTAAAGATGGACCGTTGATGCGCTTTGCTCTCTGATCCATAGCTCTTATATACTCCACTTATGGTTACTTCATTTTTTTTGGGAAGCCACCACCCGGATGAATTTGGATGATAGTATATATGAGAATAGTATTTTTGGTGGAACAAACTTTGCCAGTAGAAATGCTACTGATGCTTTAGTGGTTGCATATGATGTTATAATTTTTAATGCGACCGTTTCAATGATAGAACTACATATGCGAGGAACTAAATTATGTTGTCCAGACACTAAAGATAACTTATATTTATTTGGGGGAAGATTTTATTATAATTACTAATTAGCTTTCAAAATTATTGCATCATCCTTTTCTACAGAATTGCTAGCAAATGATACATACATTGTGTCCTATTAAGATTCCTCATCCATTGTTTAATCCTTTTTTTGCTGATTCTCAATAGATATATTTACACTCCTGCAGTTTAATATATTTGTTTTACAAAAAATATTTTTTAAAAAAAAGGGATGAAGCAAGATAATAACGACCACACGCTTAATCTTGCAACACTTGCCAAAGCCAATTTAGCCTCAAGTCAAGCCACAACGAATGATGCCCGAGCTACAAATGCTATGTAGATTGATCTACAGCTTGCATTCTAGTTGCGGACTTCCAAACAGACAAACTAACCCGTTTTGCAGCTGAATCTATAGTAAAGGTCAACCTATAACAAGTCACACATCCTTGCTTCATTACCTACCATCCAGTGCGTTACAGCAGTTGGAGCTTGGTGCAATACACTAATATCGGACATTCACGTGGAACTAACCAGTTTGCAAGCAGTTTAACCACTCTAGAAGCATCATGTCATTAATGGATGATCGAGCGAGCACTGGATTGGTGGAGTAAAGTGTTTTCCTCGAATAAGATGTGTTCAGATAGAGCTGCTTGCCAAAAAATGGAGCCAGGCAGAAGGGAAAAAAAAAAAGGGAAGTAGAGTAGAACCGGGGATGACCATGTCAAAAGTTCATATCGCACGACAAAGTTCCAAATTTAGAGGAAATCACGATAAGCAAAAATTGTTGATGTTTGTAAGCTGTAAGCCTGCAGCTACCTACCAACTCGAACTCGAAGAAGAAAACTATAATTCGCATTCTGTCACGCGCTAAATCTTGCAGAGGTTATCTCAGTTTCTACAAGCCCTTTTTCATGCTGGCATAGACTAAAGCACGGGCAATTCAATTCAAGATGTTCAGAATAAAAGGATAGCCATCTCCATCTGGTATTTCGCAACTATCGGCTTAGGCACAATTAGTTGTAGCTTGATTCGTTGTACGTGTCTTATCATTGGTTCAGGTCATATCTGGAACGTAAACAAAACGAACAAATAATAATTTGTAACACTTCCGTGGCAGATTGTTGGCACCCTGAAGGAATGTTTTAAAAAAAACAAAAAACAAAAAAAGCACTTTCAAGCATTAATCGTTACATAGCATCAAAAATTTACAGTTTACAGTTCCAACATCAATCAGCACCTCCATGGTGCTTATCAAAAAAGAATAAATAAATAAACAGATAGACTAGGGCTGCAAGCGAGTGAGGTTCAATTGGGGATGGGCAAATCCAGTCTATATTTGAATCATGACCAAAAAAAAAAAAAAAAAGAAAAAGATCTAATTTCCTTCAAGTTAGATCAGATCAGATCTCATGTTAATTTTATTAAAATCGGATTGAATCGTGTCAAAAATAATCTAAATATAAATCACAAAAAACGTATGTAAATTGATTACCCAGTCATACTTAAAATGATAATAGGGAATATGCAGACATTATCAAACACAAATTCTGCATGACATTTGATTGATAACCACACACAATTATAAGCAAAAACACCAACTATTAATGACCCATATCGGGAAAAGAAGACTAATTTCTCATATTCAAAGAGGATCTTGAACTCGTCACCTAGAAAAAAAGAAAGAAAGAAAGAAAGAAAAAGAAGGGTGGGGGATTTGAACTACACACGCATGTCAGTTTTGAATAGTTTTGAAATATATATAGAGAGAGTTTTAAATCAATATGGGTTGGCTTTGTTCAGATTGGAAATTTAAGGATACAAATCCAATCCACATCCAAAATGAATCATGTTTCTGAATCAAAGCTTAACCACGTAACTTCAATTCAGGTTGAACTGGATTGATTTTGGATCAACTCCACATCAGAAAGGGGTTCAACCAATCCACTAACCGCCCTTAGTCAAGGCAGCAGCTTAGCTTAGGTTGCTGATTTCTAGTGAAGTTTCACAGTTATTTGGGCGCAAATCTTGCTGCCATCAAGAATGGGAAACTCAAAGGACAGCAACGTAGCTTAAATCCGAAGTGCAAAGCAACGACTTGCATATGTTGTACAGCATCAAAGATCAGGTTGTTCATTGGGATGGAATAAGGCAAACAGATAAACAGATGGAGATAAAAGAGCAGATCAACTTGTTGACGGTCATGTAGGAAGAATGGTGCATCAGATCTTCTGGCCGAGCAACGCGCAACAACTCACACACATGCTACCCCTCATAGTGATGACAATACAGCATGGTTTGAAATCACCAACAGCAGGTTTGGTTTAATTCCACACGCCAGTTCATGGTCTTCAAACATCAGGCATGGCGGTAATTGAAAAAGAAATTCCAACATGGTGACAGCCGGAACAGAGTGAATCAAATTATGACCTGTTTGTCACTTCTGTAATTATGTACATGGTACGATTCCCTGATTCTGCTTCTGAGCTTATCTTGTATGCAATTACACAATTTTCTTCAACAGTTTCTAGCAGTGCAAAAGCTTCACACATTTTGAGGAGAAACAAACGTCCATAGTTCAAAACATGGATTATTGGATATGAATAACAAGTCTCAGATGCAGGTTTAAATACTTCACCAGAAAAAAAGTTACTTCCTTGTCATGTTTTACATCTATTTATGGCTTAGAAATGATATCAGGTCCAGTTAGTTAATAACACCATGAATCTAAGTGCCATTTGTCTAAGATAGAAAAACAACAAAGATGCAATGCATCATCGATCCATTATCTCAAGATCTCCAAATTATTTAAAACTTCCATTATTGAAGAATAATTCATCCACCAAATTATCGAACAAATTATTTCTGAACAACCAAACAGCTCATAATTATGTAACAATCAATGAAATTACTCACACATTATTTATGACTTATTCAAGTAATAGTACCATGGCATTGAATGCCTAATTATATCTGTCGTGTTCGATGTAATTGTCATGGCAGCTGTCACTATTGTTAGTTGTATTGTTCCCTCCCTTGCACTCTTTTGCAAGTCCTGCCATGTGCTATATAGTTATTCAATCCCTTTTCACATTTATTTTTTAACAATTCCTGATTTTTGAAGGGCAAATTTTCTGCATGTTGACCAAATCAATTTTTATTCCCAGATAAAGTATTCCCAAATGGTAAAAATTTGCTGCAATGAATTCAAAGTTTTATTGTTAAGTCAATAATATATCTAGGAGTCAGCTGTTATCAAGTTTGTTCTTCCTCATTCTTTTCTATTCCTTGATATTGATGAATTCAAACTGATGATTAGAAGTAGCAATCCCAATTTCAGTCAATTGAAGGCAAAAGAATATGACAGTATGTCCTAAAATGATGACCTTACATTCCACATCAGTTTAAATCTTGAAGTGTCATAAATATATCATGAATATATGCTTGCTCAGAACAAAGGGGGATTAACATAACACTAAAAAGTGGTAGCGTCCATGCTGACCATTGTTTAGCCCAAGTGGCAAAAGCATGGTAATCTAGATCTTTTGCTTATATTAATACATTACCATATGCCAATCAGTCTCATGCCTTATCGACCGTCCAGACAATAATTTACATAATTTAGCTCCGTCAACACATTCAAGTTATCTATTTACGCTTTTCATCTGTAACAACCATGTAGTGCCCTGTTGTGTGGTACATCATCTCATAATTTAGATCACAAATTCATGATTGCACAGCAACTAATATGACTAGGTTAATAACAAGACCATGAAAGGTTCTGTAGGCAAAGTAATATAATATATGAACACAACCTATCAAAAATTTCTCTTTTTTTTTTTTTGGGAAAAAAATAGAGGGAAAAACATGTTGAATGATAGCATAAAATATAAAATCAATTTCTACTTACATTGCCATCTTCAAAAAGACGACAGTTACAGGAATCATGGTTCTTCTTTAAGTAAGATTTTCCCCTATCTGATAAAAATGTGGGCAAGTTCTTTGGTTAAATTTTCAGCAAGAATTCAGCCATGGCTATATTTAAGAACACAATCCTGTCAATGTTGTCCTCTAAAAGATTTACATTCAACTAACCTATGTGAAATTTTCTTGGAACAATAGACCACTACATACCAATCCATCATTATCAGCAGAAGTATTGACATGATACATAAATTTCAGCAAATGTAGCCCCAAGCAGAGCGCCTACCAACTGATTTTTTCCATGAATTTAGTGACAAATCTGTCCTCAGAAAAGAAGAAATTAATGACAGATCATCATATATTAATCCACCATTACCACCAGAAGTATTACATCAGTACATAAATTTCAGCATATGTAGCCCAATGTAGACCACCTAACAACTGATTTTTCTCCCCTCCTTATTCTATTTAATATTTAATATATACAGTGTTCTAAGGAGGCAATTAGATAATGACATTTTACAAATCTAAGGAGTAAGCCCCAGTTTCCTGCTTACCTTAAGAATCGATGTTATGCACAGGAACAGGGAAACAATAAACTGTACATGGTAGAACTCTTACCAGAAGAAATCATCAACACCCACTGATGAAGATCGAGATGGGTCTTCTTCCTCCTCCAATTCAACCTCCAGCTCTCCTGAATCAAACTCTGGAGAGTCAATATCAGCAAGGTTCTTCAAGTCGACGACAGAGAGCTCATCGAGATGCCTCACAACAAGGTCCGCCGCGCCAAGCTCATAAACTGGGTGCTTACTTGCAACGGCCACACACTTCATACGGGCATCATGTGCTGCCTCCACCGCTGAATTGGAATTCCCAAATACAATGCACCGCTCTGGTATTAAATTAAGGAGCTGTGCTGCATACACAAACATCTCTGGATCAGGCTTCCCCCTGTACACATCCTCTGCTGCCACAATTGCATTCACGAAGCCTTGCACGCCAACAGCCTCAATCGCTTCTTGCAGGTTCTTTCTTGGACGAGTGGATGCCACTGCAATTGGAATCTTGTGATTGACAAGAGTACTTATGAATTCCTGTGACCCAGACCTTATCTGATAGAATCCACCACCTTGGAGAGTTTGGTATATCTCCTCCTTCCGAGTGGCTAATCTTCGTAGCTCTGAGGGATCCCGTGACCAACATAGAACTTCTGAGATCGCTTGCTCATTCTTCATACCCTCTATTCTCTTCAAGACAAAGGCCGGAGGAGGTGATTTCCCCTCTTCTTGGGCAAGTACCAACCATGCCTGGTTTTCCAAATTGGGATCATCTTCAACAATCACTCCTTCCCACTCGAAGATCACACCCAACCACCCACAGCCCATTCTTTCTTGCCGAAGCAACGGATTGTGAAGCTTTGGATTGTCAGCCTTGTTCGATGGTGGCCACAATCTACCAGAATTCAACCCCACATCTGTGGTATAATCGAGATCATGAGGCATCTTCCGATCTTTTCGAGAAGGCACCGCTTCCTTCGTCAACTCCATCGCCAATGATTTGATTGTTGAAACCATGAGTCCATCAAATTGCTGCATGGTTACCGTACCAGGAGTAGTTGAAGAGCAGATCAACCGCCGACCCATGAACTGTTTGCAGAAAAGCTGGCACCGCACAAACCGGGAAGGCTTGTGGGACGCATCTCTGAAGCAAATCCTCCTTTGATAGGGCAGGCGATGCCCAATAACAGACGTGCTCGCACCGATCGAATCGACCATCATGGCAAAAGCACAGCAAAAAGAGCAGCTCAAATTTGGTAACAAATGAGCTCCCTTATCTCAGCCCCTCCTCCTCGATGAATCCCTTCCAAATTCTTCAGGTGAAGCTATAAATTCAAGAAAATCCTCCGAAGACCAAGCCTAATTCCCCTCTAAAAAAAGGCTATTTCTTTGATTGCTTTCTGGACCAAAATTCTTCAATTTCTCTCAAATTCCTAAACCTTGTCTTTCTTCTCGTTCAAGAAACTATCAAATCAGGCATATGAACAAACCATCAAATCAAGTGAGGGGCAAAAAAAATAAAGTTGGACATCTGATTGTTATCACATAAAAAGAAGATTAAGCCAGGAGAAGAACAGGAGCCACCAGTCACTACCAATTCCAAAACCCAAAAATAAACAAAATCATTTCAGAAATCAAACCAAAGACGAACAAGAACTGGATCGTTGCGGACAATTCAGCATTTACAAGAGAGATTCTTGTTCAATTTATATATCAATTCCCTTTTTTTTTCTTTTTTTTTTTTCTTTTTTTTTGTGATCACGGAGAAGAAGGTAACGGGATAAGAATAGAACCTCGATGGCGGACCGAACGGTCAACAAAGAGGCGGAATCGACGCCGAATCGAGGGGAAGGGTGAGGGGGAGATATTGCGGGGTTCCTTCCTCAAGCTGTCTAACTTCCTTGCTTTATCTGAGTCCAAGTTTTTATTCGGCTTCCAAGTCCACCGGGTGGGCCGGTGATCTCCGGCGGTACCGACCGACACGCGTCCGTGTTGGAGAGGGCAAGCTGTGGAGCACGATCCTGGAAGCAATGCAAGGCGGAGCCCGCCGGTGCACAGTTTCCATATCCACTCGGCTGGTGACTTTTCGCACCTGACAATCGAATTATTTACAACTCCGCCATTCATGCGGCTCCTGCACGTCCCTGGCTGGATGCAAATGGGTTTGGTAGAGGCAACAACTCTAGCCTCGACAGGAACAACTTACACATGATTTGCATGCATACTTTGGATCCAAATTTGAAGTGGACTTCGCATTAGTTGCACGGGACCTAATTGAATATAATTTATTTTAAAATAATTAATCTAAATTTTATCTGGTTTTTGAGTTTCTCATCAATCCAGACTTGAACATTAAACAACTCATTAGAAACCCAACCCTGCATTTAAGTAGATAAAATATAGTGAGAAGATGATGATGAGCCATGGATACAAAAGATAGAGATAAGAATAAGACAGGAGCGGAGATTACAAGAGAATAGATAATATGAGAACAAGATGGGCATGCTTTCACCAAATAAAAATAAGTTCCCGCAAAGAGAGGCATGAATAGCGAAACATTACCCCTCACAAGTGACGAGCATCATCATTAATTCATTATAAACAACATATACCAGTCAACCGTTGCAATGATATGAAGACCGCTATCTTAAACCGTAGCATGGACTTTTCTTCCAAGGAAGCAAAGCACATCTTCTTAAGAACAAGTCAATTAGCACGTTGTCCGCAGTCTAGACTCTAGACTCTAGACCCGATACAGTGAACAGCTGCCCAACCTCATGCAAGCAACATCCCACCGTCCGGTTTGGGCTCTTGCCAGCTTCTATTTTATCAGGTGGAGAAGCGAAGGAGTGGCTGTTGGTTATTATGGCTTAAATTCTATTTGCGTGCTTGAATCGGGGCCACATGAATCACCAGATCAAAACGCGCCACTTTCGCTCCAGATTCATCTTCCATGGGCTACTAACGTCACTGCACATTTCAGCAGCGCTTGTCTGCTAGCGAGCAGGAATGTAATGCTGGAAACTCAACAGCAGCCTCAATTAGAGAATGAGATCGCGATTCTTCTTGTGACCGATATTATTTGTGGTAGTATAAAAACAACTTCTATTTTGTTCGGGTTCAACTCGACTGCACTTATTTGAGAAAGTAAGATAATAATGCAAAAATAATGATAATTCCCCAAATTAACAACTGATATGAAGGACTAAATTTAAGAATATTGTGTTATTTTTCATGCATAGGAAATGTCAGATAATGGTTGTATTTCAATGACAAAATACTGCTTAACTAAGGTTCATTATTCAAACATCAATTACATCCATACATACATATATATACGCACGCACGCACGCACGCACAATTAAGTCATAAAGGCGACTGAAACCATTAGGATAGCCGTGTTTGGTTGATATCTTTGTGGTGGCACTAGTTCTGAAGCACTTCGTTTGGAGTCTGGCCAACAAACATTCACAACAACCGAAGCCAGAATGGACCGGAAGAATCATAGCATTTGCCTGTAGAAGGGGTCTCTTGGTGTCATCTTCTGCTGAAATAATAACTCAAGCACTCATGCTCTTATGATCCTATCATTTGTCAAGTCTTGGATGCACGAGCATGTTCACACTCAACCCAACCGTTGCAATGCTCCTACCATGAAGGTGCTCATTATTTATGTTGAGTAATTCTGAGGTGCATTTTTTGGGGAAAATGTAATCTTAATTACATACGGGGACCTCTTGTGCGGTTGAGTGGGAAAAAAAAATAATGTCTAAACTGTAATTTGCGACACTTTAATTGTCAGGAACACGGTCATAGAATAAACCAAGACTCCAGAAAGACGTAACAAAAAATATAATTTCTTGAAATCTTAGTGCATTTTAATGAAAAGGCACCTGCGAAGACTCATCACTTGTGAAATGGCATCTTATTCCCCGGGTGAAATGAAGCCCGATGAGGCATGCTCCCCCGTTTTTCTCCCCATCAAAATCGAACAAAACAAAAGAAAAATAAAATTTTGGCATTTTATCGTCAGGTAGATCAGATTTTAAATCCAAAGTAATTTCAGATTCAAATCACAACAGGGACGGAGAGATAAATTTACTTGGCAGCTCGACCTGATAGCATGCATTCTTCTTTGACACCATAATAGATGTGTTTGCGTCGAGGGTAAAGAAGAAAATTCAATCCAATAGGGGATCCACCAACAACATATGTCCCCTTAACACCTCCGTCCAACCGTTTTCCTAATCCCTTCGGTTCTGTGATATATTTTCATCTGATTCCCTCTCTGGCACCACACCGTACGCGGTTGGGACCTCACTGGATGGAGGCAGTTTCACTCGTATGCTTGGGATCTTATCATCAGGAGACACTTTTTGGGTAACATCATTCAATACACCTGGTAAATAATTAGCATTTTGCTATGGTCCCTCCTGGTGCTTCTCCTGAGGTTTCTTCTCACTTGCACCAGTAGAATATTTTTGTTCCTTGAGAAGCATATCCTGAGCCACTCAAAAAAAATTAAAAAAAAAAAAGGCATTTCCTGAGATTTCTTCCTCTCGGTAAATCACTTACCTCAGCCAAAGACTGTTTGTTCCTGAGGTTCTTCTGATGCTCCCTCTCGGTGATTCTCCTGAGGTTTCTTCTCACTTGCCCAAGCTGAAGAGTTTTTTTTTCCCTCGTGAGGTTTCTGCTGAGGTTGCTTCTCACTTGCCCCAGACAAATACGGTTGTTCCCCATGAAAGGGCTTGAGCTTCCCAGGACATGCTGTTTCATCTGTCAGTTCATTAACTCTACAACGACCTTCATCTCTGAAATTTGTTACGGAGGAAAAAGAATCAGCAATAAATGCAGAACATGCATAGAACCACCATAGCATTTAGTAGCTCTATGTGATCTCACACGATACATTTAAAGATATGCACACATCAGAAGAGCTGAAGAACACAACAGGAAAAAAAAAATGTTTTGATTTGATGAAAACATAACCATGAGCTTACATGCATAACTAGGCATGAGGATAAGGTGTGCTGGTTGCATAGACGTGGAACTAAGATATGATGATAGAGTTGACAGAGTTGCATGAGACCAATGTGGCAAAAGTTTCTAACGATCGACATGCTAACCACAACTGACAGTGAGGCAGTGGGGCATGAAATTACGGTGAAGTAGGATGTTGCACTGGTGATGCAGCGCTGACTTGATGTTAACAAGTAGTACTACTGGTAGCATAAAAGGGCTATGCAGGTTATGAAAAAGGAAGTATATCAAGTTTGTGCAAGAAGATCAGGAGACACTAGAATGGGAAACAGCTCGGAGAGGAAAAGCTGTAGAAGATTTTTACCAAAACAGCATGTTGCTTCCGGCTCCGATCTGTTACAACTTTTTTTGAAGCAACTTGCCGTCTTGAATATCGCAATTTCTTAATAGAAGACCATGCATCAAATTTTTGCAAGAACTTCAGAAGAAATTAGAAATTAAAGAACCATAAAGACAAAAGTTTTATGACAGATCAGAATAGAAGGCAACTTGTTATATTTAACAAAGTGTTTTCTAGTTTTCTTATTTTCCTTCTAGTAAGTGGCAGGAAAATTTTGATTAAAAGAGGATTAGGATGCAAAACTGTAACTTGGCAGAGCAACGCCATCAAAAAACGGTGCCACCCCATGCAGTTCCTAGTCATCTGCCATCTGCAAGAAAGATGGTTTCACGGACCTACATAACTGAATATATAAACACAACTAAAGGCACAAGAAGAAATCTCACAGCAGTGCCATGATGACATAACACTAAAAGAGCGTATATTCAGCTTCCCCTGGGCAAGAAAAATAGCCACAAGGGGATAAGTTTACTTTGAAGGCCAAAAATATATATATTCTTTTGTATGGTGCAAACTGCACCAAAAAAGTCTCCATCTGGAATGGAGCATTTGATATCTCGCAACAAGTCACCAATAATAAGACCCAAGCAAGCATCGGAAGGCTATTCCTGGCGATGCTAGATGTTACAATAATGCAATAAATCCATTTTCACAAGCTACAACTCAATATGGACCATAGCCACTTATATGTAACATTGTAAACAGAATAGCTGCATGTAGTTCATATAATGCAACCACGTAATAACCATAGCGCCAATACAGAATATTTTCGAGTATTCAACATTGTGGAAGAAATCAGAGAGAGAGATGTCTTAAAAATCACAATTTTTCTTTTTGAGAAATGGTGGTGAGACACTAAAAGATCACAGTTGTCGAGCGGCATCTTGTACAAAAGGGTGCATATATGGACAATGATTCTGTGGTTGAATTAAAGAAAAGTTAATGATGTCAACATGCACATACAAAGTACCATGGGACCGTCAAATACCATCTGGGTCAATTGGAAAACTAACTTCACGATTAACATGCTACTTGGGGAACGTAGGGAAGGATTAGAAGTTCCACTAATATAAACGGGACAAAGAAAAATTTTGAAAATGTGCTAATGGGGCACCAGAATGGACAGAAATGAGGGGGCATAGAGATCACGGTCAGATTAGTGATTGATGTTTTGAGGACATTTTCATTTGTCAGGAGGAGAAATGATGACCGTTAGTCTTTTAGCGTGCACGATGCATGAACGTTGGAACATTGTGCACATGCTCCGTTTACACGTCACTTGGAAGTTAAGATGATCAAGTGTCAGGTGTCAAAACTAAGATGATAAAGTATTTCTGCGAGGAAGCATGACCAGAGACCTTACATCTTTCTAATTTTATTGGCTGCATTGCAATCGAAAAGTCGGGGGGGGGGGGGGGGGGTCACGGGGGACCTTCACAAAACAAAAATTATTCAGATTGTTATTAGGGATTCATGCAAATCAAATCAATAAATTTACAGAGGGAACTGCGAATGTGATAAGCTACTGCTCTATCATATGTGAAGCGATCAAGAGAAATATCTTTCTAATAATAACCTCCAAAAAAGTATCGGTCTGCAGGAAGAGGGTATCCGGCAATAACTTCAGGATCATAAATCCTATACTGGTTGCTTGCACGTGATATGTCATATAGAGGTGAGAATGTTTCGTTTGCATCCCCAAGCAAGATATACAAAGTATGGTGGCTTAAGCAGGGGGACTTTGGTAAATTTCTTAAAAAAATAAAAAAATAAAAAATAAAAAAAAGAAGCAAGGTGCATTCAGGGTCCGGACATGCCTCTGGAATTTGTGTTGCATAAGTAGAGGGCATGAAAAATATTTTTTAAAAGTCAGTTGCCCGTTTCCAATTTCTTTTTTTTTATTCAAAATAAGAATTTTCGACGATGAAACCTAGATGAAAATATATACCGTAAAAGATAAATGGTAACAACAACGGCAAAAAAGCATATATAAATCTTTGTAACCTTTGGATTATAGCTAACATTTGCATGCCCGATCGCTGGAAGCACTTATCTTCTTCTTGACAGAAAAGAAGAAGACCACTGCTGGAATCCCTGTCAAGACAAGTCATGGTTTGCCAGCGTAAGAAGATGAATTGTGATCCCTCTGTCGGTCTACCCTGAACAGCAACCCCCTTCTTTGAGATGCATCAGTAATGTTTCAAGGTTTTAGTGAAAAATGCCTAGGAGAATCATGGATTTCATCAAAACACGCTAGTATATTCTCACATATCCCAATGTTGTGTCGGTCCTATATCCTTGATTGGTCCAAAAGGTCAAATTCCATCATATGGTAAGGTATCTCTAAAGGTAGATTGGACTGAAAAATCCTGCAAGATTCGTGGATTGGGCTGCCTTTATCAGCCGAATACCTCTCAGCTCAAATCCCATGTGAAGTGAGCAGCCGAAAAAGTTGGGATTTGGGCAAGCCCTTGGAAGATACGAGCTAGATGGGCTAAAAGGCCCGATTCCTATCCTAAGCTTACGAGAATATCCTTATATCCGTGTTCACCATAGATTTAGACTCAATGCGCTTCTTATGACAAGAATAGCCATAATCAAGGCACAAAACATATTTGGATCCATGAAACATAATCAATAGAATACACCAACAAACACATGGTCGACATTTAAAAGAAGCATGTCCTTGGGAGTTACAAAATTCAATCAAAAGTATTCCATTTCGACATGTTCAAACGTAATCAATAGAATACACCAACAAAAAGAAGCACCTCCTTTACAAGTTACAAAATTCAAGCAAAAAATATTCCATATATATGTGTGTGTATATATGAAAGTTGGAACCGAGAGAAAGTTTCTTAGCATTTGAGAAAAGGTTCCTTACCATTAGAAACTATTTTTACTTAAATATAAATTATTTTTTTCTATATCATGTATTTAGACTCTCCTACCTAGCAATCTTTAAAAGATTAAAGTCAAGCCTTGAATTATTAAAAAATTATATTAAATTCTACTTATATGAATTAAATTATGTTATTAAAGTATGGTATTATTGCATCCTTTCAATTAACGTTCATTTGTATATATAGTCGAGAATTTAAATAAATATTATTTAATTATTTATGAATAATTTTTTAAAAATAATTAATTCTAAAATTCGTGCATAATATGTGGGCTCAAAACTAAAAAAAAGGTGCAAAAAGAAAATCTAGGTGGAGACCGGTGAACTTCTCCAAGTTATTAACATTTACTCGAAAGGGAGAAAGGAATTCACCTCGGCCTTTGACGATAGATCGTACATTGAAGTAGTTGGAGTTGCGAAACCTGGCATCCTCGTGCTTTCTCTTCTTGCTGCCTCGGGCGGCGGCTGCGCAGGCTGCGTTTCCTTCTGGGCTTGTCGGAGCAGTGGGATCGTTAATCGTCCCATGCACCTGTCGCTCGTAGTCGTGGCTAGTTTCGTCTCGCATCGAAAGCATCTTTATGTTATGAAGACAAAAAAATGCACGCAATGATCATGTGAGGACCAACGCATAAAATTAATATGCGGAAATAAAACCGCATAGAAACTATAAAGACGCTTTCACATGGTACATTTTAATTCAAGGCGACGGTGGGAAATGCATGACACCAGTCAATACGTCCGGGCGCGCGATAAAATTTCTGAACAACGAAAATCCGCATAAACCTTTGTACGCGGAATCCGCACGAGAAGTTGTGATATAATTTTTATGCGGAACTGTGGTTTGTCGTCCGTCCCAGACCGAGGTGAAAAAAAAAAAAAAAAAACTGCGCACCAATATAACGATGTCCTCGTAAGATATCCAAGCGGAAAAGAAAATCCGCATAGAAAGTGTATGCGGACAACCGTACTTCTGGTTTAGTTGGGGAAGAGATTCTCACATAATTGGGAATGTTAATGGATAATTGCGGCCAGCATCAACTTCTGGCGACCGTGCCGGATCTCCGGCGAACTCCTCTGCAATCATCGCCGTCCTCCTTGTGCGCCCTCTGGCTGGAGAGAAGGAGACGGCTGCGAGGGGAGTAGTAGAGTAATTGAGCACGGCAACTGTTCGACAAAATGCGTGCGAGAGACTAAGCTTCTTGAGATCCATGGTCTCGCGGTTATCCGCTCCATCGATATTTGGCTACACAACGTATTGCTGAGACTCGAGGTTTTAGCAGCTTCCCATCTTGGACATGATGATAAGTTCGTGGGTAAGCAGGTGGGCATACTAGCAAAGAACAAGAGGGGACGGAATGATGGGTCATTAAAGACATGGTTGTCTCCTCCACTCTTCTCATTCCTTGTTTCCTTCTTGTAGTAGAGCTACCGAGGGCTTGTATGACGGTTTCGGGGGGTTATGATGGGGGCAAGATGGTGGTCTTTTTCTTATCATCACCTGCCAATTGAGTTCATTCGGATTTGTCCGGTGCAAATAAATTTCATCGATGGCGGGTCTATTATACTCGTCTGCTCACCGCTCCCTTGAGACTTCTTCGTCCTTCAACTTGAAGGCTTCTTCCGCACGGACATATCCCTCGGTCCGATCCAGCAGATCGGCGAAATTCCTGGAATACTTTTTTTCAGAAAGAATAGCAAGTCATTCTTCTAAAGGCCGCTCTTGAGTGTGGCAATCGCAACAGACTGATTCAGGTCCCGGACCTTCAATACCGTAGCATTAAACTGGGTGATGTAAGTCCGGATGGATTCCTCCTGCTTCTGCTTGACGTTCATCAAGAAATCCGAACCTCGGCGTGGACGTCGGCTGCTGATGAAGTGAGCCATGAACTGACGGCTCATCTGATCAAAAGAAAAGATCGTACCCGGCTTCAACATCGAGTACCAGTTTCTCGCTGCTTCCTTTAAGGTAGATGGAAAAGCTTGACACAGTATGGCATCTGAAGCACCGTAGAGGAGCATCATGGTCTGGAAAGCCTCCAGATGATCAACCGGATCATAGGTTCCATCGTAGCTTTCAAGTTGAGGAAGCTTGAAGTTCGGTGGAATGGACTCTTGCATAATCTGAAGGAAGAAAGGGGGATCGGTGCGGACATCGGCATGATGAGCCGGGGCGATGTGGTCGAGTCTTCAATCCGTCGGTCCATCTCCTGCAGTCTGTGATCAAGGGTGTCGTCCTGGTTGCAGATCTTGGGGGACTTTCGACTACAAATGGGAAAGGTCTCCTTCAGAGGAGAACCATGATCCGAACACGGATCCTCGACTCTCTATTTTTTTTTTCAAGGGACGGCGGGTACGTCGGCCTGAGTACTCTTTCTTGGGGTCGGTTTTCGACATCCGGATGGTGGGTTTTCTGGTGGAGTCATCGCCGAAGGCTGCTGCATGGCCCGCATTGCCTCCGTGAGGTCACGAATCTGTTGGACAAGTTGGTTAAACTGCTCCACATCTACTGTGGGTACAGATAGAACCTAAGTTGCCGGGGCTGAAGCAGGAGCAGACAGATCTGGACGGGATCAGGCCATGGAGTCCGCCAATCGTCGAGTTGAAGCTCTCCTGGGAGACATTTTTTCTTGGAAAAGAACTCTAGAGAGGAAGAAGGGGGATCTCTAGAGATGGGAGAGAGAAATCATCATCGAGCACTCCTTTAAGAACAAAGGAATCTCGATGGTTCGAGCCCTTCCTTTAGCGCCAAATCTGTTGGTGCAGAATCTGATTGTCACCGAATTCCGCTGGAGTGGAGGTGGACGAGGTCGCCATCGGAGACCTGCAAAATAAAGTCCCATCCGGAGCCGATGGGAGGTGGCTCCGACAGGACCCTCCGACGATCAAATCAGCTCTGGCCAATAAATATGGAGTGCTATGGAATAAGTTCGGCAGAGTTTAGAAAAGAAGAGGAGAGCTTAGAGCTTATAGCTTATCTGGATGATCCTTTTTATAGGCGAAGGTTGATTGATGGTGACGGCCATATCGTCCGGCCATGGGTCGCTCGGAGCCGCATGGAGTTCGATACGGAGAGGAAGGCGTCGTCAGGCAGATAGTGACAGCCATATTGGCGGATCATGGATCGCAGGAGGCTGATTACGGATAAAATGATGTCGCCAGTAGTAGTAGCCATGTCATCCGATCGCGTCGTCTGTGGCAGATTGATGGTGACCGTTCGTCCAGATTTAATAGCCGTGGCTCTAAGAAAGTAGGCATTGATCGATGGACTTCAATATGTATCAATTCCAGAGGAGTTCGGACTCCTAGAGGAGTTTGGCCGAGGGGAAGCTCGGAAGGAGTTCGGCAGGAGAAGTGCGGAGGGAGTTTGACTTTCGTAGGCGTCCGGCTGGAAGAGCGTGGAGGAAGTTCGACTCTCGTAGGCATCTGACTGGAAGAGCGCGGAGGGAGTTCGGCTCTCGCGAGAGTCCGACTGAAGCTTGGTCGCTGGAGAGTTCGGTCGGTTGAAGGAGTTCGGCTAAGGCCCGACCGCTGGGAGTTCAAAGGAGCTCGGCCGCTGAGGAATTTGGCTGGCTGAAGGAGCTCGGCTAAGATCCGTCCGCTGAAGCTCTTCCATTGCTATCAGTTGCGTTAAGCTGAGCATCGAATTGGACTTCGATAGGAGTAGAATTTATCCCCAATAATATCTATATTATATATTTTAAAATTTAAATGTTATAAAAATTTTCTCTAAAAAAAATTGTCGAAAGAAATTATTTAAATTTCTTAATCCTGGATAAATCTATGCATAATATAGACTAAACACATGTCTCCGTTGGTTCTCGCGATAACTCTATCTAATCAGATGAGACAGCGACCGAAATAAATCAATGGTAGCTGCGATCCCAAATCAAGTACCTCACCATGCCAGCGTGTACGTGGAGGCTTGCTCCAGAAAGCCCCCAGGCAACATTCTAACAGAAGCAGCCCACTTTGTGGATCAGATACTGGCTTGTCCAACAAAACAAGACAGCATGTTCTTGCCGTGCCTTAGAGAGAGAGGGTGCTGGACTCGACCTATCTAAGTGGTTTTTCTCACAAACAAATAAATCTATCGTGTTTTTAAGAGAGAACATGGTGTCTGAACGGCCGACTCCCCCACTGCGAAACTTAGGAGCAAACGGTTGCCGATGGGTATGGCCTATCTTGCAATTTAGGCCGAGATGAAAACCTTACTTGGAACTGCAATAGTTGCAGATGGGATGGCCCCCAATTAGGGTCATGTTGGTCCAACATAGAACAACATTGTTTTCTATGGCTTCCTCAGCTCAATCAGCCCAATATTTCGCTACTTTGTGACATTTAGTCAGCTACAACATGCAATATCTTGCATGAGTTGAGCCAATAATGATGCAGCAAGGTCTACCATCAAGTGGTACCATCATTGGGTTATTTTATTTGTCCACTACGTAGGCCATTCGTCCCATGATGGTCCTTCTGTGGGCTCAATCATTTGCTTTGCGTATGGTTGGGGAGTAATGAGTGGCCAATGCCGTGCCATGTTTGATATTCTCTTTGGCATTTTGCCTCCTCAAATGCATTTGTCAAAGGGCCTCTTTCAATACCCACAACTTTTTGCACCAAAGTCAAAAATGGGAACAGGTTCTTTTGTGTACCAATACCGTGGCACATGCACCTTTCTACCATTCCATTCCTTTCAAAATTATGCAAGATGCATGGGATTCTTGATTTATTTAGTCACAATGTCAATTTCGTTGTCATATTGTTACAAATCATGGACGAGAAGAGAGCAAATAGAAGCCACATTAGGCAAATAAATTAGAACTGATGCACAAAAATTGAAAAGAGATGAAACTAATTGCTTCATTGGGGTGCTAATTATGTGTACACGAAAAATTTATCAAGCCTGCAACTCCATACTCGATCAATTTTTGCATTCAGCAATAAATCCCGTAAGTTATACCAATACCCTTTTGCCACGAAGTAAAGAGAATTGTTTCTGTGCATAGCCGAGCAGATTGATGGCCTTAAGATGGTATCCCGGCGTTATTAGAATCACATACCATTTAACGCAACAACTAATGTGGTAAAATATAATCCACACTCCATTATGCTGTCTTCGTGCATCCATTGCTCTTCTACTCATGAAGCTAGTGGTACATGTTAATCTAATAATTTTATAAGTAAATTCATATAAACTTATTGTTGGGCGATAGCCTACAGATCCGGTGATGTATCCGACTCCTGGTGACATGGCGAAGATCAGGATCGGCAATACATTCAACTCTTGGTTACGCGGCATGCATCTTCGGCCATGCATCAACCATTTTTGATCGATCTATGGTGACGAACACCCAAGAAGGAGGGCATCGAGCAGTCACCGACCATATGGTAGTTGGCCCCTCATGCGAAGCCTTGATGTCAATGTCTTACCGATCACGTTTGAATGTGCGCCTCTCTTCTGCCACACGGAAGCTACAAGAAGTTAAGCAACCGTAACCATAACCACACTTATCCAGAGGATTGGGATCCTTTCTGTGAACGGTATGGATTTTGGATGGGAGAGGAAGTCTGCGTGTTCCCATGCTTCAAAGTGGAAGTCCCACTACAGACTAAGCCTCTTCTGTGATGCAACTGAATGTAAGCCAGAACTCTAAAAGGGGCACCTAGTGCATTTTGGTTAATGTACACTGTCAGCAGCATAAAACTACTCGAGTAGTTAAGAGAAAAAAAACGGTTTACAAGATCACTTGATGAGGGCACTTCATGGAGAGATCTTGAAATTTTTCAGTTTCAACTCTTTATCCTCCTTCAGGTCAAATTTGATGCTCTAACTAGAAAGGTTGCGACTCTAATGGGAGATCGAAGAAGTATCGTAATGAACGGAGATTTCTTGTGGCCAAAAAGGTTATTTCGAACAATAGAACAAGGGTGATCCTGATGTGCCCTAGGACGTGAAAGGATCTGCACTAAGTTAAATTTCAACTCGGTGACATGATCTGCATAATTTTGCTCGTGAATGCGACAATTTCAAATATTTATTTTTAGTTAAATTAGATTTATTAAACTAATATTGAATAAATATGTTCGTAGGAATTGAAAAATTGAACAACTGATAATTGAGAAAGAATATTTGTTATGATTATCCATAAAGTAGATCCAATGTGATTAGCTACTTATACTGCCATCCAATTTACAATATTATTAACTTCTCTAAAGATACATGATACATGCAGGATATCTTATCCATCAAAAGACTGGCACTCCAATAGTCGCTCTATACGTATCTCCGTTGAGAGATGCCGGGACGGCCAACAGATCACCATCACGTAAACTCCTATGGTTGTGTTAGAAAAATTTTAGACTTTTTCATCCGCTAGACGACGGACTGTCAACTCTATTTCTCAACTACTCAACCCCAACAAACTCCGGATGTGGTTATTCCTAAACAACCTAGGCATGCCTCTATGGCCCTAGGGAGGAAGATATGGCGCGCGCTCTCTAGACAATAGGTGCCCACTTTCGTCCATATTTGACACATTCTCCAAACCTTCCTGGTAAGTAGATAATTGCTCTATATGCTCCTCTCTCAAAGACGAAGATCATTCGCACCGGATTTGTCTTTTTCACCAAGTTTTGAGCCCTTTTGAATCCAATGAAGCCTCTCTTATGCCACCCAACATCCATCGGACATTTCGGTCCTACCACTTAATCCATACCTTATTTTACCTCATACTCAATTCCCTCTATCATTGATCCACTTCGAAGGCTTAGATTTTTTTATTTATCTTCGCAGGATATTGACTTAACCATTAGAGGGTCTGTCATTGAAAATCCTCCCTCTATCCCTGGGCATGAAGACTTTTTTTTATCTTCTTGTAGGATCCAGCTTGAGGGATCGATCGAGCGCACCGCATCTTTTAGAGCTCCTGACCGGCCCTCCACGGACCACCACCGCATCCCTTCTTCCCGATTTCTTCTTTCCAGCTGTATATGTTAGGCAAAAGGTCCTGGACGGGACATTTTTAAAGCTTTTTAAAGGACGCACGGGAAGCTCAAACTTCTTTTTCATCCATTTTTGTCAAAGTGGGCTACTGCAACTATCGGTGTGGTGGCTGAGCCCATAATTACCCAGATAAACTATAAACAACAATCGGGGCCCAATGGTCCCAATCCCACTAAAAACCCATTTCGTAGGTCCCCCAGACCCAGACGTGCTCTCTTACCTCATACCGGGCATTTGGTACGTGGCAACCATGCGAATTACTTTATGGACGGCCATAATTCTGTCACATCACATGTGACGTATCTTGGTAAAAGCCTGGCATCCAGTGGCGAGTTGTGGCCACACGATTTTCTGTATAATTTATTATGCATGGTTTGGATTCCGTCACATCTGGTGCACATTGTGCTTAAATTTCAGGTGAAATGTTGAGATTGGATGCATAAAAGATGAGCACCATCCAGCATGAATCGATCGTACAATCCTCGAAGAAAGGCTAAGCAGTAGGGGGGAAAAAAAAATGAGTGCACCCTGACGAACGTAGCCACTAAAATATTCTTTCTTTGGATTTTATTGGAAGAATGATGAATTCATCAAAGCTGGGGGCATTCATGATTCAGTTTTATGTTCATGTTGTAAAATATTGATCTTCCACTGTTATAGCCGCTCATGTATTGCATGATGGCTCTTGATTCAATGGACCACGTGTAGTACATGGGATAAGGCTGTCTCCGGTGCCACGAGGACTTGCATGGGTCGATATGCGATGCGCGGGGAAACATCTCTCTCCATGGCAATCCCAAATCAAAGAGAATCCTGAGAGGACGTAACAACAGTGCTGCAAGGCAGCATGCGTGCAAAACTAGAACCACATGTCTAAGCCTTGTTTGATACTTCCTTTATATATATATATATATATATATATATATATATATAATTTTTAAAAAAAATAAAAACATAAAATCCGATGAAGAATGAATATTTAGTTTTCTAATTATTTCTGTTTCTGTATTATAAAATAATATCCATTATCTCCAAAAAAAAATTAAAAAATTTGCACTAATCCACCTCTTGATAAATGGTGGATATTGGAGAATGCTGCGCTGTTTGATTATTTTTTATATCTTTTATATTTATCACGAAGCTAATAGTGCTGTTGTGTTGAGATGGAATGTATGGTTATTATATATTATGGATTTTTACTGCTGATTTTTTTATTCACTTAGTTAATATTTTATTTATCAATTCTCGTAGATATATTTGTGCACATTTAGTTTAATTTAACATATCTATTTATCCTCATCCGAAAAAAACAAAAAAATGATTTTTCAGCGAACCTATCTCTTCCGTATGATCTTGCTTTCAACTTGATCATCCCATACGATCATACCAGCTTTTCAGACCTCGTTGGCTCCCTTTCCAACCAATGATAATTAGCTATACCTCATCCTCACTCATATTACCACCCTTGTTCGTATTTTCTCTCCTTCGGTTGTCTCTTCGTCCAACATCAAGATCTTTCCCTTCCTTAACCATATCGCCAACTCTTGTTATTAAAATAAAATAAAATAAAAAAAATCAAATAACTTTTATATTATCAAAAAATTAGATATGTATAAACGAGAAACCTAAAGATGCTGCGGACCTAGACGATAACAACCATTACGGCATTTTCATCTAAAACCACGTGTTGGAACCCTCCCCTGAGGTCTGTATGTATTTTATAATTCTGACGCAGGTGCCTAACTCGTAGTTCGCTGCCTACCGCACTTAACTTGTGCATTGGTCGTACAAGGCCATGGCAGCCTTGGCCAGCTCGTTCTCACGATCAAAACGTAATACTCGATGGACATAAAAATTCCAAGGGGGAATCGGCTTCCAAGCTCCGTGATCGAATCGATTTCGTGTCTGTCTGAATCCCATGCATCTCCGTTAATTAGCCACTAAAGTTGCGAAGCACTGCGTCCATCGTATGCGTGACTTTTTTTCAAATTATATTATATTAGAGGCTCGCTCTCTCTCTCTCTCTCAAGTTTCGACGTAGATGTTGTGGCAGCAAATGAGGCCATGTACACGAAGAACAAAATAATATCGAAAGCACGCGATATTTTTCTCCTTTTTTTAAATAATTTTGTGGGATGCTGATTCGAGAGAGCAATTAAGTTGGAGTTGCAAAGCACGACTTAAATTGGATTCACACCAATCCAATTGTCATAATCGACATTGGATGATCATATTTATTATAAATAATATTGACCACTTTAGGTAGGTCTTTCCTCATATTTTAGGCCATTTCATATAAAAAATTTTAAAGGACATAAGTTTTGCATGCAGTGTCTATTTGGAATATATCTTTTTCAAAATAATCTTTCGAGATTTACAACGTGATGACCGGTTGACGAATTCATTGGGCTCCAAAGCATCGTGGTATTTAGAATATTTGTTCATACCAAATCCTTAGTATTGTTAGAAACTTTGATTACCTCATTATTCATCCATCCTGGGAGAAAGTAGATAAGCCAACAAAAGATAAAATTGATTTAGATATCGAGATCCAAACCCAGGATGATTTTTATATTTTATGATTATTTTTACTAGTCACTTGTTATTTCAGAAAAATCTTCAACTTCTGGAATACGTGGACTTTGCTCGTGTAAACCTAAGGGTTGTGTTACAATTTTATTCATCTTTAATGGAAGCAAATTGCTTGGCACTGCTTCTTTGAAAATTCTATATATCTTATTTTGAAACATTCAATACCAGCATGGTGAAGAAAATTTCTATCTCCCGAATTCAATCACTTGTATTTCGCAAGTTGGATTTTTTTTAATAGAAAAGAAATATACTCTCTTGACTTACACATTAATTCTTGTGCCAATAAGTCAAAAGATATTTTTTTTTTCAAACGAAAGAAATCAACATGATGAATTTTAATAACGATAACTATACTATACCATTCTCGATGGTCCGTAGTCATTCTTAAGCATGTTGGTCGCAATGTCAAGCCAACCATCCACGATTCCGTAGGAAAAATTGCGAATGCATTTCAAGTATCTATGAAGCCCTTTCAGTACATGCACTAAAGAGAAGGATGCCTAAGGATCCGATTGTTATTGATAAATAATTTTATAATTTAAAAAAAAACTAAAAATATTAATTATATATATACAGATAGGTTGGATTTTATTTGTTTGAATTTTGGATCGTTGAATCAGCGCAAATTTACGTACATATATCTGAAAAAATATGTTAAAAAAAAAATACACATTAGCATCTAAAAAAATTTTTTTTTTTTCGATCTGAAGATATTTTTAAGATAAAAAAAATATAAAAAATAATTTTTAAAAAAATTTATTTTTTAAAAAAAAGATGTCAAAAAAATTTTTTTAGTAGATCTATTTTTTAAATTTTTTTTTTAAGTATAAATATGCATCGATATATCTTTTTAGATATTTATTTTTAAAAGATGTTCATCGGAGGAATGGAGATCATTCTAAAATTATGAAAAGCATCTATAAATCTTTCCCATATTTGCTATTAATTTTTCTGTCGGAGAATGCGTTTGAGATATCTCTTGCGAGGAGTGTCAGGGCTGTTATAGTAGCATGACTTGAGGGAATCATGGAATAAATATTTTATTTTTTTTAATTTTTAATAATAGATAATGTACGGAATTGACCAATCGTCGCCGTTGCCCTGCCAAAAGCGCCGCTTATTGAAAAGACGGCGAAAGCATGGCCCGGCTGCCGACCACGTGAGCCACGCGTGCAGTAGCCGTTCCGGGCCACAGAGGAGAACGGCTGTTGGATCCCCACTACCAGAGCCATCCTTTAAGCGATCGCAACGCGCCACGTAGATAAACCTGGCTTCGGCGCGCGCGCGCGACTACGTGGCGGATTGCGTACCATAAGTTTCCGTGTGCGGTCCCAGCCCGTGTATCACCGGCCACTCTCTCTCTCCGTTGCTCCGGCCCCCGCTTTTCCCCACGTGGAGCAAGCGGCAGACGGCGTCTCAACGAATTAAACGGCCAGACTTTGAAGTCCGTGCGATGAGATCAAAGCTGATAATATTCATACTTAAATAAATTCCACTTATTTGTTGCACGACCATGGTGGTGATGTGTCCGCTAAAGCTCATGTCCGGCTCTCATCCACTAATTATTGCTGTCCACTCATCTTATGGGGTGGAGAGAACACTAGTTGACCAAAATGAAATGTGAATATAAAAATGTATCTAAAGACCATTACTCTAATCCAAGTTCTATTAGCTTAACTAAAATGAACGAATAAAGCATGTTAAATGCGTTATTCTATTCACAATTAGGTCCGTTCTCAAGTGCAGTTGGGCAAATTTTATGTAGGTATATCTATTTCAAACACAGAGCAGCTAGATATAGCCATTGAAACTAAGGATAGCATAGAAAAAGGCCGAGTCAATGGTATTAAATGGTAATGTATGTAGATGTGGACCTTAATTTTTTCATGAATTAAAGTAACTTATGAGAGTAAAATCTCATCCAAGGAGGAAAAAAGAAAGAAAGAAGAAGAAGAAGAAGAAGTTTTACCAAGTGATTCTCAATTTAGACTTTGCCGAAGCTGTAAATTTTATGAAGGTAGAAAGATAAGCATGCTCCTCAAAGCTGATGGATCCAAAATATACTTTGTTCTAGAATCTCCCGTTCCTCAACGCTCAAACAGCAGGACCTAAACAAAGTCGACGTTTCCGTGTCCATGACCCCCTGGCCCAACCATTATTAACAGCAACTACGAGGCCCCCCCCCCCCACTTTTTTTTTTTTGCTAATGATGAAAAGCAGTCTTAAATTCATTATCGACCGCATTGCCCTTACATGGTGGAACATTCTGATGGAGCTTTGTGGGTGGGCCGTGCGACCATTTCTTTTCCCTGTTGTGTTATTTTATTTCCTTTTTATATGGGATATATCAATTAATAGCATAATGGCAGGACCTATCCGTCTCAAGCAAGATATATGTAGGTGATGTGCTGATATATTATCGAATAGTATACGATGGAATAGTTCTAATCAATAATTTTTTTAAAAAAATTATAAAAAATAATAATTAATAATAATTATTATAATAATTATAATTATTATAATTATTATTATTAAAAAATATTTTATATATATATATATATATATATATATAAAAAAAAAAAAAAAAAAAAAAAAAAGAAGAAAGAAGAAGGAAGGAAGGAGGAGGAGCCCTGCCACCCGAGACTCTAGTCAAACTACAGCATTAACCTCATTGAATGCGTCATGCTCGTTTGTAAAAACGCAATCAGCGTCAAGATACAAAATGAAATCCAATCGATAAACATTTTTTTGTGTCTCCTCCCTTTCATATGCTTTTGTCTGCTGACTTTCTACGGTCAAAGTTCAAACCGTTGAACGGAGACAATCTTCGTCTCCCTTCCCTGTATAAAAGGCGGTCTATACCCCTTCTCCTCTCTACCCTGTTTTCTCACCAAGCACAAGCATAAGAGACGAGAAGGCCCTCTTTGTTCATTATATCTTCTCATTTAAGACCAACATCATGGAGTTCCTTCCGTTCATGCATGCCTTGAGCTTGGTCATGGGAAGCTTTCTTCTCCTCTTTATTTCCGCTGCCATCTCCATCTTTTGGCTTTCACCCATTGCTGTGTGGCAAAGATTAAAAAGGAACGGATTTAGCGGCCCTCCTCCATTGTTTCCCTTGGGAAACATAATGGAGATGAGCAAGAAAGGAAAGAGAGATTCTTCTTTAGGCTTATCAAGCATCACTCATGACATCCACTCATTCGTGTTCCCTTATTTTGCTCGATGGAGAAAAATCTACGGTGAGTTCATCCGAAAACTTAAAGAAGCCCATTATTTAGATCTGAGATTGCACTGTGAGCATATGTGGTGACATGGCTGCTCACGAGCTCTAATTACGTCCTCTTTTATTTGTGAAAGAGGTATACCTTTTTTTTCAGTGAAAGAGCTATAAATTTATAACGTTTGATATTTTCTGGTTTGGAGTTTTCGCAATATTTCATGTGGGCTTTGGAATATAGATTATATGCATTAAGAAGACCGATAAACCTTTCTAGTAGATTTATCTTCACACATGGTGACTAGCTCAAGTTGATCATATTATCATTACAAGCACGTATGCAAACTGCTTCCTCTGAGAATGGTCTTGATGGTGATTATTCTATTGAAGAGCGTTGCAATTTTTATAGAAGTTGAAAGTTTAAACCACATAACCTCAGGGGTTTATGTAATTTATATATCATATATTTGGTTCTTTCTTTAGCGGAATAAGCCTATACTTAGAAGCACATAAAGGTATTTAATTCACTTAAATATGTTGTTTATGTGGTAACTCTTACAATTTATATTGCATGTTGACTTGCAGGAAAGGTTTTCATTTACTGGCTGGGCACAGAACCATTCATGTACATCGCCGACCCTGAGTTCCTCAAAAAAGTGACTTCAGGGATTTTGAGCAAGAAATGGGGCAAGCCAAATGTATTCAAGCATGACAGAAAACCAATGTTCGGAAATGGGCTAGTTATGGTCGACGGTGACGACTGGGCTCTTCACAGGCACATCATTGCACCGGCATTCTCTATGACCAATCTGAATGTAACTCCTCTTTCTCTCTCTCTCTCGCCCCCCCCCCCCCCCCCCCCACCATCAATCGGTCTATATATATATATATGCACACATATTTAGATTACGTCTATTGTATGCATGTAGGCTATGATAAGCACAATGGTGAAGTCTACCACCCAGATGCTAGATGAGTGGAGCAAGCGTGTATCCTTGGGCCACAATGAAATAGATGTGGAGAAAGATATCAGCAAAAATGGAGCTGAGATCATAGCTAAGACCAGCTTTGGCATCAACGAGCAAACTGGCAAGAAGGTATTCGAGAAGCTCCAAGCCATGCAAATCATGCTGTTTAAGTCCAACCGCCTGGTGGGAGTCCCTTTCAGCAAGCTATTGTATGCCAAACAAACCTATGCGGCATGGAAGCTAGGCAAGGAGATCGACCAACTCCTCCTCGCCGTCATCGAATCAAGAAAGGAAACGACTTGCAACAACCAGCACGACCTCCTCAGTCTCCTGCTTGCCGGGAACCAGGACAATGCGCAGCTCGAGAGGAAGCTAACGAGCCGGGAGCTCGTGGATGAGTGCAAGACATTCTTCTTCGGGGGCCATGAGACCACTGCTCTTGCCCTTTCCTGGACTCTGCTCATGTTGGCTTTGCATCCCGAGTGGCAGAAGGCTCTCAGGGAGGAGATCATGGAAGTCTCCGGGGGAGGACCCCTTGACTCATCGGATATGCTCTCGAAGCTTACAAAGGTAATTAGCCTCTCTCGCTCCCTGTACCTACGAACATAAAATAAGTCAACGAAAAGAATTCCAAGGAGGTCACCCATTCTATTGTTACTCTTACCATATGTAGTTCAGATAGTGTATATATATATATATATATATCCTTTGATCCACCAAAGCATAATTCGATCGCTAGGCCAAATTAATTTGTACTATATCTCTACCGACACTAGTACTGTTTTGGAGCAATATTGAATTAATCTTCTCATGGTACAACTGGTGCAGATGGGATGGGTGCTGAACGAGGTCCTAAGGCTTTACTCACCGGCACCTAATGTCCAAAGGCAGGCAAAGGAAGACGTCCAGGTCGGAGACCTAGTCATCTCTAAAGGGACCAACGTGTGGATCGACGTGGTGGGGATGCACCACGATCCTGACCTGTGGGGCGATGACGTGTACGAATTCAGGCCGGATAGGTTCAAGGACAGTTCAAATGGCGGGTGCAAGCATAGGATGGGGTTTTTGCCATTTGGCTTTGGGGGGAGGATCTGCGTGGGTAGGAACCTGACTGCCATGGAGTACAAGATTGTGTTAAGCCACATCCTTCGCAAGTTCTCAGTCTCCATCTCTCCAGCTTACTCCCACTCACCTCGGATCATGTTGTCTCTAAGGCCTTCTCACGGGGTGCATCTAATCCTACATTCTTTACAAGAATCAAGCTAATTAAGCTTATCACGCATGCATCTCGGTGTGAGATTCGGCTTAGTGCCCGCCATTAGCAAGCATTTCTATCGCATTATGTGCAAAACATGCAGGTCTAGAGGAGCTCCGACAGAGGACCTTCCTTCAATATTTATGTATAGAAATTATTAATCTCATGTATATGCATACATATATACATGTATGTATGTACGGATGGATGGATGGATACATATGTATGTAGAGTATATGAATGGCAGAGAGCTTTCCTTTTAATTAGTTCCCATATTATAAGTTGCAATCTTCAGTGGTCAAGGCCTATTATGACAAGCAAAGATTGGAGGGTCACATGTGAATTCGCACTTCTTGAAGTCCAACTAGTACCAGTCTTGAACCGTACAAAGCTTAATCGCGGTGAATATACCAAACCATGCATAAAAATGGAGGCAAACTGATCCTCGAGTCCGGTGGTCCATTTACAAAACATTATAAATGCACAACTATTGGCGCACTGATTGTAATGTATCCAAGTTCGTGATCACCCCAATTGCTCCTGTCGTGGTTCAATTGGGTGAAACGTCCTCCGCCGTCTCTTTCCTTATCGGGTTAAGTAAATCTCCGTCCGACATGCATTATTGAGCCGACACTGCTCCGCTCTTTCACAACACTTCACGGTTCAAACGTTTACACTGCTCCTCCCTCTCGGAAGTCAATTCAAGCACTCTCATATATATACAAATATTTGAATGAATCCACTAGAATGTATGGAGAGAGATATTAAAAAAATGAATGCCATGGGAAAACACGTGGTCAAGCAAAGGTAACACGCTAATGGAAATATATATAGCTAATTATATACAAAACTATCTTTGCACTAGTTGAAAAAGTTCTTTAGATTTTTTATATATTTTATTTTTATATTCGTATGATGTATTTTCATTAGATTGGTTTGATAAATTTAATTTTATCTAAATAATTAAAAAAATGTGAACAACAAGAGGGCCACATTTGACATTCTATCATGTGGTTGGATGGTAGGTCTTGACTTGATCTCATGAAAAGTGGTGTGACCCACTTATCTGAAGCATATACTTGTTAAAACCTCCACGACAATTTGGAGGACGGCTTCTAACCAAAGGTATTATTTAAATGGATTATGTCCATGTACCAAGAAGAAAAGAAAAGGAATTCTGTGCAGGGTATAATTTCTCAAAGGTGGAGCCGTAATGTCCGACGTATATTTTCTCGTAGGCAGACCGTTGTTCCATGCGCTCAACTGCCCACAACACGGTCAAAACGCGTGTCATGGGTCCTCGCGGGTCACTCGGAGCAATTCAAGTGGTAGATTTGGACGGTCAAATATAAGACGTCCGTTGATCAAATCACTGACCAACTTTTGGCCCAAGCCATGTGTTGGATTATGAAGAGATCCAGTCTTTTTGGGCATGCGAACAAGGGTGTCGTCGTTACATAATCCAACATGCATACATGGAAGGTGAAATGGAATTGGTCTTCGTGCTGCGTGAACCTCCACCGGATGGATTCCACGTAAAACGTTAATAACATGCATGGGGTGGTCATTCTGTGCGCGCTTGCATACGTTAAACAATCCATATTGATCTAAACTTCTACTTTTGACGCAGGAAACGTCCCACATGATCACATCTAGATGAACCATTTTCTCTGTGGAGAAAAACATGTCTGACACTAGGTCGGTCCCCTACAAGAAAGCTCCACACGACATGTTAAAATTATCCAACATCAGAATAAAGACCTCCATGTTAAGAATGAATAGGTCAGCACATCGCGAGTTCCACTTGGGTATCGTATTCCAATTCTATAAAAGATACACATTCTAAACTTAGTCAATTATTATGTTATAATCGTATAGGCTCTATATCTCGTGCCACAGTGATCGATTTTGAAATTTTAGTAGTTAATGTAATTATCCTCTTGGTGATGGTCCGACATCTTTCCCAAACTATAGAGCCAATTATGGCCATGCTTGGGCAAAGAAAATTTTGAATTTTAGATAGATTCGGCTTGGAGCCCGACTAAAATGAATATAGTTTAGGCTCGAAGCTGGGCTCATGACCGACTCTATCCATGAATAGGAAGGAGCTTCTTTAGAATTATATGTGATTTTGATAGCAATTGTCATAAATAATTATCACTAAACTTTCAATATTATTTGTGACGGTTCCATATCTATTACAAATAAATTTTAATAATAACAAAAATTGTCATAAATAAATATTACTAATAATATTCGTGACAATCTTTTACCCATCACAATAATCTTTAGTTATAATTTTTTGTGTCATAAATAATCATCACTATTAATTAAAGATGACGCCTATTTTTTGTGATAGCTTCATTTCGTTATAAAAAATTATTACAAAAATAATTGTGATAGTTGTCTACCATCATAAAAATATTTATGATACCAATAATTATAACGGCCATAAATTCATCATGAACCATCATAAAAAAAAAAATTATGATGAAATTTGATTTTTTTATGATGGATTTTTACGGTCACAAAAGACCTATTTTATTGTAGCCATTAACAGGGAGGAGCTTCTTTAGAATTACATGTGATTTTGATAGTTTTTATAAGACTTAAAAACAAACAAAAGAAAATCTCCACCCATGTGGGATGGGAATGCATTAAAATATTGAAAAAAAAAGGTTAAAAATATTGAATTATTATGCTAGAAGGACAAAGCTACTTTAGGCCTTGTTACTTCATAGTAATCCTGAAGTCCAGCAAGGTGGAACGGTTTACTAGACTCTAAAGCCATCATCTATTTCTTTGTTTGGTTTGCCAAAAAAATGGTAGGTGCTTAAATTCCATACAGATATTATTGTCTAGCGAGTCCAATCTATTCCTACCACATTAAAACTCCAGTTCTAAACCTCTTAAGCTGTATCCGTTAGCGAGCAAGCAATCCTTTGCTGACAATAACTTCTTCTCTCTTTTTTTCAAAGTTTAAAATTTGTCTATATTGCTTGCATAATCTAGTTCAACCAAATGTTTGTTTTGCTTCTTTTCAACATCCTTTATATCTCCCATACCTAGTTGTCCTATAAATTTGATAATAATGATTCCAAGCTGGAATAAAAATTCAAAGGTTGGTTCTAAATTGATGGATAATCATTAAAGAACCTCATAATACAAGTATAAATTTGATATATATTAAAAAACTCATAACTTACAATATTGACTAATAAGTGCTTATAAATCGAGCACCAAATAATTTGGATAAAACTTGAGTTTTAGTTCCGCTTCCGTGAGCTATGCTAGATAATGAAAGTGAAAAGGATGCACTAGAATTAAACGTGGCGGTTTAATTCCATGCAACAATGCCAAAGCATAAGGTAAGTCACCATGTTATAGTTATTTCAAAAGTTATTATTTGGAATCGATGTTTCAAAACCGGATCAGATCAGCTGGTTTGACAGTCGAACCGAGAATAGTTCATCCATCCAGATTGGTTCAGAGGATGCTTTAAGTTTGATCGGAAACCAACTAAGAAATAGGTTAATCGGACGAACCAATCAAATTGGCCAGTCTAGTCTAGTTTTTTTTGGATTTTTTTTTTGGCTTGTTTGTCTTCAATTCAAACCTCGCCTGCAGTCCCGGCTGCTTCGCCAAACTGGAAGCCTATGGTCCCAACTGACTTCGAAAAGGAGAAAAGACTCCCGACATCGGCACCTCAAACTCATCATCCGATCGGAAGCGATTGATCGAGGAGATCTCCTCCATGCCTACAGCAAGCTGAGTAGCTTCCGGCATTGAACATGGATGCATGCCTTGACCCTATCATGCAACAATCGCTTTCCTCCACAATCTTGGCAGTGTCTCCAATTGCCATTGAGCTCTCCGCACTCCGGTGGTGCTTGGTTGCTTCTTTTCTCTTTTTTTTTTTTAAAAAAAATATATATTTATCAGTTCCAAGTCATAGCATATAGTATTATTATGGACAAGAGCTCGACCCCGGATCCGTGGATTGCATATGAGATATTATTCACTCTAACTCATGGACTTCATGCCTCATGTGGAAAGATCTATTTCTTTCATATAAGTATGATAGTTTTCTTTGACTCACAACGAACGAATATGGAACTAATAAAATTCTTTATCTTATTAGAACCATAATAAGTATGACATGTCCAAAAAATCATGTTGGCTCTAGATACTTGTTGCAAGCTTTAAAAGACGATTTAGTAATATCAAGGGAATTTTGGTGAAACATTTAAGAATAGGAATGAATCCAAGGTCTCGACTGGGTAGCAGAACTTCAGGATTTTGGATTCTCTGCTTTATTTTATTTGAGAAGTGGAGGCTTTGGCTTCTTTTTATCATTCGATATCATGGCTAAGTGCAATCCTCGTGGTGGTTCTTTTTCAGTTTAAACAACAACTAAGCCTCTTAGGAGGAGCGGCAGATTCATGAGCTGGATCCAAGAGATTTAGAGATCCTTCATCGTTCAGAATAAACATGCCAAATATACTTGGACTCGAGTGGCGTTACGGTCTTTTTATTTAATGGAAAATGGGAGGGGGTTAAATACAAAACAGGTGACCAAATATAATCATAAACAAAGGTTTGAGGTGACTGCCTCAAGGGCCAACCGCACCCTACAGACACCATGCAACGTCCTAATTATTGAAGGCGTCAACTAGCCGGGCCAAAAGCCAATCAAATATTCTGATTTTGGTGGGGATCGATGGTAAGAGGCTATATCTTCTTTGCAAAATTATAAATTACACCTCCGTAGGAAAAGAGAATATAGCAGCTTTTGACTGAAAATATCCTTATAAATAAATATTAGAGTGGCAGTGTGGTTGCTAATAATGTTTATTAGAATGCCATAACGAAATATCCTATACATAAATATTGCTTTGTGAGCTTCCCATGGTATTGGCCATCTCTTTCAATATCTGCAATATTACGTTGTTGATGTGTGTGCAAATATAATAGCTAGAAAAAATGGATCTCTTGTTTAATTGTTGCTCTTGCTGGTGCTTGATGGTGTTCCTACGATATGATTGAAGCATTCAGGTCTAAGCCTGGCTTTGAGAATTTATCTATAATTCTATTGCTTCTTAATTTTTGGCCAATGATATTGATGCTTTAGTCTCTGTAGAATCATGTTTGTTATCGATCACGCCGGTTTAAGACCTACGATAAAAACTTCTCTCTCCCCTCCCTCCCCACCTCTAAAAAAATAATTAAAAAAAAAAACACCAAGAAAGAGATGCTAACAAAAAGAAGAAAAAAAAAATATTTTATTAAAATTAAGCCACAAAAGAAAATTTTCTCATGTCTTACTGAATATCTCTTACTTTCTTCTTCTATTTTTTTTTTCTTACATCTCATAAATGAGATACTAAAGAAACTTTTAAATAGAGCATTATTTGAATTAGATATTCGACTCCTCTAAATTCAAAAACCAAAATTTATTTTGAAGACAAATTTTGATATTTTTTAGAAGAAATAATTAATTAAAATAGTAAAATTTATTCTAAGTGGGATAACTCAATAAACTAAAATTATGGATAGAATTCTAGTATGAGTAGGATAAGCAACTAACTTCTAATGGTTTGGTGATAGAGATGAAATAAATTACACGCGAAACAATCATCATAGTATTTTTATTTTTTTCTCTTTTCTAAATATAAAAATAAATATATAATTATGATGTCATGCTAACATCACACACCCATGAATTTGAGAACCGGACAACTTGACGGTCCAATTTTGAAAATATTGCTTCGAGTTCAGGCTTAGGCCTTGACTGTGGTATTTGAACTCGTGAAATTGAAAAAAATATGATTCTAGAATCCACCGATCAACGTTTGTAATAATTTTTTAATAAATTAAATTTATTAAATAAGTAAGTCAATCTATAAGCATTAAAAAATGCAGTATCAAAAGCTATGTTCAAAGCCTAAGAAAAACTAAGAAAAAATAATTGAGCTCGAATCTAGATAACACAGATGTGGAACCAAAAGTCCGATAATCCAATATCCTTGCTTTATTCTTGAACCCTAGTCTTAGAGGTGGCAAATCGGATATGGATCAGATCGGCCAATATTCATACCCATACCCGCCCCATAAATAAAAACCCAATATCCATATCCATTCAATACCCACTTGGAATTGGATCGGATCGGATCAAGTAAAGATGTGGATCAAATCGGATCGAATTGGATACATATAAATAATAAAAAATCATGATAAGCTTGAATGGAGAATATGTAATAAAATTATATCGGATCGGATTTGGGTCAGGACATACCATTACTCATATCCGATTTAAATCTACTTCGAATATTTTTTTTAGAATCCATATTTGCCCCGGGTTTTAATTATATCAGATAAAATCCATCTCATTCGGGTCGGATCGGGTCTGGTATCCGGCAGCTCAGATAAAATTTTCATCCTTACCCAACCTCGACCAATCCTAACTCGGATCTCACTCCTAGCCTCCTCGTAGCTGAATAAAACCTACTGTTGCTTACCGATTCCTCCACCGCGCACCCCTCCTACTGCATCACGACCGCCATCGATGACTCCTCCGCTTTGGCGCGCCTCCACTATTCTTTTCTTTGCTCCTCTGGTGCTCCACGGTACCCCCTTCATTTTACTCCCGCGAACTTTTTGCCCTCCATCCACCGCCGACTCTATCATCCTTCTCTCTAATCGATAGCGAACATACATTCTTTCAAGGTCTCGTGTTTAGGCTAAGAATCAAGTGACTGCTTTCACGGTTATTGTAAATTATGCATCATGTGGGTTTTCATCGTTAGGCTAATGTTTGATAAAATATTTAAGTGAATAATACTGCTTTCTTATTTTGGTTAACAACCATTAAAAATAATGTGATAATTATTGATATTATTATTGTACTAAGATTTTTTTATTTTACTAGTTGCTCAATGAGTAGTTTTTTTTTTCTGACCGAGTCATCAATTATCAGAGGTTCTTATGATTATGTTAATTGAATTAGAATACCTCAGTAGTACCTAACACGATAAAAGATGAAGAACTAGAGGTTTTTTATAAATATTTAATACATATATGAACCCACACTATAAATCATTTTCTTTCAAGGATCTGCGCATTATATGTTCATTTATTTTTGTTGGATGTATTATTAATTGAGTACTTTGATTATTTGCTTTTATACCCCTAGGAACTATTTTTTGATATCATACTCCGCAAGAGAAACCAAAAACCTAAACAAACCTAGACGGAAGCTATATGGGAACACTTAGAAGAGATTAAGTTGAGCAAAATTAGTTTTGATTGTAATGACTTGTATACAAGAATTAGGTAGCTAAATGCAAATTGATGAGTGAACATTTTTTAATAAATAATCAAGTTAAATGTAATGCTTGATTTGAATTTTAGCTACAACTAATACTTCTATTATTGGTGTATTATGTTTTCTACTTCCGTGCTTTTTCTGTATCATGTATGATTCTTTGCTTGAAATCATACCTATCACAACTAGAACATGTGGATTTCCATGGAGTTTAATCTCATCAGCTCATAGTTTGGACTGTTCTGCAGGTTCTATTCAGTTTAGCATTTTGATATACTTAAATATTAGATTGATTCATTATTGAATGGTTTGGTGTGTAATAGCTACGCACGATATTCAAACATGTGATACGACTAGTTCTCCATTTGTTTTGGTCACACGTAGATGGGAAGAAAATGGGAGAAGAAAGGTGCCTCATTCAACCAATAATAAATGAAAATGCGACACTTCGTGAGGAAAACATCGGTAAAAAGAATGTTGACAAGCATTCTATCTTGAAGATACAGCATCTGCAACGACCGGCAACATGCATTTTTCGGGAGCACGTTTGGCTGCCGAAGCAGAGGCTTCAGGGATTCCTCTAGATCATTCAACTTTTGTTTGCCAGAGGTAAGTGTTTTTTTTCTTCTTTTCCAACCTCTCTTTTGAATACTGGACTTAGCTTGGTTTAGCTTAACTGATCAGGAGCATAACTAATTTAACAGCAAAACTAGCATTGAATCATGCTGACAGTGCTTGCTTAGTTATCTGTTGTGAGAGGCAAATAAGCACAAGCAAAGATTTTGACATGCTTTGCTCCGTGATTTGCTATCAAAATTTGGATGTCCGGTGTAATTGCTGTAAAAATGTATGGTGGATGTTAAACTTTTCCTGCTAAATGTAGGTGCATGTTTTGTATTTTGTTTATGCTACTTCAGTTATTTGTTGAAAACCATGATAAACTTATCTTCTGGTGGAGGCGAGATCATCTATATAGTTATTTTGTATTTTGAAAAACGAGCTCAGCTCATCTTTATATATACCAGTGACCTGTCCGTACTTTCAAAACCTCCTACAGCAAGAGAAGATGAATGACATTTGGATTCCTTTCTTGTTACAATATTGATATGCTTAGGTAAAAATCTTGGTCGGTCTTTGTGATCCATTCCCTAGAAGCAAATAAATGAAGTGATACCATTCTCTCTCTCTCTCTCCTGCAATATTAACTTTCTTCTAATGGGGCAATGTTATAATTGTTACTCTTGATGCCATTGTTACTGATTGTAATTGTTTGTTGAGACCTGTTTGAGTTGCTGCTATTAGTTAACAGAACTGGATAACTAGTAGGTTTTATTTAATTATTTTTCTGTAAACATTGACTATATATTTGTTTTTCTATTAAATATCTACACTCTGAAGTTCAGAAGAATTTCAGAAGGTTGCTCTCTGGTTTTGTGACCTTGAGGTTTTCATGGTTGCTCGGAACAACTTGGAAAATATTTTTTTGTGAAAATCAACCATTCCAGCTGTCTGGATGGTGGGAAGCTTAAAACAAGTATACTCAGTAATGGCTTTTCCATTTTTCATCCATATATTTTTGTTTTCCAAAGATTTTTTTGAACAACCAAACAGACCCCTAAACCAACACAAAAGGGAACAAACTTTTCTAGTCATAGTTTTTCATAAAACCAACTGGATATAACTGGTGTACTTTTTGCATGTTAAGGATACGCACGTTTGTTTCACATCTAGGGAATATTTCCCAACTAGTATGCATGGTTGAACAGAAAAAAAACTATAACAGATGAAGTGACATCATGGAGCCCGTGTTCTCTCAGATCCAGGAAGCAATGGACTGGCTAGATCTGTTCATACCGAAACAAGTGAGTAGCTTGAGTGCCAAACAAGATTGATTGAGCCTCCTGTTGCAGTCGGACGGCATTTTGGAAGAAGGGATGGGTTCAAACATCTCTAATTTGAAATTATATTTCGTGCAGGTTAGTATATATAATAAAGCTAGCACAAGGACATGGAGAGAACACCTCGTGTTGCATTTGATCAATTTTGGAGGTTGTATCGTGTCATGCTTTGGGTTCTTGATGTCATTGTTTTGAGGTCCTTGAAGCGCTAAAAAAGTGGCTATGACATGCCGAAGTTTGATATCCAAGTCCGGAAGCAAAATCATTTCGTGACAACAAAACGAATTCTTGAAACAAGACTGTGTGCGTGTGCGCGTGTGCACGCACGTGCACATGTGCATGTGCAATTGTGCCTCTATGCACATGCATGAGCATGCGCATGCATGTTTAGATGTAGCCCTTGATGCCTCCCATCCCTTAATATTCCATGCTCTGGGAAATATGATGTTTGCGGACAAGGCCTCGAGACTGCTCCTGACCCCTATAAATACCTTAATGTGGCATGATTGTGGCATCTTGTCCCATGGTCTCTTTCTGTGTGCTCATCATCTTTCAGTTGAATTGATGCTCTGATATTTCTGAGATTTTTCCGGTGCTGTTCGGTGGCAGTTATTTTATTCAATTTCGGTCGTCCATCTTATAAAGCATCATACTTAAATAATTATTTAGCTGCTTATGACCATTTGATTTCCATCTTCAGTCATGGAGCTCCACTGTGAGTTCTAACATAGTTTAGAGCGTCTTGCAGATGCGAAACCGTCTTACGGCCTGGTTTTAACCAACTGCACCATCCGAATAGAAAAGCGTGTGAACGAGGGAAGATGGCGCAAGAAGGCTCGTGTTCCCTGTAAGAACAGTGTGGTCCACGCATGTCACTCCTGTTCTCATCGGAGCATAAAGTGGGGGACTGCTGAAGGCTATATGAAGAATCTAATAGCATCAAGACTTCGCCAAGATTCAGAATCAAATCAACATGGCTCCACAAATAGAGCACATGGCAACTCTGAGAATGTATTAGCTGCTAAACATGAGGTTCGTCAGGATGTTGGAGAGGAAGACCCTTTAAAACTAGAACCTGTATCTGAGCTGAAATCCATCACTCCTGGAAGAGCAGCAGTAACTGGAGAGATTCTTGCCGAGCGTCCGGTAACCCCACTAGAAAAGGTGGTGAATGCATCTCAGAGGGGAAGGAAGGTCGGTGACTCTATTCCTGACAAGCTTCCTGTTGGTGGAAATCATTCAGCAATAACTGATTCAGGAAAGGGGACTGGGGGTTCCAGTAAGCGGCGAAGGAAAGCATGGTCTGGCTTGAAGGAGATCACTGAAAAGAGCGATCGAGCTTGAGAACGCTAAGAACCTCAGCAATTTTGCAATTCCATTTCATATATAGGCGGCCACCTAACAAAGAAGATGAGACCCAATTTTGTTAGTGTTACTCTAGAATACAGAAAGGAAATCCATCTCTGTTCCAGAATGCTATTTTCACATAATCTTTGTGAAGATTGAAGAATGTCTGAACATAGAGCTTCCAGAAGAGTGCATGGTGTTCTGCCACTGACCTTGCATTAGCTTCTAGCATGTTATGGAATATGGTCCGCGTCTTCGATGTCCATGTTCCTTGCAGGTCCATTAATGATAGGGTGATGACTAGGTTTAAATGAACCACAAAAATGCAAATCTCTCTCTCTCTCTCTCTCTCACATTCGCTCCCGTGCTTGTCCTTGCGCACGCATGATGGATAGGGTGCATATGACTTTTGAATCTAGCAATGTCCTACGGAGGAAATATATGGAGAAGATCTGGTAGGTCATTTACCCATGCATGATCTTTCGGGACATGCTTTTATAAAACTTCGGCATTGACATCTAATAAGCCACAATTTTCGGGACATATTATTATTATTATTATTATATTCAATATGAAGTCGTTAGAGGTTGCCAACTTTATAAGAAGCTTGTGACTTTAGAAACCCAATTGTAGTTATATGTTAAACTAAGGTTCTATAAGTTACTTTACCTTGACATACTCTATATATTGTAATTGGCTAGTTCCGCTGACCATGCATGAAGTTGAGAATCGAGAACTTTTAAGCAATTTGATGATTAATAAGTGGCTTGGAAAGAAATTTTCTCAGCATGTCTAATTTTATAGTTGGCAAGGCTTGCCAATTATCAAGCTTATAGCTAATGAGCGAGAAGGTAACTTATGGGCCCAACCAACTAGTCAGAAATATGGTTTCCTCCGCATGCTCCGTATCAAATAAAGTCGGCAAATTCTACCAACTTCATATAGGCTTATTACTTAGAGATTTTAAAATAATTTAATTGTTAAACAAGAGGCTTTGAAATAATTTTTACTCATCATATTGCAAATAATTTGAAATCGACAAAGATCTCGAAGTTACATGTGTGTTGTCCAGGGGCATTGAAATATTTTTCTCCTTACCATAATTGCACATTAACTAAAGTTAGTGCACGCGGTCGACGTCGTGTCCTAATATTCTGGGCAGTGGCGCCGGATCTTTGGCGAACTCGCCTGCGCTCGCCATTGTCCTCCTCGTCCGCTGCGGGCTGGAGAGGGAAGTGCGAAGAGTGCCGTAGGGTAGCGAAGAACGGTGGCCGTTCGATGAAATGCTCGAGAGACGTGACGGTTACCACTAACCTTAGGTCTGTTATTTTATGAATAAAAAATCTAAAAATTTATATTTTTTTATATAAATATTTATCAAATAATATTTAGATAAGAAATAATTTATTTATATATTTTTACATATGAAAAAAATGGTTTGGATAAGTCACTAAAATTTATCTTTTATTTTTTTAGATTTTAATTAAAATAGATAATTGAGTTATTAGATATTAAATAATGAAGATATTAAAAATAAAGATGAAAAATTTTAGAAATAAAATTAAGTATATGATAGATGGATAAGATTTTTTTTATTTTATTCATAAATATTATCTATAAAAAATAATTTATTTATTTTAAAAATATAAAAATATGTATAAATTAGTTAAATATCGAATAATATGTAGATAAATATTTATTGGATAATATTTAGATAAAAAATAATTTATTTATATTCTTTTATGTATAAAAAATAACTTAAATAAATTATTAAAATTTATTTTTTAATATTTTTTTAAAAATTAAATGATGAAGATATAAAAATAATAATTTATTCATCTTAAAAAATATAAAAATATCTATAAATTAGTTAATAAAAAATTATTAATTTTTTCATAATATTTATCGTCAAGGAACCGGCCCTGGAGGAAGGCTTGTGGCTTATAGACTAGGCTCCACAGGGGAGTTTGAATAATTTGACCTTCCAATCTATCGAAAGGCGGTGGCGCCGGTTCGAGAGAGAGTAGAATAGAAGTGAGCGAGGGAGAAGCAAATCGGTGGCGATGGATCCGAAGACGGACAAGCTGATACGGAGGACCACAATGTTGGGTACGGCCACCGCTGCCTACTTCCTCCTCACTGCCGATTATGGCCCCCGGGAGAATGCCCTCGATCCCGTGAGCCTTTTCTATTCTTTTTTTTTTTTTTGCTTATTTATTCTGTAATCCTAGAATCTTTTTCCTGTGTTCATGCAATCAAATCCATAGATTTCTTATTCCTAGAATGCTTTTAACTGAGGATTTTTTATATGAGATTTTTTCTGGAATTCGTTTTGTTTTGATTAGCAAAAGCACTTCTTAATCATTTCCCTTTTCACTCTAGAGTCTAAATCCTACTATTGCCACTTCGATCTCCATTAAAATTGTCAGCGGTAATTGGTGAAAAAAAAATTAAAAAAAAAACCCCTAAATTAGTAAAAACCCTAACTTTTCGGTAGACATTGATTGGTTCGTTCTCGCGGAAATCTGTAGCTTCCACATCAAAGTTTTGATCACCTTGGACTACAGATTGTAGTTTTGGAGAATGCAACGTCTTGTATCGTTTGATGCGAGTCTCGAGAGAGAATTTGTTGGGTTTCACTGTTTTGATATCAATCGAAGTCTCTTGTAAGAGTGATATGTAACTTGTGACGATTTGGTTTAGAACACCACACATCATGCACATCACATGTTCGAAGGATTTTTGGTTCCTCATGATTTCAGTTTTATGAAATGGTTGAGGGAAGGATAATTGGGTTCCTTGGAATTCCTATTAACTGTCTATTATTTTGAGACCAGCATGGGACATTAAAAGTACTACTTTAAATGCTCTGAATGCCTCTGATTTTTGGCCATCCCTCTCGGAGTTCCTTTCTAAAGGCGAATTTAAAGATGGGACGACAAAGATAATCGCTTGACTCTCTACGTTACTAGTTTATGTGGTTGTCATTAGCTGCATGAGATTTTCACTAATTATTGAAAAAACTCTTATTCTTTGTTATTGTTACTGTTGTGTTCTTTTTGTTTTCTTTTTGGTGGTGAAAAGAAGGTGAGATTACCCAGAATTTTCATCAAGGAAATCTGTTAAAGTTAATTGACATATAGTTCCCATGGTGTGTATTTGGAACCTTGCTCTGCAATTGGTCAATAAATCCGGATTTCTGCTGTCTTGGAAGGCTTTCATAGTTCTAGTAGCAGGTTCCCTTTGCTTCTCCTCTTCACTAGACTTTTATGTTATCAATTCAGGAGCCACCTGAGCCTGGAGACAGGATATTCTCTTGTTGCCGTGAACTAACCATGCACGCCATAGAATCTTCTTCGTGTAATATGATATTCTACCTTTTTTCTGTGCAGAGTTTTCTGCACTTGACTGATGTTGAAACCCTTATTCAATTTTTCCATTCATACTCCGCTATATCATTCATTTCACACGGTTGCCTTGTGTGACTTAAACATGTTTTTTTCACTTGTGGATGCTGAAATCTCCCTTCATGCTACACTGTTGTCTTTGTGTCACTTAACTTTTTTCCGCTTGTGGATGCTGAAATCTCTTTTCATGCTACACTATCTCATGAATTATTGGACTTATCCATGTAATGGCATCTAATGCAATATCTCTGGATGGTTATATTTCTTTCAACATTTCTAAATTGGATAGGTATCGTCTCACATGTTTCTGTTTCCTCCTTTCTTTTTGCTATCTTATGTTTGCTTGATGTTTTAGTATTCCGCCTTAAGTGAAGCACCTAATATTCCATTTTCTTCAAGTAAATGTTGCTATTTGATCGATCTTCCGCATTGATTAGGCTTTATGCCATTTTTTGCTTCATATGCTGCTCTAACTGTGAAAAGGATTTATTTCAGATAAAGAGGGCTATACAATCGGTGGAATTATCTCTGAAGAGGTTTATTTTTGGTCAAGACAAGGAACCACAAGAAACTGAGAAGGAGAAATCAAAATATGATGATGTAAAGTAGTGTTATCGAGCGTAGGAGACCTCTCTGGTCATGCTTGGAGAAAAATTCTGTAATGTATATGAAATTGTAGCAGTCCAATGTATGCTGGATCATGGATGATTTTGGCTCCCTGTAAGCTAATTAATTTCGAGATGATAATTTTAATGCCCAACTTTGAATATTTAATATGTCATGCCACTTCGCACGGATTGAAATTTTAGGGATATAATATAATAAAGAATCATACAGGTCCCTTTTTAAGGATAATTGGGCATCCTGTTGTGGCTATGTTGTTATGTTTTCTTAATGAAGATGATCTTGAATGCTTGGAGTTATTACAAAATGACATGAACCTTAAAAGGGTTAGGGGAGGTACTTACGAGCTATAACTGGACAATATTATCTGAACAAAACCTATGGTTCAAGGTTTGCTTCCAGAAAATTAATTTCTGGCTCTCTCTCTTTGCTTTGCAATCTGGTTTTAACATGGAAAATTGCTCCTCCTTTTAGTTTTTTGGTTTTTTTCCTCTAAATCGTGGCGTGCTATGATATCGCTTATGGAATACGGAAGAAACATTATCAATTTGGTTTCAGAAGTCGAATACCCAGAGATCCACATCTAGATACTCCAATGGTTGCAAGAGTGAAACCAGCAGTCATGTATCATTCTGGCTTCTCGTTGGGAATTAAAAGGGGAATTAATCCAGAGTGGATGAGGAGCGACAAGTTTTTATTTTGCCGGTGGATGTTGGCTTCTTCATTGTAGCCAGTGCTGTTGCTGACAAGTTAGATTTTTTATTTTTTTTTTATTTTGATTAGAATTAGTAGTTTAAGTCCTTAGTTAAGCATGTTAGTATTTTTTTAATCTATAAATAAGACACTTAGGTTGATTTTGTAATCAGTCTTATTTGAATTATTAAATTTATTTTCTCAAAAAAGAATTCTTTTTTTTTCTTTATCATTTTTTCTTTATTTCATACGTCTTCCATCCGCTGTTTTTAGGCTAACGATAGATAGTTTTTTTTGGTAGACTTGCTTCCGGATAAATTCTCATGGAAGATATTAGTATATTTTTTAAGAATAGAATTTATCATGAATAAGATTTTTTGCTCCATAATCTTCTTCAATTTTTGCCACCAGGCATAAGATCGTCCCGTTAATTTCATGGCGGTATGTTGTTAGATTGCATCATGTTGTCAAGGGAAATTATTATAATACAAGATTTTAAGATAATATTATTTGAGCATTTGTTGGGCATTGTTCTGTGTTTTTGTTTCTCTATGGAGTGAAATATCATATTAATGCTAAGATTGCATTTGTGCAAAATTTTTGCTATAGTTTCATTTCTTTTTCTCTTAATGCAATAATTCTTCTCGTCAAAAAATCTAAAAATTTTATAAAAAATTTCAGGCATTTATGAAGCACGAATCCTAAGACACTAAAGCATATCTTCATTTCATACCTTTACATTTAAATCCAGTTCCTCTCGCTCACAGTTTAAAACATGTCATCATTAAGTACTTTCTTCGTATTTGGACACAATTCATCAAAATCTTTGATGATAAACTCGTTCTTTAAAGCATATGATATGCTCATTAATTAAAGGAGAAGTTATTGACCGTCCCCAGGCTTTAACAACAAGTCCCTCTCGACCATTCTTTTAACACCTGGTCCATATGATCAGCTGTTTCTTAACTCCAAAAGGGACCGCAAATGAAACGACTGGTGAACAGCCCTCACCGGAGGGATTGCATGTTAAAATATCCTTAATTAAAATATGTAAATAGCCAAGTTGTTGCTTTCTTTCCCTTAAAAGTTCATTTAATATGTGTGATCTAGATCCGCAGTATCGCAATATCACTCACGATATACTTGTGAGATTCATCCACAACTTGTACAGCCTATGAGGCACGAATCTGAGGCACCATCAACGGTGCCCAGGAACAACAGAAGCTCTTTATTTCGGCAGTACAACGGACCTAAAGTGTACCTTTTTGGGATGGCTTTACACACAAACCCAGCTCCTCTGCCCCCCGGTTTAAAATTTCGTCTTCATATATTAGGTAGCTTTCTGATTTCCAAATGCCATTTTCTCCTCTCGACCAAACCCTCTCCAATACTTGATTCTTGTCGTCACGTTGCTTTCTCATTCACAATTTCTTTCTCAGCTGCTCCCTTTCTTCGTTCAAAGCACACAAGAGATCTTCTTCTTCTCATGTGCTTGTAGGTCGGTGTTTTATTTTTCCTGGTTATTTGTTCTCATGTTAGATTATCTCTACTCGATAGCTCGTTTCGTCATTTTAAAAAAAAATTAAAAAAAAAAAAATCCAACGGTGGTTATGGTCTTCATATTAGGTGTGATATTTTGTTTCTTTTAATTTTGATGGAATGAAACAGGTTGACACAATTTTGGTCAAAAAAGAGATAACTTGTAACGTAAAATAAATACTTTAAATTTAGATGCTTAAAATTATTATTTGAAATTTAGACAAGTACATTTTTCCTGAGGTCATGTGTGACAAATGATAGATTTTAAGAATGACTACTTTTCAAGGAGGATCGGGCTGTATCTTTTGCGCAGGAATCTTTTGTGCAGGAATGATTGATCCGTTTTTTCACGGCAGCAACCATTAGCATCTCATAGCTCTCAAAGCACTTTGAACTCTCTCTTTCATTTACCTACACGGGTCGCACGATCCAACAGTATCTATTACGAAAAAGGTGAATCATAACTTTCGTGCGAAAGATACAACTCGAACCCATTTCAAGCAGTTACTTTGCCCACACAAGAATGATGTAATCTCGGAGACGTGCGGTGCATTTTATATAGCAAGTTCTGCTAGGAGATATTAAAGCATTAAACTCATCCTTTTCCATCCAGAATTAATCCAGCAACATCTTTATCCATATACATGAATGAATGCGTCTTGTTGCTTATAACATTTAAATCGCTGATTTAAAATTCTTTCCTTTCATTAAATATTCAATTAATATCTTCAAATAGAAGCATAGTTTTATCGCTCACAGTTTCTTTTTCATTTTTTTATTTTTCCATAAACCAATCACCCACAGTTTGAAAGTATATTTTCATACATTAAATACTTTGCTGAAATTCACACACCATTATCTTTTCTCTTAAACTCTCCCTGTAATTGATTCTTTTTCTTTTCTTACTACGTACATCTTGTTAGGATCAATTTTATGTGAGAAAGGTTTTAGATCTCAATCCGTTTCTCTTTCACAAGTCCTTTTGGCTACTGGTTTCTCTCATCTCAGCAGAAACGGTATACCAAGGTATTCTTCTGACATGCTTCTACTATAATTTTTTCATCCATTAGACCCTCTGCTGGATTCTCTCTCTCTCTAGTCCCTCCATTTTTTTTAATAAGTCTTGATGAATTTTTCTATCTTTCGTGGTAGCAAATTTAAGCAGGGCTGCCGCCTTTTTGCTTGAAAAAGGTGGTGGTTTTTGCATGATATGGAGGATTCTGGATCATTTGAAGTTCATGCAAGACCTGAAAACCATCAAAATTATTACCAAAAGCTTATGTTCGATTGCATACTAAAATCCACGTCCTTGATTTCTATTACATGTTCTTGCATACTAAAATCCAGTGATGGTCATGACTTGGGGCCAAGCACCGGTGAACGTACATGGCCAATCCCCTTATTCTATGTTCCCCGGCCCCAATCATGCTGCTATTTATCGTGCTAGAACAAGTCTAATATCGAAGTCATGTTGCCATTCCATGTCAATATACTATTTATGGTGCGTCGGAAAAATTATTAAGGCAAAATGTTTGTAGGTTTTGATTGGCTCCTTTTTCATCTCAGTTATACTTGCCGTATAAGTTTTGGTACTCGAGATTTGTAAATACCAAATACATCTCGATCATTAAAGCCAAACAAACACGGGAGGCATAATTAATAAACTCCCTATTGATATAGATGATTTTAGAACAATTAATAGCCCCATAACAAACCTTAGTCACTCATGATTTTAATGCTTTCCATCCCTCGAATAATATTCATTTAATTTCTCATAAGTCCTTCCTCAACAACTCAGAACACAATTTTCTCTTCCCTTCACTCATCTCCTTTTCATAATCTACTATTCTCTCATCACATCTTGTGAGAATCATTTTTCATATCAGGGGTTGTGATTTTCTCACCCTGCTCCTCTTCCGCAGCTTCTTCTGCCTTGTCTTTTCCACCTGAACATTTATAAGGTATGCCCACTCTTTAGCTTTTTCCACCTATTTGTTCCTGTGTTGTCTCTCCTTGAGGTATTGTCTCTTGCTTTTCCGGAAAGTAACCCTTATGTTTTGTATTAGGGATGGCCTTTCTTTTTTATTTTTTGTTTTTTGACTGAATGAATGAATGAAACATGGAGTTTGCCACCTGAAAAGTATCTTTTTTTATGGAAAAAGAGTACTTCGAGTTTGGATGTTTCAAGCTATTATCTTGTAGTTCATTTTCGAACATTTGTCGATCAATATCTAACATGTTTATTTGATCCTAGCATTTTTAATGTATCCATCAAGTTTCGTATTCTTCCACTGGATCTATCCTGTGGAAGGATTTTCTTCTCCAATATGCCGTTTCACAGACTTCATAGCATATTGTTGGCCTCCATAATTTTTCTACCGTTCTTTTGCCCAAGTTGAAAAGTTAGTATATTTCTTCTTTATTATAACAAATAATATTATTCGAATAGTCCAACCATCTAAGTCATAAATTTATTTATGGTGAAAAGTAATATTTTTAGTATCATCCTATGTTGTAAGTTGATAATATCATGCCGTCATGCAATTCACGTTGACATTTATTTCCTTTGATACAATTTTGATTTCAATATGTGATATATAAATATTTGTATAAGTCTATATATTATCGTTGGTTATCCACTGTTTACCACTTTGATGATCTGTTCATCTATTGATGTTTTAGGAATTTTCTATATATGCTCTAATTTCTTAGAGAAATTCCTTCCAACGAAGTAAATATAAACTTTTTTGGCGTTAGAAGTCGAGTTGGGATATTGATGTTTCAGGCAATGACAGATTGAATTGTTAAGCAGTTTACCGCCAACCACAGTATGTTCATGATCCTCATATTGGTTGTTGCATTTGGCGGTTTGAGCTCAAAATCAGCTCATTTTACTTTAAGCTAAGCTTAAAAAAACTTATTTAATATTAAGCTATGCTTGAGCTGCTCATCAATAATTTGTTCGAAATATCCAACGAGACATGTACGAAAGAAAAAAAAAAAAAAAAAAAAATCTAGAAAGATCACATGTTATGCGAAGACATACTTATTTGAATTACTTGTCTTGATTTTATCCCAAACCTGTAATTTCTTAAATCATCTTGATTTATAATAAATAAAAATAAAACTTTTTATATAAACAAATATGTTAGTAATGTGAAAGGTACATAATAATTAATAGATTTTATTATTATACTTTTAGATATCTGTATGGTGCCATTTTTCATCATGAAGTTATAACCATAGCCAGGAACCTATAATTAACAGATTTTGATTACTGGTATAAGAATGGCGAGTACGGGAAGCAATTTGTGGGGTTAGATTGGGTTCAGATAGGATCGAGTAAGGACAAGGACTACAATATATAAAAAAAATTATACGTACTCGACCCAATCTAAAATCGGAACAAGACTTCTATTCCAAACGATTTAAACAACGAGGATCGAGCAAAAGACCGGTCGCTCAAATTCTTATCCAAGACCATGATTAAACTTAGTGTAAACTAATTTAGCTCAAATAGAACTCTACTCTCATGATCTGAGTCAGATCAAAGCTTCGACCTGTACCTGATGCCAATTAAAAATATGGATTACAAAATTTGTCCCATGTCCTATCCTTTACTAAAAATTCCTCGACCAAACCTCTACTCAATTGAGTTGGGTTGAGCCGGGTTTTTCAGACAAAGTCAGGTTTCACCATCTAAGCAAGATAATAACCCTCACCTTTTATATATTTACTAGTCAGGTTTCACCATCTAAGCAAGATAATAGCCCTCACCTTTTATATATTTACTGTACTTGCCGGTGGCAAGTATGGCAAGTACAGTAATTTGATGGAAGTTGGAAGCTATTATTATCTATGGGAGTAAAGTATGAAGAACTCCTAGCCACTTTTAGTCTTTAGAGAGTGAATACCGTAACCACACGCAACCTCTCTCTCTCTCTCTCTCTGTGCGTGGCTAAGATGAAGTATTTATACAAATTCAGTGCGAACACATCCAAAAAGATCGGAAACATGCGGTTGGTCAACCCAATCAGTCTCTCTTTTAACCATGTCAACATCAAAAGAACTAATCTCGTTGCTGTTCGTAGCATTTTATTGATGGCACATCCCGCCATCACCTTCTTTAGCAACAAAAAAATTGGCCCTTGCCGTGAAGGATTGTGGGGTGGGCATGAATTAAGAATGTATTAAATGACTTGCTTCATGGTGAGGGATATAAATTTGAGGAAAGAATTTAATCAATATTAAACAACATCTCATGAAGGATATCAATCTTGTTTTAGTCTTTTTTTTTTTTTTTTTGGTAAAGTAGAAGAGCCAAACGCAATCCATTAATAGATAATTTGAAGTCTTCACAAAATTTCAGACATAAGGTACATGATAGAAGAAGTGAAAGCAGCCTCCTGTGATTGGGATAAAAACAGGAGTTATGATTACAACCCAATACCATAACATAGATACAACGGTTAACGGATCATAAAGCAAGAGGCCGACCATGAGACGTATTAAAAGTTTCCAAAGATAAACTAACTACAATATTGAAAGTAGAGTCTTGGAGAAGATTGGCTGACAGAGCTGTTAAAAGAAGAAAATAATAAGTTCCATAGCACAGGTGAGAGTGTATCATATTCTTGAAGATCCATCCAGCTGGCCTGAAACTCTAACTTCTCATGGAAGATGCATTGAGATAGCTTAGCATATTTATGAGCATCAGACTGAAAATATTTATTACAAGAATGGAGTAGTAATTGATAGGAGTCAACATAATCTGGAAGTCCAGCTCTTGGCCTCCGTTGAGAATAGGCGAATAGGGATAAACCCATCGTGCCCTGTAACCAATTAAGAGTTAAGAGTGATGACCATATCCAAAACATTACCGATGCTGCATTCTCCCGGAAGCTGCGCTTGAGAATAGAAGTCTTTCCCAAGTTAAATAAAGATATTTTGTCCTGCAGTCCGCGGAGGGTTAAAAGTGTGAAGTCTCGTTTTAGTCAAAGAAGGCTATGTAAGCAAACATGGAGAGCCAATGGGGCAAAGGGACGACTTTATTGTCATTGTTGACAAGAGTAGCTCTGGCTTGGTTCTTTTACTGGTTGAGATAACAAAACTCCAAGCTAAATCTTGAAAGAAATTATATTAGGTGGCTCGCCTTGAGCTGTCGCTTTAGGGCTATCCACATATCGAACCACTGCTGCTTTAAAAGGGAGCCTGCCCCATCCGACCTTGCACCAATAATGCAACCTTTTAGGAAGATTGTTCTCACCAGTCCGAAAGTAAACTTCCTTTACATTTACTCTTTGGTTGATCTTGGCATGCAGGCATGGCCGGTTCTCTCATTTTCATCTAGCAAAAAAATCTTCTTCTTTTTTTTTTTTTAATGAGAAGGGAGGCATCACCATGCAGACGTTCGCCATAAAATTTATTAATAGATATTGGAATAGTCCCAACCCTAAGATATCATGGTCTCAGTCAATGCCTGACCAAGGCTCGATCGGGCCCCTAGGTTATACAAGGTAAGGCGTTAGTGGGTATCGACATCTATTGAGAGGCCCACCACTGTCCTGGATCAATCACCCCTGATGCCTTTCTACTTTCTTAATGAGGTTTACTGATGGCCTCGCTACTCTTTCCAATGTTCAATCTTTTAGTAGGAAGATAACATTCTCCATAGTTTTTATTGGCCCTCTTGGTTCCTATCTAAAAATTTTTCGATTTCGTTCTTTCCAAAGGCACCACATCACCAACGATGCTAGCAATCCCGAGCCAGTATTCTCCTCTTCTTTGTAACCATAGGTCTTTAATGGAGAAAACTAGATGAGGAAATTGTCATGGATAAATTCATGCTAACAAGATGTGTGGAGACCAAAGCTTGAAGCCGATTGTAGTTTCGAGTTTTATATAGAGATGTGAGATCTGCAACTTTTAGGATACAAATGAAGGTCAAGAGTAGATATCGTGATCTAGTAAAAAGGGGGGAGAGACGGGATGGATTAGTATGTTGTCATTGTGGATGAAAGAAAAGGAGCAGAGGAAGGATTAGAGCAGATTGGGTGGTGTCACCAACAAAGAAGGGCAGAGGGGGAGGATGGAGTATCGTGTCATCCATATGGATTTGAACAGGTCAACATATGTGGTGAATAGTTGGGGTGTCAATTGATACGAGGTTAATTAGAAGTCAAAATGAGCAGAGAGAAGATTACAGGAGGAGAGAAAGAAACTAATTATGAGCTGCAAATGGTTATTTATTAATTTCCCATGATATCTCTCATCAAATGATGAATTAAGTTCATCCACCCAATTTAGTAAAATATAATAAACACGTGCGATAGCAAAAGTTATCACTTGTTTATGTATTTTGAGATTGAGTGAGCCAAGAGTAGCGCTAGCTAGGTTCTTTTACTAGCCGAGTTAGCAAAGCTTAAGCTTAATATGGAACCAAATTTTGTATATATAGCTCTCCTTGAGTTGCTGCTCTAAGAATACCCATATCGAGCTAGCTAGCACCGCTTTGCACGAAAGCCTGCCCTGTCTGACCTTGTACCAATAGTAATTGACTCGAGGTGTTTCACCAATTTGAAGCTTGGGCGCTTCTCGCTAGGCTGTAGGTGAACTTTCTTTATGTTTACTATTTGCTTGATGTTGAAGGGCAGGCATAGCCTATTCTTGAAATTTCCTTCAAGGAATTGCCATGGATGAAATCATGCTTACAAGATATAGGGAGACGGCAGCTTGGAGTCTTGTATAGATATATATGAGGTCCGTAGCTTTCAAGGTGTTGACAATAGCCTTGTGATACATAACTGGTTGACCGGTGATCTCGAGGAGTCTTGGAGACCAATGGCTAGTAGTCACAACAATCATTTAGCCGTTGGCGGTAACCTATTTGCAAGTCTACAAGGTACCCACTAAATTGTAGGGTGATGCTCTCTTGAATGGTGGTAAGTGGATCATTAATACGAGAAATTGTACTTCTCATTATTTGCTTAAACTATAATTGGAATGCATGTGCTTCTGCTTGGCCACCTCTTGCCCAAGCCTAGTTCGAAAGTTCTAACTTTGTTACCATTGACATCCCTAATCTAAGCATCGAACTAATCTTTAATACACCTTTTGGCGACTTGGTTGGCCCGGAATCTTGAGGTCTATATTTGAGGGAACTACTGCTCATCAAATCGTCAAAACAATGATTATCATTGTAAAAGAGGTATAAATTATACCTCTTAAATCAAGTCATAAATTAACAACAACTACTTATGAGGGTATGTGAGCAATTCTCACACTTTCCGGCATCCAAGAGTTTGGCTCGAGAGTCGGTTCACTTTTGTCATTGTTTGGATCTCTCTTCGTTGAAGCTAATTATTCTATCTGCCATCCATATCTCCATGATAATTGGAACTTGGGCACAATCTCTTCCTCTTTTTCAAACTTTATGCATATTATGTGAAAAGGCAATCAACTTGCAGATTGCGTTGCCAATATTGTAATTAATCTCCATTCTCATATTGTATGGCTAATGTCCCCACCAATCTTCAATTGTTAAGTGCTATTTGGGCTGGTACTGTATTCTAAAGATCTTGGGGGTTATCTGCCTGCTCTTCTCTCTCTCTCTCTCTCTCTCTCTCTCTCTCTCTCTCTCTTTCACACACACACAGAGAGAGAGAGAGAGAGAGAAAGAGAGCGAGCTATAGGTTGTACAATCATTCAGCTAACAAGAGCATTAACATTGGATCTCTCTTCGTTGAAGCTAATTATTCTATCTGCCATCCTATCTCCATAATATTGGAACTTGGGCACAATCTCTTCCTCGTTTTCAAACTTCATGCATATTATGTGAAGGCAATCAACTTGCAGATTGCGTTGCCAACATTGTAATTAATCTCCATTCTCATATTGTATGGTTAATGTCCCCACCAATCTTCAATTATAAGTGCTATTTGGGCTGGTACTGTATGCTAAAGATCTTGGGTGCATCTGCCTGCTCTTCTCTCTCTCTCTCTCGCGCGCGCGCGCAGAGCTATAGGTTGTACAATCTTTCAGCCAAGAAGAACATTAACATTGATGCTGATGGATACGATACTTTTTTTGTTCGATACTAATACTTTCCTTCAGGTGGTGGATCAACTCTGGCAATATATTATCATTCAATGTATGCCATCACTTGCAGTTTTGCCAGGTAGTATGGATTTCCTCTATTTTAGCTCAACATATAAGTCCCTTTATTTGTATGTGCAGCTGGTCACTTTTCATCATAATGCCGGACTTCTTCTTCCTACCCTCACCAGTCTTCCTAATGTAATCACCACCATCTCAGCCCCTTCTATTCCATCTCTACTTTTGCTTTATCTTTATATTTTTTTTATGTTGCCTAAGCATAATAATCCTTTTTTTAAAAAAAAAAATATGCATAACATATTTAAATCAATCATCAATGTAGGTAAGAATTCTTCAATATGATCATTTACATATTTATGTAAATTTAAATATGCATGATTGATGTATGCTTTATATCTATCAGTATCTATATTATATGTTATTGAATTGATGTTATCTGAAATATGATTAATTGGTGTCTAATCATTGATTTCATGTTGATTAAAGAAGATCATGATTTAACATAATTGATGAAGTGGGCGGCATCTAGGTTAGCTAGTCATGCAAAAAATATGGTGTATATGTTGGATCAGTCTCAGAATGGGATGTGGTATCGGTTAAGCTTGCCACGGACTGGAGCATGACTATTATTAATTTAATATCAAAAATTAGATTATAATTTTAATAATATAGACGGGGCATGGATGGTGTTTGGTCGACTGTTCGGCCATGCAAAAAACGTGATGTGTGTGCTGGGTCAGTCTCGGGCTAGGCGCAGCATGTGTTTGGCCTATCATGGGCTGGAGCATGATTGTAATTAGTCCAATACTGGAAAGATAAATATAAAGCATGGAAAAGAGGAGCATGTGGATTAGACGATCATGTGTGAAACGTGGCATATATTTTGGCTTGCCATGGGCTGGAGCATAGTTGTGACTAAGTTCAGTGCTGAAGTCAAATCAAGATGATGAACCATATTTAATTGATGGATATCTAAACTAGCTGGTATATATGAAATATGGTATTATGATGTCAGCCATAGGCTGCAATATATTTGTCGGCCATGGGTGGAAACATGGTGGCCTACCACAGGCTGGAGCATGAGTAGGTCTAGTCCAGTATCAGAATGATGGTATTGTTTGGACCGAAATTATGTTAATCAATAAATGATAAATAATTCTATTGAATTAATATTGATTAGAATTGTTGATTGGTGATATGTGATATATAAAATTATATATGATGATATTATTCAATTATCATATTGATGATACATGAATCTGATTATTTTTCTATCAGTTATATATATTTATTAAAGGATATTTTAAACTCATGCTGATGTAAGTGTAATGACCCAACCCAGTCTTTGGGTCTTTGGACTAGGCCCGAACAAAAGGGGCCTAAGTCACCATCACGTACGCAACAGAGAGGAGGAAGAAGACTCCGATTAGGAGTCTTCCTCCCCCTCTTTTTCGATGAAATTGGGGCTGGGGTAGTCCAATTTAGCTTAGGAGACCTCCTTATAAGAAGCCCCCTTCCCCTAGGTTTCCATAGAAATTTGTCAAGAGTTTGTCGGAATTTTTAGGAGTTCTTCCGCAAGCTATTATCGAAGAAAAGAGCTCGCCGGAGTAGGTAAGCTCCTTCCTTTCTTCTTCTAAGTCACCGACGCCAATTGAAGATGCGGCAAGTTGCTATCTTTAGCTCTAAAACAGGATAGCCCTATTTTTTTTATGATTTTTGCTCGCACGTCGTCGGCCACAGCCATCGTTCGGGCTTTCGCTAGGGGCCATGGATCGTCGGGGCCATAGACTGCCGTGGCTGGCCGGTCGGTCACCTACGGCCACGAGCGGGCCAATGGGGAGAACAGGAGGTTTGCATCCCTTATTTAGGAAACGGAGAAGAGAAGAAAGAAAGAAGACTCTCTCTCTCTTGATTATTAATTAAATTAATTATTAATTAGTTAGTTTAATTATATAAATTATGAGAAATATTATTTAAAAAAAAAGAAGAGAAGGAAAAGAAGAGAGGGAAGAATTTCTCTCTCTTTTCTAATTATTTAGTTAAATTAATTAATTAATCATTTAATTATTTATTTTTCTTTGAAGATGGATTATGAAAGAAAGAAAGAAAGGAAAAAAAAATAGAGAGTTTTCTCTCTTCCCTCTCTTCCTCCTCCAAACTGAATCCCACTTTCTCTCTCTAAAATTTTCTCTCTCTTCATGAATTTTTTTCTTTAGAAATCTTGGGGATAGAGTGTAGATCCTAGTGAACTCCGCTAGAAAATTTAAGGATTTTAAATTAATCTAATTAATTTATTTTAAAAAATTTAATTAAATATGTAAAAAAATAAATTACTGAATAGGAGGATATTGAATAGAGTTTTGACGATCATAACATAGTCTTAAAAGTTTCGTTTATCACAAACAGAGGTAAGAATTTCTATACATAATCACCATTATGTATGTTATTTTTACTGTTGGATTTATATTATTGATTTTGCATAGTTAGATTTGTATTGATGGATTTATTATGTTGAGACATTAATATTTCTTATACGGTCTTTCAGCATGAGTATATTATATATTGATTATATATATGTGTAACAATGATTGATGGTATGATTATATGGGTATGATATACTTGTCTTGATCATATTATAAACTAAAATTGATATGATAAAATCAATATGTAATAATCAGATGAAAGGATATAGTTTGAACTAGCCTCGTCATATGAATAACCGGCCAGGAGCTTATGCCTGAGATAGCTTCCATGGGCTTATGCGTGGGATTGTGGATGAGACCATGATTGAGATAGTCCATCAGGAGCTTATGCTTTAGATAGCCTCCACGGGCTTATGCGTGGGATTTTAGGTTAGATCAAGATTGAGATTGAGACATGATCTTGATTGATCCAAAATCAAGAAGAAAAGATTAAGAAAATATGAAAGTATGATAAGAAAAAAATATGACAAGTTATGGATGAGATATTAAATAAAAAAATTTCATGTGTTGATACATGATATACTTGATATGCATTTATTTGAGTTATTCTGCATATTTGATTTGAAAATTTATGCTTTACTATTATTTTCGAATTTGGTGTAGGTATACAGTGATTCTTACTGTGCTGTAAAGCTCACCATCCTTTTTTCTTCTCTTTTCTTTTTAGAGTTACATGATATATAGATTTGGCGATAGTTGGAATCACTATTGAAAGGATCGATTAGATAAAGTACCATCAGTGATAGATGGATGATCGAGTTTTGTAAATTGTACAAGGATGAAATTCATTCATGTGAAATTATTTATTATAAATTAAGTTTGATGGTATTCATGGAATGTTGGGATTATAAATAATTATATAAGTCTTGCATATTTTCTAGGGCATTGGTCTAGGGTTTATGCGGTCATCGCGTGCTCGACCAAAATGCTATGTTCAGAACATGACAATGAGTGTGAAAAATTCTTACCAGGCTGTAAAGCTCACAATCTTTTTTTTTTTTTTTTCAGATTTGCAGGATGCTTAGTTTTGGTTGGATTGGATGTAAAGTTTCAAGCGATAGAGTCTTTAGTAAGTTAGTTGATTTCTGATACCAAAATAAATGTTTCAATTTTGTAAACATTATTCATTAAAGATGGATTTATTGATTTAATAAGTATGATCAAAACTTTATAATTCTTTCAGTGTTTCTGTGAACTTATTATTTAGACCTTGTATATTATTTAGGACTTGCTCTAAAGAATGTGTAGCCATTACGTATCTGATCCAGGTACTGGGTTCGGGGCATAATACTAAGTGCCAATTATCAAGCCCCTTACCCTTTCCACCCATATTCATAATGATATTTACATAGACATCAGCATTTGCCTCCAGAAATATGGTTTGCTTGGAAATATCACACAAACTTATAATTTGTTGGTGGTTTCAACTAGTTGGTGGGTATTAGAAGCTCGGTGTTCTATTAGGGTTGGTAAAATATAACCCGAATCGTCAATCCGATCCGTATTCGATCATCTTAAGCAGGTTTGGATTTAGCCTAAATAGGTTCAGATTGTAAGTGGGTCAACTTGTTTAACCTGGTTGATTATTTGGGTTGGATTTGGATTTTTATTTTTTGACTTGTTTAACTCATTTATTAAATAGGTGGACTTAGATTAGGTATCCATGATCCATCTAAAATAAACTATAAAAAAAAACCCGTATAAAAACCACCTAAGGCCCTAAAGCTTGTGGTGCTCTGAAGTCAGAATCCTATTTAAAATTTGAAACCGGCATGCACATCAATGCACACGTGGTCCATGGCTTGGGAGTTGCGACTCGCGAGTTTAGCCTGGGCTCAGAGTCCTCCATCTTCGAGAGTTTTCGGTCTCTCTCATTTTCTTTTCTTTTTTTTTGGTTAGGATTTTAAGAGGTATTGGAGAGATGGCAACATCACCAAGACTAGGCCGGAGAGGGCTTCAGATCTAGCTGGAGAAGTGGTGCCCTATCGAGGAAGGCCTGGATGAAGCCAGAGAGCTGGTTGTAGCTTTGATTGAGCATCGAAGGCCTTGGTGCTCGGAGCAAGTTGAGATAGTCAAGGATGGGGCTAGGCCATTAGAGAGGGAGCTTTTGCTAAGGATGATGAAGCGGAGCTATGGAGGTTAGAGCAAAAGAAGAGGGAATCTGGGATGGAGCCGATGATGCGATCGGGGACCAGAGAGAGCTCGGCGAGGATGGAGAGGTGGCCGAGAGCCGGGTTGAGGCGGCTGGAGAGGTCGGGGAATCCAGTGTAGGAATTGCTGAGGGCTAGGGCAATGATGCAGACATCGGAGTAGAGGATCCGATTGTCGATAAAGTCCTTCTCCTTCGATAGTTTTTATCTATTTTTCTTTCTTTCTTTTTTTAAATATGGGTCGGAGTGTTTATCTATTTAAGAAACAAGTTAATTGGATTAGTTCGGATAACCTATTTATTAAATAGGACAGATTCAGATTTCAAAACCTGACTTGTTTAATAAATAGGTTGAATTCAATTTTAATTTTTTTTGAACCAACCCGCATCCAATCCAATCCATTTATATCCAATCCGATCTAATTGCCACATCTCTATTCCGATTAACCTGTTTATTAAACAAGATAGGTTCAGATTTCGAAATCTAACTTATTTAATAAATAGATTAGGTTCAATTTTAGATTTTCTTGAATTAACTCGCATCTGATCCGACCTAATTGCCACCCCTATGTTCTATGCATATACAGAAGTTATTCTCAACTTTGGATGACTATCAAACCGGTAAATGGAGATCATATACTTGCTATTATGCTGTCTTCTATGTTGTCAAGAATCCACTGTCATCCCATAACAATTTCAGATTGCAAGATATGCAGGTTCATATATATATATACTCGCTTCAATGAATTGAAAGTCTGGATATTTGGGTGCTGCAGAATGTTGAGGCTTGATTTCTTAGCTCAATGTTTGTGCATACGTCATTTTGCTGGAAGTTCGCTTTCTTTCACAACTCTCATGGATCGTAGGATTAATTATAGCTCATGTGTACCGCTCCACAACTCAATTCAGGGACAATGTGACTGATACCGACCTTTCTTCTTTCAGCTTATAAGTTTTTTGGGTGTTATATTAGTAATTTCCACACCGCTTCTATACAGGATTCCTCAAAATCTGCTAGTTCACCTACAACATTTTTTGCTGTACGTATATTTCTCTATTGGCTTTCAACTACATCAATCAACATTTTACATACCAGCTTATACCACCAAGTCTTATCTGCTCACAATACTTACTTCATCATGGCGTACACAAGCGTTTGGTATGCTGTCTTCAAGATTTTCTGATATTATATCGATTTACTACATGTCTACTCCAGATTGATACATCTCCTTCTACCGTCCATGGGTCATACACAGCATTTTGTTATATATACTTCTCTTGTGGATCTCTTTATCATACGGTTAATCCTCTACACTTTTCTTCGCTACTTTCTAGTTTTACCTATGATGTATCAGTTAATACTGTTTCATGTTGCCGTATATCTCTTTCTTTCTGGGCCTGTATTTTGTCCTTATACTTTACAGGCTATGGCTGTAATTAAACTCTTTACTGTTTACTTGCTTTAATGAAGGTATACCTTTCTACCAATAAAAAAAAAAAAAAAAAGAGCATTAACATTATTATTTCAATCAATGTCATTTATGTAATTTTAAAAAAATAATAGGTGCATTTTTCTTGAATGGCCTCCTTTAAGGAGGCTTGTGGTGACAAGATATCCTTGGCTCATCAAAGCATTAAACCACAACATTCTAATATCTTTAAAGGAAAAGGACTTACAGACCCATTCTATTGAATTGCTTGGGTCAAAATGCACAGTGAAACAATTAAAAGACCTTCCTAGATATGCATGACATTATACGTACCTCGTTCCTTAAAATAATTTAATCACTGACTTTTACACTTCATTCCTTGACCATTCACTTTTTACCTTCATACGTAGGTCTAATGAGACTACCCCACCTAGTTAGAAGATTTATCTATGGATTTATATTTTATGCTTTCCTAATTTTCTAACTCGTCTCCTTTCTTTGGATCAGTCTTCTTCTAACAACTTTTTCATGATCATTTTCTTTCTAGTGGTTCTATGTCCCAGTCCAAGTAAATTAAAACGTATTTTCTTTTTCTACTTCTATACTTTGATTTTAGGTTTTTCTCCTCTTGCATGTTGTTCCCTTAATTTATTTCTTCTTTTTATCTTTCTAATAATTATTTTTATGAAAAAAATATAAAATTATAAATTATTATTGAAAGTTTGTTTAGTCATATTAATATGATATTACTATTTTACATATTATTCTCCATTTATTAGATATTATCTTATGCAAAGAACTTCTTTTTGAGAAAAATCTATCATAAAAATACATGCGATGATATAAAAGTTCTCACATCATTATAAAACTTATATATATATATATTTTTTCAAAGCCATGATATAATCAGACATTAAGATCATATATTCATCATCAAATTTATCTTTCTATATGAGAGAAAATAATATTTATTTATCACATACTTTGTATTTCTTTCATCTAGTTTGATGGTTGTTATTAATGATCTCATTCTTATCATTCTAGTAGAATTTTTATATACATAAGTATATAATTTTATTTATTCTTGCTATTATTAACATATTTTACTATTTTCTTAATAATCTTGATATATTATTTTTTATTGTGTGTTTAAGCTCTAACGTGAGAGAAATTTTTTTTAAGAAATTATTCTAAACTTAAGTTAGATATCTCTTCCTTTTGAGAATAAAAGATATTCTACCATCTTATATTTTGTTCTTTGCAATTTTTTAGTAGTATTATTAGGGATGGCCATTTTTCTTGATTTGTTGGGTATCCGATCCGACCCGATCCAAATAGAATGGATTTTATCTGATCTAATTAAAATTAAGAGCGGGTATGAATTTTTAAAAAAAAAAATGAAATAGATTTAAATCGGATACGAATAATAGTGCACCCCGTCCTAAATTCGATCCGATTCATCTATTATATATAAAGCCCAATACAAAATCCTAGCCATCATATTTCTTTCTTATTCGGTTGTTGAGACCCATTGACCCAAAATCTTAGCTATTATATTTCTTTTCTATTCGCCTACTGAGACCCACTGATCTAAAATCTTAGCCACCGTAACTTGCAAACTTTTCTATTTGGCAACTAAGACCCAAAACCCTAGCCATCATAGACTGCTCCACCCTTCTACCCGATTAAGCTTCCCCATTTGGCCACCCCAAGACTCCCACCAGATTGAGACTATTGAGGATGGAAAAAATAGAGAAAAGATGAAGATGGGTGAAGACAGGATCATGCGTGGAGCGAAGGTGGGCGGCAGTTGCGAAGATATAGATGGCAGCGATGACCTTTATAACTCTTATAGCTGAATGACGGTGAAGGAGGAGGGGGCTCTAATAGATGACAAAATTCTAGTCATCATGTAGATTTTCCTATTTAGCTATGGGTAAGATTTCTTCTTACATTAATTGATTTTTTTTTTTTTGCTTCTTTTTTTCTTTTCATTTCATTCTCTTTTTCAGAGATCTATGAGAGATCAAAGGGATTTCAGCTGGTGCATTTCATAATTTTTTTGAAGCAGGTATATCTAATCTGGCCCTCTACTTTATTTAACTCAACTTGATGTGGGACGGGTTCGAAGTGGATATGAATTAAGATATTTTTTCTGACGGGATGGATACAGATGCTAGCCGATTCGATCAATATTCGATTTATTATCATCTTTAAATATTATAATTTGTAATGGATCAAGCTATATGTTAATTTAATTGTATATGTTCTTTCCATAAATTTCAAACCGAGATTGATTCAACTCAATCTTGATTCATTTACCGGTTTATTTCCACTCGAGTCAGTTGCAACTACAATAGCATTTTTCCAGCAACTACCCTACGACTTGAGCGATGACGGGGAAGCTTGCACCCGAAAAGCCTGCCGCAATGCGGGCTCCAGGGATCCAGCGGGCAAGAGAAGTGGTGCTTCGGCCATTACAACAACCGTAAGTGTGGTGGTCTGATTCCTTGGTTTGCTTCCAGGTCTCCATAAGATAATGACCGACCTAAGCGGTGGCATTTGAGTAATTTCAGACTCCGGCAAGAGCAATTGCGTAAGGCGCCTGCTATATAACCGGCAGGAGACGTGGCCCCCCTTGCCTGCTGACGCGCCCCTGGTTCCAATCGGCCGTGCCAACGATCGCAAGTTTCCCATGGGAAAGAGGCGGTTCACGCAAGTCTCGACCAGCGAGGACGAAGAGGAGCCGACGAGGAACGACGCTGTCGAGCGGAGGAAGGGGAAGAAGCTCCGCGTCGACGGGGAGGAGGAGGAGCGGCAGAAAGCCTCGGAGTCGAGCAGAGGCGGCGACGCCGGCGGCGGAGGCATTAGCGGTGGTGGTGGCGGTGGAGGTGGAGGGAACGGGAAAGAGGAGGAAGAGGAGGAGCCGCCCCTGGAGGACGCGAAGCCGAAGGGGCCGGTGCTTAGGGTTTCTGGCAAAGGGAAGCGGAAGAAGCGGCACTACCGCTCCTTCGAGTACGATGGAAATACGTTTGAGCTGGTGAGGTTTCGGACATCTTTAATCTTAGTCGCATGGTAGGGTTCTTGGTGATCTTGGTTTTCTCCCGGAATTGGATTCAGGAAGATTCCACTTGTTTAATGCTCCGATTTGCGAGATTATTCTTGAAAATTTTCTGTATTTTGAGCTATCTTTGTTCTTTGCCGAATTCTAGGGTTTTTAAAGTAATTGGTTTTCTGTGGGAGTTGGATTGTTGAGGAGTATTCTTGTTTAATGCTTATCTCTGTTGGATTATTTGCTATATTTGGTAGTGTTCGAGGATTCACTCGCTTTTTTTTTTGAAATTTCTTGTTTTCTGGCTACCTTTGCTCATTTTGGTGTTTCGGCGTTTTGATGTTCTTGATTTTCTGTGGTAGATGGATTTTTGAGGACAGCTCTTTTTTGCTTCTTTGATTTTCATAAGGGATCCACTTTTTGTTTTGGGGTGGTGGGTGGTGGTGGTGGGGAGGTAGTGATTAGAGGAAAATGGAAGAGAATAGTGTTTGATTGTTAATTTTTTTCCTTTCTTTCTTTTATCTTTTTTTGGACGCCGCAAGCAGGAAGATCCGGTGCTCCTGACCCCCGAGGACAAGAAGCAGAAGCCCTATGTTGCGATTATTAAGGTGAACTTGTTGTTTACTGATTGTGAGACTGGATTCGTTTGTTTTGATCCTTCTAGAGTTCGTTAAACTGGACACGAAATGTGATAACGTGGCAGCGAGTGTTTTCTGCATTAGCTGGTTAAAAAATTGAAATATTTGAACGCTAGAATTACTTCCTTGGGATTCTTTGAACTTGGTCATTTTGTGGAAAGAGAACTATTTAGCATGAAACGATGCATAACCATGATTGCACTTCAAATTGCACACCATTTTCTTGGAACCAAGACTGTAGCTCCTTGCTCTCTTCCCATTCAACGCCAAAGGTGTGTACGCTTGCACATATGAAGGTTACTTTCCCTGAGTCTTTTTGTAATAAGCCCCTTAGTCTTCAGACCTACTGGTAGTTATATTGCCTTACACCTTCAGAGGGAAAGGAAAGGGAGATTATTTTGTATCCTATTATTAATTTGAAATTCTATATTATGGATGTTTTCTGATGTTAGAAGCATTATTTGTGTCCTATCATTCGACATGCATGATCCAATTGATATATTTTATAATTCTCAGTTGGTTTTATTTTAGTTTTCTAAAACAATCATAATCCATTTCATTGCTGTCATTGTTGCTTCTGCATGTCATCTATCTCTTTGTTTTTGCTCCATCAAGTCCTAGGCTGTTTTGCACTATGACTACAAGCTCTAACGTGCAATGCTTTAGGAATTCAAGGCTTTTTCTGGGGTGTGATGTATGCCCCACTGTCAAGTAAATAACATTTTGGTTCAATCTGGCGTGTTATACCATTTACTCTTTCATGTTCAACTAGATGATTTTCTTATACCAGGTGGTAAGACTTTATTTTGAACTGTGTATCTAGAGTATATGTAGCAAAAATTAGCTTCATGCTTTTCTGCACTATATTACGCAATTGTTGGTCCTTTTTTTCTCACACTTTCTCCCTAAATCTTCTGGTTGAAGTTTTTATTCTATCGATATTCATTTGTTTTATTTGTTTGTCTTAAACTATTCATACTTCTTTCTTGCATTAGGATATAACTCAAGATGCAAATGGCAGTATGATGGTTACTGGGCAGTGGTTTTACCGTCCTGAAGAAGCTGAAAGAAAAAATGGTGGGAGCTGGGAAGCACGAGATACCAGGGAGCTCTTCTACAGTTTCCATCTCGATGAGGTTCCAGCTGAATCTGTGATGCACAAGTGTATTGTCCACTTTGTGCCTTTAAACAAGAAGTTACCACTTCGGTCAGAATATCCAGGTTTTATTGTGCAAAAGGTCTATGACACTGTTGAGAAAAAGCTCTGGAAATTAACTGACAAGGATTATGAAGACAATAAACAACATGAAATTGATCTTCTTGTTAAGAAAACATTTGAGCGTTTAGGAGATCTTCCAGATATTGAGCCTGAAGATGCTCCTGCTGATGATGCCGATCAGTCACTGAGTAAAAAGAACCTTGGTAAAAAGCGCATGCATCCCATCGATGTCTCCAGAACTGAAGATGCTCCTGGGAGGTCTGACTTCCTGACCAGAGCAGATACACCTGGAAGCTGTACAGAGTATAGAGCAATCCTAGCGAAATTCAAAGCATTGACTGGTGATTCGTATCGTGACAAGTGGTTGGATAAGCTTCTACAAGGAATTAAAGCAGCATGCAATTCAAAAGAAGATGCATCAGCCGAGGATAAAAGGAAAGTGAATGGTGCTTCAGATCATAGCACCACTGGCAAAAACAGTGAAGACAATGTAAGTGGTGCATATGTTCCTGTCATGCCAATCATTCTGTGTTTTCACAACATATCATATGGTCATATAGATTATCTTTGTGGTGGGAAAATTAGCTTGCTTGCTTATAGAAGAAAATCCAACATGCCATAGGTCATCGTCTCCAAAATCTTGTTGGGCCAATATAGCAATTGGCATCTTGTCAATCATTTTCTTTTGTTAACTTTAGCTTACAGTTCGTATTGAGAAACCCCATGACATAGTAACTGTGTCATGTTTTATCTTTTGTTTAAGTGATCTGTGACAGGAATTAACCTATTTTAATATCTGTCTAAGCAATGATGTTTGCCATCTGTTTCACTTACAATGATTGGTTATAACATTGGTTTTGTTTTTGTTAATATAGATCTTATGAACAAAATTTCAAGTTTTGAATATTTACAAGATACAGCGAAATTACAAAATAATGCCTCCTTTCATTGTTTTTCTACTTATTTTATTATTTATCAAATACTGTATCTGCAGTCTGCTGGAAGAATTTGCTGGCCGGATGATGCTGTCCCGGCAATAACTGCCCTTGAGAGAGCTACACATGAAACTCTGGGTTCAGATTTCCAGAAATATAACCAGAAAATGAGGCAGTTGGATTTCAATCTCAAGGTGGAATAATTGTTCACTGTTAGCTTTACTTAATTGTATCATAGCCATCCTTTTCATGTTGCCTTTACATAAAATGTTCCAAGTATCAGCATTCAAAATATCAGTTATGTTTGTATTCCGTGCCTCCTTGTAACTCTGAAACTGCTTACAGAGAGTTCGTGTAATAGTTTGAAATTAATTTTCATAGTTTTTTTTTCCTCCAAATAATCTTCCTTCATGACTTATGTAGCTTGTATGCAAATAATACTACAGGGAGTTACTTTGAAAATTATATGCTGTTAACTTTGTATGGAATCAGGGTCCTTTACTTGTAATCTGGCCTTAGTACCCATGTTTAGAATTTGTAATTAAAACTTCATCGTCTTGAACAGTATAGCTTTTGACCTCCATTTAGTATGTTATACAATGTTCCTTCTCAAAAAGTTGTTTCTCCTTTGACCCTTCAGATGACTTTGATGTTAGTTTTCTTCCTTCAAAAACATTTGAGGAAGATGAAGTTTCTTAATTACCTTTCGCCTCTAAGCCAAGATCTTATCAAACTCTGTTGAAAGTTTCTGTTGCATATAAGTCCATGGTTATTTCCAGCTTTTCATGAGGTTGTCACTAAGAATTATGGACCTAGACCTTGTCAAGACTTACAGTCCTAATGATTAGGCATGAGTACAAAAATAGACCTTTAAAACTTCCATGTTCTGGGCCTTGGGTCCAGGTCTAGCAAAAGTGTACCTGTCATGATCTGAGCTGTCCATCTAGTACATTAAGGGACTAGTTTTGCAGGAACTCAACCTAACAAGAGCCCCTCAATAGCTTATATGGTATATAATAGAATGGGAGGTCTATATCCCCTGGAAAACTAAGAAAATGCCAAGAAAAATGAACATGATCCCAGGGGTGGTAGGGCGGAGGTCCGCACCCTCCAAGACCACTACTGTAATAGCATCTGGGAAGAGACAACAAATCATCATAAGGAAGTCGATGGTGATATTGCCGGACCGCAGAAAAGGTCAGTGAAAGGCGGCAATGGAAGAATACCTCAATGTATTATTTTTATTGTTGGGGATAAACACTGCTTCCGCCGAAGTCTAGCCTAGTGCTTAGCCTAATGCAGCTGGTAATCACGGAAGAGCTTCAATCGGGAATTCTTTTCCCAGCAGCCGAACTCATTCAGGGGCCGAACTTCTCCAGCGGTCGAACCCAACCAAACTTCTCAGCGGTCGAGTCCCGGTCGAACCCCTTCAGTCGGCCGAACTTCTCAGCAGCCTAGCCCCAGTCGAACTTCCTCAACGGCCGAATTTCTGCCGAACTCTCTGAGAGTCGGACTCCTCCCAAACTTCTCCTTCGGCTGGACTTCTCCAGGAGTCGGACTCCCTTCGGATTCTTCCTTCAGTTGGGCTTCTACGAGAGCCGAACTTCTTCCACATCCCTCCTTCAGTCGGACTTCTACGGAAGCCGAACTCCCTCTGGATTCCTCCTTCAGTCGGACTTCTACGGGAGCCGAACTCCTTCCACATCCCTCCTTCAATCGAGCTTCTACGGGAGCCGAAGTCCCTTCGGATTCCTCCTTCTGTCGGACTTCTACGGGAGCTGAATTTCTTCCGGATTTTTTCTTCAGTTGGGCTTCTACGGGAGCTGAACTTCCTCCGATTCCTCTTTCAGTTGGGCTTCTATGGGAGCCGATTTCTTTTGGATTCCTCCTTCAGTCGGACTTTTACAGGAGCCGAACTCCTTCCGGATTTTCTCCTTCAGTCGGACTTCTACGGGAGTCGAATTTCTTCTAGATTTCTTCTTCAGTCGGGCTTTCTACGGGAGCCGAGTTTTCTTCGGATTCCTTCTTTAGTCGGACTTCTACGGGAGCCGAATTTCTTCCGGATTCCTCCTTCAGTCGAATTTTCTACAGGAGCCGAACTCCTTCCGTATCTCTCCTTCAGTCGGATTTCCACAGGAGCCGAACTTCTTCTGAGCTTTTCCTTCAGTCGGACTTCTTCAAGAGCCGGACTTCCTTCGGATTCCTCCTTTAGTCGGACTTCTACGAGAGCCGAACTTCCTCTAGATTCCTCCTTCAGTCGAGCTTCTATGGGAGCCACACTCCTTCTGGATTCCTCCTTCAGTCGGACTTCTATGGAAGCCGAACTGCTTCCACATCCCTCCTTCAGTCGGGCTTCTACGGGAGCCGAACTTCCTCCGGATTCCTTCTTTTGTCAGACTTCTACGAGAGCCAAAACTCCTCCGGATTCCTCCTTCAGTCGAATCCCTACAGGAGCCGAACTCCTTCTGAGCTTCTTCTTCAGTCGGACTTCTACAGGAGCCGAATTTTTTCTGGGATTCCTTCCTTCAGTCGGGCTTCTATAGGAGCCGAACTTCCTCCGGATTCCTCCTTCAGTCGGACTTCTATGGGAGCTGAACTCCTTCCGTATCTCTTCTTCAGTCGAATTTTCACAGGAGTCGAACTCTTTCTGAGCTTCTCCTTCAGTCGGACTTCTTCAGGAGTCGGACTTCCTCCGGATTTCTTCTTCAGTCGGGCTTCTACGGGAGCCAAACTCCCTCCGAATTCCTCCTTCAGTTGGGCTTCTATGGGAGCCGAATTTTCTCTGGATTTCTTCTTCAGTCGGGCTTCTACAGAAGCCGAACTCCTTCCACATCCCTCTTTCAGTCGGACTTCTATGGAAGCCGAACTCTCTTTGGATTTCTCCTTCTGTCGGGCTTCTATGGGAGCCGAACTCCTCCCGGATTCCTCGTTCAGTCGAATCCCTACAGGAGTTGAACTCCTTCTGAGCTTCTCCTTCAGTCAGACTTCTACAGGAGCCGAACTCCTTCCGTATCTCTTCTTTAGTCGAATCTCTACAGGCGCCGAACTCCTTCCAGACTCCTCTTTCAACTAGCATCCCTTCCGGATAATCTCCTCTAGCCGCATTCTCTTTGAGAGTCCGAACTCTTCTGGAATTGATACACGTCAAAGCTCTTCATCCCTCCATGCGGCCCCGAGCGGCTTAGTATCGGACGGCTGCGATCGTCACTATCAGTCCGCCGCAAGCGACAGCGATCCGCTATCGGACGGTGATGACTGTCACCATCAATCTGCTGCAGGCGGCGCTACAGGCGGCGCCTCCCTCCGTGATTGACTCCGTCGGACCTCGAGCGGCCCGCTACCAGGCAGTTGCAGCTGTCACCATCAATCCGCTACAAGCTCCGTCTATAAAAAGGGACCCTCCAGATATGTTTTCTCTAGGCTCTTCTCTTCCGCTCAAAAACTCTACTGAACTCTTTTCTGAGCACTCAATTTCTGTTGCTCAGAAGAGCTGACTTGATCGTCGGAGGGTTCTTCCGGAGCCACCACCATCGAGTCCGGACGAGACTTTGTTTTGCAGGTCACCGACGGCGACCTCGTCTTCCTCGACTCCAGACCAATCCGGCGTCAACCAAATTCTGCATCAACAGTTTTGTTCTTATACTTTGGTGAATGAGGATTCATAAAGCCAGTCCCAATTATTTGGGATGAAGGCTGGATGATTATATTTATGGTTTTACACCCCTTATGTTTCTTGTAAAAATACTCATCACCCTTGGTAATGCGTCATTAGTGAAATATCCAGAGGACATGAATTACCATACTCGCTTGGAAGTTACAACCAGTTTGTACTCTGTCTTGGGTACAGTATGGGTCTTAACATGCCCAGAACTGACCTGTAGACCTAATAGGTCTTACCTAGTGGGACTCCAGCCTGACCTTATTCGTGGTTGAGGATGGTTTTGGTAAAAGCTGAGGCCCAGATGCCCAATTGGGCTTGTAGGGAGGTACTCAGACCTGAGCTGACCTGTTAACAACCCTAGTTTTCCGAGCTGTTCTTGTGACCTTAGAGCTTCTTATTATTGTGTCATTTATCACCTTGCTGTTAGAAGGTGTGGACCTAATGCTCTTGATGTTGGAATTTGGTGCTTTGATATCAAACAATATGGAAAGTCTTTGAGTTGATCTTTGCATAACAATAAGTATAATTGTCAAGAATTTTCCCAGCTATTTTGAGTCACTTATTTCATAGTTTGACACATGAAACTGACTGTCAAGCTGACATCAGCTGACTACATTTTTTTTAGCAGGCTTGACTGGCATTGATAGTGTTCTTTGAGTCAATCTTCAGCCGCACCCCAAAACTAAGCTTTCTATCTGAGTTTTCTTCCTTAATATGATTTTCTCAGTATTTTTGCTGTAAATCATCAAATTGGAGATTCAACTGTGCTGTACAGGTGAATCCTTTATCTTATGGCAATTTATCGTCAACAAAAAGGGGATAGAGAAGCAAGAAAATTCAGAAGTTGATATTTCGATTAAATTTCTAGTTTCAAAAAATATATTTTCATCAAAGGTCATAAGGTTCTTTCTTATATTTTTATTCCATTGCAGCTTTATGAATTTGCATCGAATTATGGTAGCATTATTTTTTGATTTTTGTGATATATATTCCAGTATAAGATGGATATAACTTTTGCTTCATACATGCACAGAAATTGTTCTCTGTTGATCTGTATATGTAATTTTAGCATATATGTTTCTACATAATTTTTCTGTTTTACCAATAATTCTTCACTCCAGAATGTTAGATTTCATCTTTAATGCTTATGCTGAACTATAATAATTAACTTTTGAATACTTAAAATATTTGGGGTTGCCAAATGGCCGTTGGTACTTCCTCCCTATATTTATGCAGAACAATGTGATGTTAGCTAGACGCCTACTGCATAAGGAATTGGACCCTCTGGTTATTCTGAACATGTCTCCCAATGAACTGAAGGTATGGATCCATTTCAAATAATTTTTCTAATACTATTTCTTTGTATTATCTCTTTTGTGGTTGCTATATCTGCACGCCTCTTCATAGGACCAAGACAAAAGCAGACTAGTCTATTGTACGCTCATATGAAATATACATGCATTTAGCTGTTGGATTGCACAACCAGTAAATTTATATTTACCATCTGATTATTTGCTCTTGGAATTTGGAGGTCGATAATTTGTTGCCTAAAACTGGTGCTTGGATCAGGTTTGTGTTTGAGGGAGGCTGTGGTAAGTAGGGATGCAACTGAGGTTGGGCTTAACCTGAATGTATCCACCCGCCTGCTCGTTGGGTTGGCTTGGGTTGAGCTTTTATAAACCTGGGTTGTTCCTAGGCTGGAAAATCCCAACCTGACCTAAAGTGGGGTTTGGTTATGGTTGACTTTCAAACCTACCCGAACCTGACCCTAACCCAACCTGACTTAACCCAACCCCACATGACACATAAATAAATAATTGACATTTATATTTCATAGGTGTTACTTATTTATTGATATAATTGTGTTTTTAATCTTATTGAATTGCGTTTAACTTTATAATTGAAATTTATGAACGATTGAGGTCTTAATTCAACCTAACCCAAATCGAATTTAGCTTATAACGGGGATGGGTTGGATTTGGTTAGAGAACTCCAACTCAAGTCCATTTTGGGTTGGGTTAGGGTTGAGGGACTTACAAGTTGGATTGGGTTAGGGTATGCCCCTCAACCCAACCCAGCCTACCCAAGCTGCAGCCCTAATGGGACAATACTATTTTTTGAAAGTGCAGAAGTCCAGCAGACACTCTTGGGAATGTTTTATCCTAATCCTGTAAAAAAAAAAAATGCATTACAAACATATGAAGAATTAATGATTTATATGGGCAAGTAGGAATAAGGATAACATTTTATTTACTTGGTTAAGCCTGTTCCAGCAGAATCATAATAAAAATACTTAGCTTGAACCCCACAGGGAATCCAAAGGTGCAATAAACCACAGATGTTGTATATCAGAGTATATTTGAATTTTTAGATAGAGAAGTTGGGCTAAGGGCTGTTGGCAGCCATCCTATCCTGACACTTTAGCATGTTTTTGTCACCTTGGAACAATTCTAGATGGATTGAAAGTAAATCTCTGATCAAACTGAGATATGCTTCATTGGATATGTGACATTTGTTTCTCTTCTTTCTTTATTGCTCCTCTAGAAGAAACTGAGAGGAATCGACACTAAGAATTTGGCAGTGGTGTGGCTGAAGTCACCACTCAGAAGCACAAGCATCCACTTCCTGAACTAATTCTGACCTGACTTGCTGAAGTTAGATCAGCACTTTAGTGAAAGCTTGAGCACTGCAGTTTGGTTCCCACTTTCACCAAACATGAGGAAGTGGTGATGTCTGGCTGAAGCTAAGTTTAGGCCTATTGCTTCTATCCACGTACCCACCATCCCCTTGTAACTGGAAATCTGAAAGAAGATGACTAATATTTTGAATGCTGAAACATTAATTCTTTTCAGTTCTTTATACATGTGTTAAGCTTGATTTTGTTTAGAAGATAGGTTTGGGTATATGGCCCACTGCATGAGTAGCAGAAGCAAAATTGTCAAGGTTGTTCTGTACAGGTGAGCAAATAGTATCTGGGTGCACATGTAAGCGAGCGATAGGCTATCTAGTGTATGATGACCTTGTAACTGCAATAGTTGATGAAGTAGTTTTTGAGGATCAAGCTGAGTTTATTTACTCAAGTAAAGAGCAGTGCTAGAACTTTTGGTTATTTGCATGGTGATCTACCATCTCATATGGGTAACATAATTCCTAACATCCATAACATTCATATTGCATTCATGTCGTTGAACATAAGCTAGATATGAGTAATATTACTTGTAGTTGCAGGAAAAAGAATTATCATATTTCAAATATGTTTGGTATGTGTGTTCCATTTATCTGTGGTTTGTTTTTCCTGGTGTTTATATCTGACTATGATTTGTCTGACCGCCCCTTAAGAATTTCAAGATGGTTTGTGGTTTGGTTTTTTCATGGTGCATGCATATGGTTGATTTTTAACTGTGCCCCGTGGGTGTTTCAGGATGGTTTACTTGCTCAAGAAAAAACGACAACAGAACCAGAAGAATCCAAACAATTGCAGGTGAATATGCTGATCTACAAGAATATACTGACTTATGCAAATTCTTAATTGGAGCTGTATTACCATAAATCATATTGAAAGGATAAGTGTTCCAGTGTGAACTATAGAATGTCACTTGTCTAAAGAGAAAGCAAGTATAGTTCAACTTCTGGAGGACAAAGTGATAGTTTCTAATTCTAGCAGCAATATGTATTGTTTGAATATTAATTTGTGAACAAAAGTTCATACCTTCATTTCATTCTCAAATGTTCTATTTGGCTTGTGCAACCAGATGACTGATGCTAGATGTTCAAGATGCACGGAGAAGAAAGTAGGGATTGCTGACATTATCCAAGCTGGAGGTCATGGGGATAGATACCAGGTGTGCAAATAATTATTGTTTCTCTTTCTGTTTTTGTTGTTGTTGTTGTCTTTATTTGTACTGCAGAGTGGGCTTACCTGAATGGGGAGGTAGAGATCCTTATTCTAGGACCTTTATCTACGAGCTTAATTTATCTCTCTTTTTTTTATTTTTAATTTTTAATTTTTAACTTTTGATCAAAAACTTGTGTTGCATCTAAACCATAAGAAACTTTGGAAAAATTTAACAAAAAAACAGAATGATAAATGTTCTTTTTGTTGATGGGTCTGAAAATTTTACATAAGATATTTCATTATATGGAACCATAGAGTATGCATTGCAAAGTCTCAAATAAATGGTTAGATACAGCTATATCTTTCGTGGTTATGTCATAAAAAAGCTGGCATTCAATTTTTTTCTGTGGTAGCTTCCTTTATGGTGGAAGATTCTGGAAAGGATTTACAAATTGTTCCCCTAATAACATGGTTTAGTGCATCTTGAAAATCAGTTGCTGGAACCTGAAGGGGAACTAGACCAAGTAATGAGAAATTATGGATGGTGAAACATTTACAGCATTTGCCATGTGCAGATGTCCACGTTTGGATGCATTCAAGCTTTTAGTGCTCACATCACTTGCTATTGCTGCCACAACTTTGTTCAAAGCATGGCAATTTTCAACTGAGTTCTTCATATCTGAGGCACCAATTATTAGCCTTTAGAAAGTAAAGATTTCTGTTATGAATTGGTCCTTATTAACGTGTTGGTCATCATCTAGCAAGCAATATAGGATAAGCGTTAAGACAGTATGGTACATATTTTCTTCTTCTTCTTCTTATTTTTTAGAATGGCCACTCAATTTTCTCTGTTTATTTTCAAAACCTCTTCTGAAACTGTCGTCTGGGGGCCTACCTGGGAGAGGTTTCTTTTGGGGGGTTGTTCTTCTCCTTTTTTCCATTTTTTTGGTGTGCGCGTGTGTTGGGGGCGGGCGTTGGTGGGTGTGTTGGGCAAGGGGAGGGGGTGTGGGGTGTACAACCTCTAACTTGGTAGGGACATCTTGTTGCCTTTGGTTGTTGGTTTCAAGGCCTTATATTAGAAGTGGAATGTGTTGTCAGGGTGTGGTCTGCAACGAATGTAGAAACAGTGTCTCTCGTTGAACATCCTCTCCCAAACTCGCAAGTATATATGCAGTTAAAAAATTAAAGTGGCAGTAAATTACTAAGTAACAATTGGTTTTAATTTCTAATATATCTGGACCATACACACAGGAGTTTTCAGATTCAAACAATCAATAGTACGGTTGGAAATTTTGCAGTGCTACACTTTCCAAGAAGAGTTAATCCTGAAGCCCAAGGTTTAGGAATTGTAATTCCTCTTCATTTGATATTGATTCTTTTTATTTATGGTGGCAATGTACGTGCTGAAATGTTTCTCGAGGACACATGCTTGTGGTTCACGGTTGGTGTTATGAACATGAGATGAACAGAGTATGATAATAAACGTTTTTCTCCTTTAGATTCTGGTGACTGTGCTTTTATGTGTTGAAAGTGTTCAAGGCTGTAATTATTAATAAATTGTATCATTTTCGGTGGAGCGAGTGATACAGAGATGAGATTTGCAAGATAACGTTGAAGTGATATTATGTTGTGTTTACATTGAAAGAGACCCGATGTTCTTAGATTGTTGTGGGAATATCATCAGTTGGGGCAGAATGTCTTCTAAATTTGTCGCTCATTGGATCAAGTTTTACTGAGAGTTTCGATTTAGACTTGGACAGTCTATGGCTGTTGGTCCATTCTATTCTTTGGAAGTTAAATACGATCATGTCATTACAATAATAATAAGAACTTGCGCCATCTAGTTTGGGAGGTTTATATCAGGCTTGGTTAGAAATATTCTCCATGTTGTGAATGGGTTGCCGAGGGTAACATCTATTATTCAAGCCGAGATAAATGAATTACACAGGCATCCATTGAGAGATTCAATGTTGGATGGAAGCATCCAATATTTTATGGTTCAAGTACTAAATTATTCTCCAGTTGTTGAAATATGCTCTAAATTATGATACTTTCCTACTTAAGGCATAGATCCTATTGTCTTGATTGATCATTATGTCAGCATATGCCTTTATATTATAGTATCTCTCATCTCTGTTCGTTAGTTCACCTAAACCACAATTTAGCTCAAGTTGTTTTTCGTTCCCCCCGCCTTTTTTTTTTTTTTTGTCAGGGATGAGAACTAACCTTTTATGTTTTTGTTCTTCTTAATTAATCAGTTGGAATGCACTGCTTGTGGTTACATGTGGTATGCCTCTAGAGATGCCATCGCGTCATTGACCATAGACGCTCCTAGTGTTGCTGGAAACGTGGGAACAGCACCCTGGGCCACCGCCAAGTTTGAGGCTGTTGAGAAGCAGCTTGTGAGTCCGCGAGAATCTGAGAAGCCAGCTGCCGATCTTTTCAAGAAGACCACAGCAGCTTATATGCCTGTCTTGGAAACTCAGAAATCATTCAACAGATCAAAGACGGAAGATCCTTCAGTATCTGCAGCGAACCGTGAATAGAGTATGTAATTTCCAGTGTTACTCCCTTCTTTTGAGTCGAATGCTTGGTAGGATCAGCACCTGTAAAGTTGTTGTAAAAATAGAAAAGAAATGCGCGATATGGTTTTAGGATTTTTCTTTGAATCGCATTGGCAGCTTCCATTTGGTTTTAGTTTAACCGGTGCTTGGCACGTGCAATGCACACAAGGGGAATATGGAAAGCTGCGATCTTAATTTTCATTAGAATGTTGAGACAAACATGTTCATGTTCTTGGAGAAACAAGGGTTTGCACTGGCTTCTGAGGTGATATATGGTTGCGCAACTGCCTGCGGGCAGGTAGGTAATTTCTTGTTCCGCACCACGACTACGTGCTTTCATGGCACCAATGTCTCCTCTGGATTCATGGAAGCCCTTTTGCCTGGAAGACGCTAAGTGCCTTGTCTTTGAAGTAAATCATTGTTTAGTTTCGAGAAAAAAAAAAAAAAGGGTAGGTCATTGTTTGGGCACCAGGGCACCAAACTCCCCTGCTGGCAGATATTCAAATGCTTAATTGGAAAACGTCACCTCATTTGTGGTCAGACATGTCCATAGGGAGTTATCCCTTGAGTGCAGCTAATTGGATGGTATCCGTGCTGCAGGAGGCTTTATCGGTTTTACCCCAATGACTCGAGGGTATGGTTGTGGCTCTGTTGGTGGCTGCGTATGTTCAAGAGCTTTGTAAAGCAGCCATCCCAATCAACCAAAAAAGGAAAAAAAAAAACGGGAGAGAGAGAGAACGGTAAACCATCGTTAAGGGGTGCGTGTGGTCAGCTAGGTGAACAAGGTTGGGCTGGCAACTTTTACAAGGGCAGCATCTAAAGGAGGACAAATTGTAAAATAAATCCAAGAAAGTCAAGACGCCTTGAATTTGTGAGGCAAAAATTTACACTTGAGAGGATTTGGATCGGTCAAAAATTTACCGTCGAAGAAGTACCCATGTCTTTTTAAAAAGACTTATTTTCAGGGTAGTCGAGGAAATTTGAGTGAAAACTTCGGAATCAGTCAATGAGGACTCTAAGACTTTGAAAGGTTCTCGTAACCCTTTTTAGGATTTTAAGAGAGAAACAGGGAGAATGTTGGAAGAGGCGAGCCAATGGAAATTGAGAAATAGCATTGGGCCAAGCTACAACGGCCGAGCCGTAATTGGAATGAACATCCAATCGTGGTTTGGCGTGGATGTGACCAGAATAGACCTGCTTGACCTGAGTCTTTTAGACCCATGGTTCGAGTGTCGACAGAAAAGTGCATGGGAAAGGGTCGCTAGAGTTTTATCGCCGAAATGGATCTGACTCTACCTGGCCCAATCTGAGCAAACTCAAGCCGATGACCCAGTTCAAAATGGATATGTAACTTATTTAAGATTCAATTAGTAATAAAAGCTCACATTCATACTTTCTTTAACTTTTTGTGCCCACCATCCATGTCATTGTTAATTTTTCTTCTAAATATATACAAAGCACATTTCTTTCTGATTTATATCCATCCTTGCATATTTTTTGAAATGCTAGGTTTTCAACACCGGTCGCTATGGGTACTCTCTCTTCCCCATCAACGTGGGATGTGTCGATTGATTTTTTTTTGTTACGTTGTTATATTTTCAAGATATATATCTGATTGATTGCGCAAAACTTGCAATACATTTCATGTTGAGCCAAAGTGAGTAATAAATATGACAAGGATGCACATGCTTAGCTGACATACATAATCAGGTTGCAAATCAACGCACAATGTGGGGTAGATTCACATGCTTAACGTTACATAATAATAATAATGATGATGAAATTCAGATCTGGGCCAATAAGCATCATGATTTCAATCAAAATTAATTAAATCATATTTATTTTATAAAAATACTTGTTGATTTCAAAATTTAATTTCTAGGACTGCTATTTGGACCGCATCTTACACGTTACCGGTATAGGAGTAGGATTGGACCACGTGCTGTCCATTTATTTCATTTTCTCTTTCCATTTTTTTTTTTTTTTTTGTTTGTGGTGGTGGTGGTGGTGATGCCGATGGCCGCTGGTGGTTGGTCGTTGTGATGGTCAGACAAGTGCAATTAACTGCCAAACGACAAATCCGAAAGTTATTGCGCATCATAGCCCGTTCTAATGAAATCTTTGCTTCCATTTGGTTTGGTGTGCTTTGTCTAATCTCTTTCTTCATTTATATGAAGTTAAAATATATATAGATATAATGAATTCTCTAAAATAAAATGTAAAAAACAAAGTAGAATCATGCAGTGCAAATGAATAATAATAATAATAATAATAATAATTAAAAATTCTTATGCTCCTAATATGCATTAACATGCATAGTATCAATAAACAATAACAAGATTAACAATAATAACAACAATAATAATAATAATAATAATCATAATAATAATATAAAAAAATTTCTTTGACCATCGTCAAGCATTAATACATTATTAGATGTATGTACAAATTCTAGTTTCCTCTTGCAAGGCCATAATTGCAACATATAGCATTGCAAATCAAATAAAATCAAGGGTTTAACCTACATAGAATTGGGATAGATTCATATGCTTAATATTGACATAACAATGATGAAATTCAAAAATAGTAAGAATAGAACATCACCACGATTCTACCCCTAATTAATTGAAATATATTTATTTTATAAAGATACTATTTCTGCCACATGTTGATTTCAAAATTTAATATCTATGATTGCTATTTGGATTGCATGTTACGCATTATTAACTATCAGTAGTATTGAAATAGGACTGCCCTGGTCCAAAGTTTGAACATATATATGTGCTATCTATTTATTTCTTTTCTCTTCCTTTTTTTTTTTTGTGGTGGTGGGTGGCGGACACATTCTTGTTCATCATATGGTAATGTAAGATTCAAATATGTGAAATTAACCGGTAGATGATAGATCAGAAATCCACTGCATATCACAGCTTGTTCCTATGAAAACTTTGCTTCCATAATTTGCTGTAGTTGGTCTAATCTCTTTCTCCATTTATATGAAGTCAAAATTTATATAACTAATTACCTAAGGGCCTATTTATTTATGAAAAATTTGGCGTGAAAAAATAAATCTCATATTAGATTACCATATTCAATAAAAAATTGAATGAAAGAAATGATAAAAATAAATGATGAACCCCATATAAGAGAAAGATGAAACGAATATCATCAGGAGGGTGGTATTTATTTTTTCATACTAGATCATCGAGTAGTAATAATTTGAAAGTATCATTTCTTGATAGAGATACCCTTACTTATATTAATTATATTAATTTTATGTTAATTATATCATTATAATTGATATTAATTATATTAATATATAATTAATATATTAATATTTTATTAATAATTATTAATTATTAATAAATATTTAATAATTAATAAATCTAATATAGGATTGATGAATAATTAATGTATTCTTTTATATACCAAAACATACTAAAATTTATTTATAATAAGAAACATATTTTCTAATATGTATAATTATTTAAAATATTTATTAACTCATATAAATATATTTTAATATTTGGAATAGCCTATTTTGATATTGTTTATATAAATGAATCATAAATGGCCAACAAAAGGATTAAGAAAAAAAATGTTATTACTTGAATTATTTAAGGTATTATTGGAAATATGGCAATATTCCGATATAAGAATATCTTGAATCAAACATAATAATTTTTTTTGATGCCATTTTTTTGAATAATTTTTTTCATCAATGAAATATTATAATTTTTTTTCTTTGCAATCAAATTTTCAAATAAATAATTTATAAGAATCATTAGATTATCTCATAACCTAATATATTCTAGCCAAACAAACTCTAAGATAGGATACAAAAGGCAAAACAGAATCATACATTGCAAATGAACAATTTATAAGAATGATAGGGAAAAACTCTTACACTACCAACATGCATTAGCGTGCACAGAATCAAACTTACAGTGTGAACAAACATCGACAAGATTAATAAGCATGCATTAGCACAGACGTTTAGATGTACATACTCGATGCAACATATATAACACAGACTCTAGCTTCCTTTTCTTGTAGAGGCCATCAACTTCATACATACATACATACAGCAGGATAACTTTTCGAGCAAACTCAAGGCAGCTTATAATGGACAGAAATGCTCGTTGGGGCAGTCTCAGGATCAGCCACTATAGCGTTGAGATCTCCTTTTTGACCTAGTAAATAAGCCTCTAAAAACGCAGTCATAATCCCTCCAGTAGTCCTCCTCATGATCTCTCTACAGTTGGTCCCGTTCTTACACAAACACTTGGTGAACTCGGGAGCGGTATCGTCTAACATATCCAGGTGACCGTAGTCCGTGACCACAAAATGGTAGCTTGGTGGCTTGCACTCATTGTAGAACTCCACATGGTTAACTCCTTCCGCGGCACAAGGAGGGAAAATTATATTTTTTTTCTTCGATCCAAGCCCGGTTCCGATCACCAAGACCGGGATCTCTAGTTTAAAGGAGCAGGGCTCGTAGGTGAGGATTTCAGGTGAAATTTGGATACTCTTGCTACATCCGGCCACAGGGTCGATGCCCATCAGTAGAGAGAATTTTAGCTCAGTTTTCGCATGGCCGGGTGGTGCCAGAGAGAAGGCTGCATGGCCGCCCTTGCTATGTCCGGCTAGAGCGAGCTTGTCGAGGTTGGGTTTGACTCCGGTACTCGAGAGCACGAATTGGAGCCCTACGGATAGCCAGTTGGTGACGGCAGCTGCAGAGGCGATGTCTTCATTGGAGCTAGGTGACATGGCATTGCACTGAGCAACGACGGACCAAACAATTCTTTAGAGAGACTTCCAAAGTCTGATGGGTAATACTTAAAATATTTCACAGATAATTAATTTCCACATGTATGAAGTGGTAAAATCTCAACCGGGCCCGGCTCTCTTTCTCACGCTTTAAAAAATCTTGTTCTTTCAAATTAAGCCAAAAAACAAAAAAAATCACATCTGTCTGTTTGCATATTCTTAATGTCCAATCCGTCGTTTCACTGCAGTTTGACGATTCATCCTCACGGGTACGGTTGGGCATTTTAACGTCTGTTGCGTCCTTCGCACAAAGACATGCTTTTGCATTAAGGTGATGTCCATTTTTACTCAAACTTTTATATATATATATATATACTATTTAAAAATAATTTTTTTTTTCCTGATAGATAATTTTATCAAAAAAATTTATAAAATCCATCAAAAAATATAGTTTTGATAATATTTTTGATGGATTCTCATCGATAAAAAAAATGGGGTTAATAATTTTTTTTTGGTAGATTATATCTATCAAAAAATATTCTAGCATGAATAATCTATCAGAAATATACTTTTTTAATATTTTCTAATAAATATTATTTTTTTATTAAAAAATATAATGATGATAGAATATTTTATCAGGTACTCCGTCAGAAATTTTTTTAACAAACTATATATCTATCAAAAAAGACTTTGCATAGATTTTTCATCAAAAAATTTTTGATAGTATATCTATAAGAAATTATTCATTATTTTGCTTGAATTTTATTTCATTCGTTAGTAAATAATCTATCACAAAATTTATAGGTAAAAAATCAGTCAAAAATCTATCAAAAATTTATAAATATGAAAGAATATCAAATTTAATAAAATAAAATATTAAAATTTATCTGTTAATACTCAATTAATTATATATTCAGGATTTAAAGTTTACTATCAAATATATTAAAATTTTTAAACTTGTGATGTCAATTCCTGATAAAGTATCTGTTATAAAATTTAGTTCTATTTGTTAATATATATCTGATCATTTTCTCATCAAAAATAATTATTTTAATAATTTAAAAAATATCAAAATTATGCTTCTAATAATTTATCATAAATATTATATATATAAATTAATTTTTTTTTAAAAAAAATATTTTTGATAAATAATTTATCAAAAATTTATTAAAAATTTTGAGATATGTCAATTATATTTTTTTGCATCTTTTTTTATGAAAATTTATTGATGATCGATCAGAAATTTTTGACGGATCACGATCGTTAGAAAAGTTTTATTTCTAGAAGTCATATATTTCCTGGATTGTTATAAAATGGCACTTGAAATCAAGGACTAGAAAGTAAATATCCCCAGCCAATAGGAATCAAACGTGAAATCAAGGGTAGCCAATCTAGGGGACTATAATTTTTTTCATAAAAATTGCGCATGGACGTATTCTGTATAAAAATTTGCCGCAATGTAAGAATTTGAAGGATGTATACCTGCGGTGCAACCAGAATGAATCCATGAGAAGCAACATGTCGCAGGAGCTGCTCGTAGTATGTGTTACGCATAAAGTAACCGTGGAGGAAGAGAACAACCGTGTAGGTCCCTGCAACCGTAGGATAGACTACCAGAACATCCGTTGGTGGACGGGATTCATCACCTTGCTTCACTAGTTTCTTTCCAGCACCAAGCGTCCCGTAATCAAAAACCGAAGCAGACGTTGCTGACGGCCTGTTAATAATCACGGAAGCCATCTCTCTTTCTCTCTCTCTCTCTCCGGAGCACAGGACTGGATATTGTGGGAGGAGGAATGCAGCCAATTTATAGAAGAGCGACTACTCGTGTCACTTTCCCGGCTGCCTTCGAAGCATATGCTTGGAGCTCGTTTCCTTTTGAGGATCATTATTTTTTTTTTTGATAAAATAATTTATCTATATTTTTTTTGCATATGAATAAATTACTTCAAAACTTTTTACTTATATTTTTTTACATTAATATTTTTAAAAATAAATTATTAAAATTTATTTATATTTTTAATAATATTTTTTATACTTTTTAGATTTCAAAAAAGTGGATGATTGAGTTATTGAGTATTAAATAATGGGATATTAAAAATGAGAATGAGATATTTTAAATATAAAATTAAATATCTAATTTATTGGCTCATGAAAAAATGATTTAACCATTTTTAAGTGGATAAAATTTTTTCTCATTTTATGGATAAATATTATCCAAAAAAAAAAAAAATTATCTTGAAAAGTATGAGAATATAGGTAAATTGGTCAATGAAAAAAATGATCAATTTTTTTATAATATTTATCCATTAAAAGAACGAGCCTTTGAGAGATTGGGCTGTAGGATTTATGGATTATACCGTCAATTTAAGCGTAGCCCCATATCAACCAAACATCTTTCAATCCAAATTTTATAAAAAAAAAATTAAAAAAAAAATCTATAGAGATTTTTTATTTTTTTTCCTCCTTATTGCCCAAAGGCTCGAACCCAGTGTGCATTTAGACATGCCCTTAAAAAGATACAAGATAGATAAGCTAATAAGTCCGACTCCTATAGAATTTTTAGTTCAATCATGTAGAAATATCCAAATAGACCTGGGACTAATTTTCTATAAACTTGTAATCATGTTGAAAACACCAATATAACTTTCTGGAAGTGTTTTTCTTGAAAAAAATACTTTTTGGCATTTTTTATTAAAAAAATCAGAGTCATTTAGGATGTGCATGCGTGGTGCCTGGTGTAGAGTAAAAAAAACCAGTTCATTAACAATTTCTTAATCCAATGACCTAGCGTATGATTGATGTGGTGGTAGAGGATTGGTGCAGTATATAGTTAGGTTAGCGACATTAATCAGGCCATGCCTAACGATCTTTAGTATTTTCCTTTTCAAAATTATCCCCAATCGCCAGAACTTTCTATATGGATTACCATGCATGGTTCATAACCCATTAACTAGCTACCATGTTTTTTCAATATTATCTGGTTTCAAAATAAAGAAAAACCAGTGAATTTTTAATTGCATTGAGGATACGACATTCTAATGAGTCCCTCTAAACAAATGGTGTCTTTTTTAATTCAGACATAAGTAGAAGGGAAACAATCTTTCAATTATAGCCATCCATATAAATACAACATGGGGCTTTGACCCGGTGAGCCTCATGCAATGCACGGACGGTATATTTCATGATATCAGGTGGGGTTCGTCCAATCACAGCAATTATACAATAGATTGAGATCGCTATAATTAAGTCGGAGTGTGTTTTGCACCATAAAGTCCCATCTTTGAAATGGCACCGATCATATTTCGCACGGCAACATGATAGATGACAACCGTCCATTTCCAAGATGGATGATATGTCGTCCATCCAAGTATGCATTTGATTTCTATATATGTTGGAGCGATTTCTCACCGTTTAGAACCCATTGATCTCCCTTGCCACAGTAAATTTCTCAGTGGCTTCCCGAGGTTCATAATGTGGTTCCTATTTACATTTCCCACGTGGACATGGCATTCTTATCGGTCCATCCATCTCACATAATGCAAGATAGACGCCCAAGTTATGAGCCATCCATCGAACGGTCGTTTTCATGCTTCATAAATTTGCCGATGCTGAAGGGAAAACTTTCAACATTTTCATCCACGTCGCGTCGCATTGTTGGACAGCTGGCATAGCGATAGAGATTATTTCCTACGTGTTATGCCATCAATCACAATCACTCGTTTATATATGGATCCATTCATTAGTCGTATAGCTTGATGCACAATTACTCAGGTTGTAACAAAGGGGTTACTGGTGTTCTGATTTGAAAGTAGAGCCATATAAGATGGTTGTTTGACAAAATATACGAGAAAAAAAAATAAAATTCAATTGTATTAATTGAATATGTTTTTACACATGGTGGTTTACATACTACACTACAGCAAGGAATCAAAAAAAAAAGGAATATACATTGAGAATGTTTGAATTATGATTTGATTTTCATCAAAATAGGAATTTCGTATATTCGACGTTCCACCAGATCAAGAATTTATAATACATTGGAAATGCTTGAATTATGATTTGATTTTTATCAAAATAGGAATTTTCTATATTTGACGTTTCACCAAATCAGGAATTTACAATTCATTGGGAAGGTTTGAATTATGATTTTGTTTTTACTAAAATGGAGATTTACTATATCTGACACCCTCCCGCAAACTCAAGATGGGTTTTGGCAAGAAACTATATTGAATTTGGAATATAATGTAGAAACATGAGAGCCAGAATGCTGTTTCGTGAATAAGTCAGCAAGTTGAGCTGAAGAAGAGATATGGCTGAGCGTGATTGTTCCTTGACGAACATGCTGACGAGTGAAGTGGCAATCAATATCAATGTACTTTGTGCGTTCATGAAAGACTTCATTATGAGCAATTTGAATGGCATTCTTGTTATCACAAAATAATGGAGTTGAGCTATCTTGTGGAACCTCCATTTCAGATATCAGCCAACGAAGTCAGACAATTTCAGAGATAGTACCAGCAAGAGCTCGATATTCTGCTTCGGTGCTTGAGCGAGAGATGGTTGCTTGCTTCTTACTTCTCCATAAAATTAGAGAATCACCAAGAATGATATAATAGCTAGTTGTAAATCGTCGATCATTAATATCATTAGCCCAGTCTGTATCACTATAAGCATGAAAGTTAGAGGTGCGTGGTAAAAGAATGCCCTAAAAGAGATGATCCTTTAAGTAGTGGATGATACGAAGAACTACTGCATAGTGACGAGTGTGAGGTTTGGCCATGAATTGGCTAATAACATGAACTACATGAGCTATATCAAGACGAGTTATGGTCAAATATACTAACCCACCAACAAGTTCTCTATAGAGTGTAGGATTGTAAAGAGGTTTTCCATCATTTGCACCAAGTTTAACATTGACTTCTAAAGGTGTTGTGGCTGTTCTATCATCAGTTAACGAGTTATAAGATCAGATGCATATTTAATTTGAGAAAGAATTAGACCGGGATTGAGTAGTGACTTCAAGGTCTAAAAAATAGCCAAGAGAGCTCAGATGTTTTATTTCAAATTTGCTATGTAGTGATGCCTTCAGTTTGAAGATATCCTTAAAGTCATCTCTTGTTATGATCATGTCATCAACATAAAGTAGTAATAAGATGATGTCTTTGTCAGTTTTTCGAATAAACAATGTAGGATCATATGAGCTTTGAGCAAAGCCAAAAGATGAAAGAGTACAACTGACCTTAGAGAACCATGCTTTTGGTGCCTGTTTAAGCCCATACAGTACTCGATGAAGGCGACATACTTCATTAGGTTGGTGAGATACTCGAGGTGGTGGGGTCATATATACTTCTTTCTCAAGATGATCATAAAGAAATGTATTTTTAACATCCATCTGATGAAGCTTTTATCGTCGTACAAAAGCTACTGCAAGGAGGGCACGAATAGATGTCAGCTGGGCAATTGGAATGAAAGTTTCTTCATAGTCAATGCCATATTCCTAATTGTAGCCTTTTACCACAAGACGAGCTTTGCAGCGCTAAATAGATCCATTTGAACAAGTTTTGATCTTAAAGATCCACTTACATCCAATAGCTGTTTTATGTGGAGGTAATTCTGTAAGATCTCATGTATGGTTTTGAGCAAGAGCATTCAATTCTTTTTTAATAGCTATCTGGCAAAGAAGATTAGTGGATGCTTTGAGGTAGGATTTAGGCTCACGATAACAGAGTAAAGTAGAAATAAAAGAGGTGTCATACCTAGTGAGACGTACATTAGATGTACGTTGTCGTTGAGGATATCATCATTCAATTGATGAAGCTGGTGGTAATGGTGCAACAGTCGTGAGGGTCTCAGTAGGATCAGCCTATAGTGGATCATCATCTATAAAGATATTGCTATCTACTTTAAGTATTGCAGGTTGAGATGGTTGTTGAGAGTTAAAATCAAAGAGTTTTGTGAAAGAAATGTATTCCCAAAATACCATATTTTGTGAGATGCGTAAACGATTGGCTTTGGGATCAAAACATCGGTAATCTTTTTGTTCTATTCCATAACCTAAGAAGACACATAAGTTGGAACGAGCAGAAAGTTTGTCTTTTTTCATTTGGAGGAAGTAGAACAAAATAAGCACACCCAAAGGATCTAAGATTATTGTATGTTGGATGTTTGCCAAATAACTTAAAGAAAGGAGAGATTATTCCTATACTAATACTAGGGAGCCGATTTATAAGATAAACGGCAGTTAGCATAGTTTCTCCCCAAAAATATTTGGAAAGTTCTGAAGATAAAAGAAGGATGCGAGTCATTTCTATGATGTACTATTAATAAAATTATATATATTATTAATCATGTACTATTAAATTTTATTATTAATTATTTTAATTTTAGTACTTAATTTTGATAATTATAATTAAATAATTAAAATTATCTTCTATTTCTCTATGTTTATTTACTATTTCTTAATTAACTATTTATATAATATTAATTAACTATTTAAATTAAATTATAAATTTATTAATTATTTATATAATTAATAATTAATTAATTAATATTTAATTTATAAAATTATTTATTAAATTAAATTAAAATTAAATATTTATATAAGTATAGATTACGATGATTATAAATTAATGTGTTATTTTTTTAGTATAAATAAGTATTATAAGTTGATAATAGTAATAATTTTTATCAAAAGATAATTTAGTCCAAATATTTAAAAGGATGGATAGATCTCTTATCCACCGTTTCTTTTCTACCTATTATTTCTTCAATCCATCCTTCGTACCAAATATGGGATAAATTCCTCAGTTCCTATTTACATTTCCCACACGCCATTTTCAATTCATCTGTTATCATCTGGTTGGAAAAAAAAACAGAAGAAGATTCCTGCAAAATTTGGTTACAAGAAACCGATGCACTTATCGCGTCGAGGACATGGCATTCTCATTGGTCCATCCGTTTCACGTAACGTAAGTTAGACGCTTACGTGGCCAAGTCGTGAGCGATCCATCGAACTGACGTTTTCATGCTTCATAGTTTACTTTGCCGATGCTGAAGGGAAAACTTTAACATTTTCAGTCACATTGCATAGTTGGCCAGCTGGCATCGTGATGGAGAAATTATTTCCCGCATGTCACGGCACCAATCACAATCATTCATTAATCAGAGAGCTTGATGCACCATCATTAGAACAAGCGGACGAAAATGATGGCATGTGATGCATGCAGTATAGGAGATAATTATTTCCTAGTTGATATTGATTGCTAGTAGCTGAACTCTAAGCTGGAGCTATGTTAACAGAAAATCAAGCAAGTCTACTAAAAATTATTCAGGTTGTAACAAAAGGGTTACGGGTGTTCTAATTGTATACTAATTCCAAAGTAGAGTCCTATAAGGTAGCGTCTACACATGCATTGCACATTTCATGATACATGAATATTTATAATTTATATCAAGAAAATAATTTTATTGAGATTCTTATTTATTTATTACTTATCCCTCTTATTTGCATTATGATTTTTATTGGAGGTGTTACCTGTTATATCCTTTGAATAAATAAAGTTCACTTATAAAAGGACATCTATGTTACAAAGAAAAGTCTGGCTACAAAAATTTGTCTTATTATAATAGGAAAGACATAGCAGCTTTGTTCAACTATTAAAGAGATTTGTATGTAAGAATTTTTTTAATTATAAATTATTATTAATTAATTATTTTATTTTATTAAAAATGAATTGATTATATGATCCCCGTATTAATGGACATGTATGTAAGCCCAATATTGTTAATGATTTTTATGTTTTGGACTATATATATACCTTATGTTGGGTGGTGTGGTTGGGATGATATAGTATGGACCTTAACCCAACTTAAGCTCATGATGGAAGGATCTGTTAGGGTTAGTTTTAAATGGCTAGGTCCCCCCTTCATTTTTTACAAATATTATGAGATTAATTCATAATTGTTCGTTGAGAGAAAGTTGGAGAGAAAGATTTAACCTTTGATGTTTGTCTGAATATCTGTGATCAATCTAGTATTGAAAATCAATGATAAACATAGATACGTATCTTAAATCTTAAAATAATTTTGTATTCAGAATCCATGTGGTGTTTATGAATCCCTTACATATAGAGATCCGTCCTTGAATAATAATTTTATATTTTAATCTTCTCTATGAGATCAAGATCCATGGAAAAACTTCTAATATTGTATTCTCAAAAACTTGTGGGCGAAAACCCAACTACATTACCAGCTAACAACCAATCCCTGTGCACAATTAGACTGTGTTTGGCGTGTAGCTGTAGCTGTGGCCTGAATTATAAGTTGTAGCTATAGCTGTAGCACTGTTAGCTTAAGTGTTCGATAAAAATTAGCTGTGCCAGTAAGCTATCATGTGCAAAATGACATAAAAAAGTATAACCTCATTTTATTTATTTTTAACATCACTTCAAATATTCAGTTCAATTAAATATAATAGATATAACAAAGATTAACTTTACTAAATCATAAAATAAATAAATTATAAAATAATAAAAATAAAAATTATGTGATATTTTTTAATTAGTTTGATTTAATAGTTAATGGAATGTATAGTTGTTCATAGCATGATCTTTTTAGATAGATTTTAAAAATTTTAATTCATCATAAAATAAAGATTTTCTATTATTATGGGATAAAGGTTATTTACAAAAAGTAAAATCTTTAATATATATACATCTCATATGATTTGCAGCGAAGAATAAAAAATAAAAATAATACAATAATATCATACTAATTTAATAATTTGATAGCTAATAAATTTTATTTTTTATTTATATCTTGTGGTTCTATTTAAAAGTAGGCGGACGAGAAGAATAGAGGAAAGAGAAGAGGCGGATACGAAAAGAGAAAAGAATAGAGGAGACAGGAGAAAATTTAAACGTTAAGTAAGTGAGTAATTTTAAAAAATATAAAGGATAAATTTAGAAATAAAAAATGCATCATGGTTTTTGATTTTGAACCCTTAGGTGAAGGAGCTGTCAATAAAAGCTAACTTATAAACCATAAGCTATCCTCGTCAAATAGTAAAATAGCTTAGATAAGCCAAAGCTATCTCAAAAATTATTTAAAAGTTGTATGCCAAACATAACTTTTATATTTTTAGTTTCCTCTCTTAAGTAAATATATTATTAGAAGTTGAACTTTACAAGTTACACCGGTAGAAGCGCTTACCATGTACTTATGTTGATGAGAAAACGAAACCGCAATCTTACCAACACTAGAACACCGAATTAATTCTATTAAAACGTCTCAGTTGAACAACTTGGGCGGGAGGAGAACCCCCGGAAAGGTTACCATATTACATGCAGTACCAGGCGAAACAAAAGGAAAATATGACATTAGCCATCATAGTTCATAAATCAAAAATATTGTTTTGGCATTTTTTAAAACGGTTATACACATATGATGGTGTTTATTTTTTTAATCTATTTAAATAATCTAAATATCTAATGAGTAGAATTTCCAAAACCTAAGATACTAGTTCTATATGACTGCTTTTCTCTTGAAAGAATTGAAACCTCGATCCTATTAAACAAATTAAAAATCTGACGACGTTGCTTAAGTGACTGATTTAATTTTGCTGCATTGAGATCAGCTACAAAAGCAAAGCTAACCGTCATGAATAGAACCTTTTCTATATGAATAGTTAGAAAAAAATAAGTATGCTTTTCTTCTCTTTTATTTGAACTAGTGTTTAACAATCAGGCTAGTTGACCGATCAACGTCAACCTGTCACCCACGAAGTACTAAGTGAAGACCCAAGAATCCAAGAAAAGCAACCCAAGTCAATCACTTAAAACACCATGGTGAAACCAAGTTTGGAGCCTCCTAACTCAAGAAATAAAAGGGATGGGCGAAAGAAAATCTATAGTGAAAGAAAATCTAGAAGGCAGCACTTTTGAAGATGGTCAAGACTTTTCTTTAGCTTGCCTTGGAGAATAAACTTCACATAGACGTGATCCTTGCCAAGAAAGGATGGGCTGTGAGTTCATGTGAAATTTATTTTTCATCTTTTCCTATAGGTGCCCAATCACAAGGAATATATGGACTTCTTTAAGATCTTGTCTCAATGTTAAAGCATAGCTAGTTAATCTTTACTCTCCATGGATTTCTTGGAGAGAAAAAAATATTAGTTGAACCAGTTTTGAGAAGAGCATGAAATCAATTATTGATGTCAATGTTTTGGCATATTTGGCTTGAGTGAAACCAGAAATTCTTTTTTATTGGCAAGCATCCATTTTTCCAATTCTGTAAAGGATCATGCACTCTTTTCATCTTTGGGAATACTTGAGATTGAAAAAAATGATTGAAGAATACCACCAAATTTGGACTTGTATATCTCCTCTTCAGCTTCATCCGTACTTTCTTCTCTCTCCCTCTATGCCTTTTCAAATCTTATTCCTCCTGTATATATACTTGCTTTAAATTAATAAAATTAAGTACGAGAAGCAACCTACTTCCTCCCCATTCCATAAAAGAATAAAAAAAAATCAGGAAATGGCAGTTTTTGATAAGATCAATGTCTTTACGTGCATGGTTGGTACTAAAAAAGGTTTGGGAAGCGGCGCTATTTATTTTGAGGGTCCAACAAGAATTAGTCTTCTTAAATGCCATGTTGCCAAAAGCTTGTGGTTCACTTTGAAAATACAAGTCAAGATAAAAGGTTGGCCTGGAGATATCTGGAATCTTTGGACTATATGGCAGAATAAAAAAATTATAGTCTGGAGAAGAGGATGGAACCAACTCATCATAGCTTTATGTTGTCACGTTTGGTTAGAACAAAGCTTGCGTATTCTTAGTCGAAGCAGTAAACCCCATTAGGATAGTTATACCAAAAAAAACCCCATTAGGATAGGACACGGTCCGTGTTTTTTTCTTTGGGAGCTTGTATATTTAGTTTGAATTGGCTCCGGTGTGAGATTGCAAGACCTAGTTTAGTGTTTGCATCCCGGACATTCTTGGTTAGCTTCATGTAGAAATCCAAGCATAATGCCAAGATTAGTCCATACTTCAATAGTTGAAGTCATCAGTTATTTTAAAATACGTCAGGGTTTTAAAGTTGAGAATGTGATCATCTACAATTTTAAAATGTCGTGGATTTCAATGTAAAAATTCGAAAAACATTTACTTGATGTTCGAACTAATTTGGAGGAACCCCGCTACCAGTCCAAAATACGAAATATATATATATATATATATATATTTCTATAAAGCCTCCACAAAGTTATGTCTGCATCCTATCATATTTGGCTCTAAAATACCTTAACATACGGACGCACGCATAGATTTTCTATGTAGATGTGAATCCGCATAGAAATTTATATGCAGACACCTGCACTTCATAGTCCAACAAAGGAATCGCGGAGCGCACGCGTGCAACTGCTCCACGTCCTCGTCCTAATGTTCCGGCAGCCCCGCCGAATCTCCGGCCATCTCCTCCGCCCTTGCCGCGGCCTGGAGGGTGATGGGTAGGCGGAGTGGTACAGCGTTAAGCAGGGCATCTGTTCGATGAAATACTCTGACAGAGACCGGAGCAACGAGCATGGGCATGCCTTGATCAAAAGTCCTCACCACCAGCGGGGCTCGCTGTTGCATGCTCCATGAAGACTCGGGGTTAAGTGGGTCCTTGACGTCGTTATGCTAGCAAAGAAGAAAGGAAGCCTTTGCCTTTCAGAGACGGGCTCGAACATCTCCAAGATCGATATCAAGTTGCCCATGATGGTGGCCGACATCGGCATTCCGGTCGGCGGGATGTCACAGATGCTGAACTTCATGTTGTTCGTGATTCACTCAAGTAGCAGTTCATCTGTAATGAAAGTGCATTAAAACTGCCGTTACAAGTCCAAAATAGATTTTATATATGAAAAGATGGGAAAAAGCTTTAACTATAGTTTGAACTAGCTGCAAGATCCGGGACCCCGCGACTAGTTCAGATTACGTATTTAAATAATTTTTGTCAATAACACCCTATATAGACTAAACATTCTTGAGTTTATCTGCAATTTTAAAATATGTTGGGGTTTTTCGTGTAAGAAAAATTGTGAAAAAGCTTTTAGCTATGGTTTGAGCTGAATGCGGGATCTGGAAACCCGTTAGTTGCTAAAAATAAGCATAAATACTTTTTGCTGGTGACCCCTCGTAGGGAGTCGATATTTGGACTTTAGCAACCTTACAAACAGACGCGCATAAAACTTATATCCATTTCATTGTTAATTTGTCTTCTAAATATATGCTAAAGAGTGCATTTATTTCTGATTTGTTTGCATCCGATGGAAATCTAGACCTAATGAATGCATTAGATCTGGTTCGAAGTGTGCTTGAGTAAACATAGTTCAAATGCTTTCTTGGACCCCCCCCCCAAAAAAAAAAAGGCACGATCCAACCCAACCTAATATACCCAAAAATTCAATTTTGATTTGAAATTGCCACTTAAAAATAAAAGTAGGATGGGCCTAAATCATGCTCGTCCTAGTCTGACTTGGCCCAGCCTATATGACAAGTACTTTTTCACATGCAAGGTTTTCAACCCTTCAGTCACCATCAATGCAATGGGATGTGTTTGTTTAATCGTCCATCTCTTGTTGGTTTTTTTATCACATTGTTATACTTTGAAGATATATCTATGTGATCTGATCGATTGTGCAAAGTTTATTGTATATTTCATATTAAGCCAAAACAAGTGCTAGATATGATAAGGATGCACGTGCTTAACTAACATAATCATGATGAAGTCAGATATAATCAAGGGTCCAACTCACATAAATGGGATAGATTCACATGCTAAATATTGACATAAGAACGGTAAAGGACAGAACCAGCACCACGATCCTACCCTCCAATTCATTTTAATTTGTTTAACAGAGATACTATATCTCGATTTCTAGGATTGCTATCTGGATAGCATGTTGCACATTACCGGTTGTCATAGTATAGGAATAGAATTGCATCGATCCAAAGTTTAAACATGTGATACTATTTATTTGTTTATTTACCTTTTTTTTTGCTTTTCTTTTCCTTTTTTTTTTTTTTTTTTTTTAAAGTGGTGGTGGTCGGCAAACAGCCAATCTGAAATCCATTGTGCATCACAGTCCGTTCCAATGAAAATTTTGCTTCCATTTGGTGAAGTTGGTCCATCCCTTCTTCATTTATATGAAGTAAAAATATGACGAATTCTCTAAGATGATATGTAAATAACAATGCAGAATCATACATTGGGAACAAACAATTACAAGAATAATAATAATAATAGGGAAAAACTCTTGCACTGCCAACATGCATAAGCACACACAGAATCAAACAATAACAAAATTAATATTAACGATAATAATGGGGAAAAACCCTTTTCGACTGCCAACATGCTTTAGCACAATTTTAGATGTATGTATTCGGACATAATATAGCGCACAAATTCTAGCTTCCTCTTTTTGCAGAGGCCATAACTTTAATTATGCGGCAGAATCACTTCTTGAGCGAACTGAAAGCTGCTCATTCCAGACGGTAAGAAACTGGGTCAAGCTTAGTTGGGGCAATATGAGGATCATCCACTATAGCCTTGAGATCTCCTTCCAGACCTAGCAAATAAGCCTTTAAAAACGCGGTCATAATCCCTCCAGTAGTCTTCCTCATGATCTCTCTACAGTTAGTCCCATTCTTGCACACACACTTGGTGATCTTGGGAGCGGCATCATCTAACATATCCAGGTGACCATAGTTCGTGACCACAAAATGGTAGCATGGTGGCTTGCACTCATTGTAGAACTCCTTATGGTTAACTCCATCTGGTGCACAAGCAGGGAAAAGTATATTTTTTTGCTCCGATCCCAGCCCGGTTCCGATCACCAAGACCGGGATCTCTAGTTCAAAGGAGGAGGGCTCGTAGATGAGGATTTTAGGTGGGATTTGGCAACACTTGCTAGGTCCGGCCACAGGGTCGATACCCATTAATAGAGAGAATTTTAGGTTAGTTTCTGCATGGCCAAGTGCCAGAGAGAAGGCTGCATGGCCACCTCTGCTGTGTCCGGCTAGAGCAAGCTTGTCAAGGTTGGGTTCGACTCCGGTGGGGAGCACGGATTGGAGCCCATCAGATAGCCAGTTGGTGACGGCAGCTGCAGAGGTGATGTCTTCTTCGGAGTAAGGTGATAGGACGATGGACTGAGCAACAACAGACAAAACAACTCTTAGAAGAGACTTCCAAATAAAGTCTGATATATAGGTATACTTGAAATATTTCATAGATAATTAATTTCCAAATATATGAAGTAGTAAAATCTCAAACGGCTCTCTTTCTAACTCTCTAAAAAGATCTTTTTATTTCAAAATAAGCAAAAGAAAAGAAAAGAAAAGAAAATCACAGGCATGCTTTTGCATAAAGTTGATCTCCCTTTTTAATCAAACTTAGAATATTTTTATATAGATCATGGATTAATTATAAAATGACAATTGAAATCAAGGACCGGGAAGTAAAGACTCCCAGTCAATAGGAATTAAATGTGAAATTTGAGGCGGTCAATCTAGGGGGAAACCCACAATTTCTGTTTATAAATTGAAAAGGAACAAAAAGAAACAGCACATGGACGTCTTCTTCTGTCTAAAAATTTGCAGCAACGGTGAGAATTTGAAGGCTGTATATATACCTGTGGTGCAACCACAATGAATCCATGAGAGGCAACATGTTGCAGGAGCTGGGTGTAGTATGTGTTAGAGAGAAGGTAACCTTGGATGAAGAGAACAACCGTGTAGGTCCCGGCAACCTTAGGACAGAACACCAGAATATCCTTTGGTGGAGAGGATTCATCACCTTGCTTCACTGGGATCGTATCCACATATAGCTTCCCGTAATCAAATACCGAGGCTGCCGTTGCTGACGGCGTGTTAATGATCTCGCAGGCCATCTCTCTCGCTCGCTCGCTCTCGTTCCGCAGCACGGGACTAGATGTCGTGGGAGGAGGAGTACTGCAGCCAATTTATAGAAGAGGGAGGACTCAAGTCCAAGAATCGGCAATTAAAACTTTCCCAGCTGCGTTCAAAGCATATGCCTGGAGCTCGTTTCCTCTTTGACTTGGACTAGTTTCCTGTAGACTGGCATATATAATCACGTTGAAAACGCCGGTATAAATTAATTAATTCTGTAAACATACGCGTAGCAGGCGCACGTAGTGCCCAGTGCTCGGTAAAAATTAATTAATTCTGCACTAATTTATTAGTATGTTTACCTATCACAACACTGCGTAATTTACCGGGTTGGTGTGTTAGTTGAGGATCGGTGCAGTACACGGTCTCCTATATTTTCCTCAGTGATTTTTAGCATTTTCCTTTTTAATTTTATCGCTAATGACCAAAACTTTCTAGAAAACGGATCCTCTACCGTGCTCTACGCAGGATGCTGTGCATATTGGACGTGGTCCATTATAATATATTAAATATTAAAAAAAAAAGGGGAAACACAAACCCAAAGGGTATTCTAATTTTCTATGGGATTTGTGGTTCATAATCTAGTTTCCATGTCCATCTTTCAACCAATATTTTTTTCTCTATCTTATCTGGTTTAAATAAATCGATGAATTATTAATTGCATCAAGCATATAGCATTTTAATTGGTCGTCAAGCACAAAGCATTTCAATAATTGGTCCCTCTAAATAAATGATGCCGTGCTGCAAACATGAATGGAAGGAAATCAGTCAATCAATCGTAGCCATCTACATGTACAAGACAATTGCGATTAATCAAGTATTATGCAATGCATAGGCAGCACATTCCATGATATTAAGCATATATGATCCATCTAATCACAATGGTCATGCAATAGATAGAGATCAAATTTGGATCCTCGACAATATGTCCTTTCCACTGTAGAGGATTATGATTTTTAGCTCTTCTATCCCAAAAACGAAGCTGTTTGGCAGCCAACCATATTTGATGCAAAAATATAATATTGGACCCCTATATATATATATATATATTATTGGACAACAGCTACCTATTTTCGGGATGAACGATGTGTCGCTTGTTTAAATATACATAATCTTCTATGGTACAGAATATGCATTTTTAAACTTGACTGGATCCCTATTTTGTAATGGTTTCCCAGCCAATTAATCCCTTGCCACAGGAAATTTCCTTACCCGGTTCCTATCTGCGTTTCCCGCACGCCATTTTCTTCACGTGTTATTTGGTTGGAAGAAAACGTTGCACTGCTAGTTGCGTGGAGGAGACGGCAATCTAATTTGGTCCGTAGGTTTCGCGATATCCGAGAGAGGCAGATCCATTCATGTTACATTCTTTGACGGCTGGAAGCCAACATGTGGAACGCGAGTTTTTTTTTTTTTTTTTTTTTTTCGCCCTCCACGAAGGTGATTGCTCACCCAGTATTGCGCGAACCGGGTGCAATTGGACTGCGCCAAACCCTACGGTGGATAATGTGCCACGTTATCCCTTATATGTCACTGATTCCTTCCTGATTGTACTTATATGTCACTGATTCCTGATTGTGCGCGAAGATTAGGGCTGGTTCACTTGGACCTGATGCGTACAATAAGTTCTCGTGATTGCTTCCTTCGTGCTTAAAAAAAAAAAATAAAGGATTCATCTTCTTTCAGCCACTCCACCGGTGAATATCAAAAATTTTTAAAATAAATTTAATATATCATATACACCACATACTATAGATAAAATCAATAAAAATATTATATTAATATTTAAAATTTAAAAATTTTATAATTATCTAAACATATCACTATTTAATCTTGAAACTATCTTAATACATCCTATTTAACAATTCAACACTATGCCATTATCGTATCTTTTTATTGATTTTATCCATAGCATATGTGGTAGATCAAGTTTATCTAAGAATTTCTCATTGAACACCGCTTGCCCAACAAAACTATAATATTTCATGAATCAAAATTATACTACTTATGGCATTTTTTTAAATGGTTATGCACATATATGGTGTTTTATTTTTTAAAAAAATCTCTTTAAATAATCTAAAAATCTAATAAGTAGAATTTCCAAAATCTAACATGCTAGTCTTGACCGCTCTTCTTTTGAAACAATTGAAACCTCAATCCTATCAAACAAAAATGTCTGATGATATTTTTCTTGCAAGTTGTGATCAGCTACAAAAGCAAAGTTAGAGAAAACATTTAGTATGCTTATCTCCACTTTTGTTTGAACTAGTGTTTAAAAATCAGGCTAGTTGACGAGGTTGACCTGTAGAACCTCAACTAAGTACTAAGCGAAGACCAAAGAATATTAAAAGAACATTCCAACTCAATCACTCAAAACACCGGTCAAACCGGTTTTGGAGCCACCTCACTCAAGAATTAAACGGGATGGACGACAGAAAATCCCTTGCTGCTCCCATCGCCCTGAGGCTTTAAAGCATGCTCTGGCCTTTGCTCCAACTGCTTCATCTTCAATTCCTTCCTTCCCCATCTCTCCATGCTAACAAAGTTTTCACAGGTGTTAGGGCATGGAATGGTGTACTGTAACGTAAGGAAACTTGCCAATCCAGGATTAAATCGTGGCTAAACAACCAAGCCCTGCCTTATCTACCTTGGACCAGAACAACAATTAATCTCGAAACACTCCTACCTCAATTAACTCTAATTATTACGGCTAAATCAGATAAGAGATCCATGGCTCAATCCAAACTTTCAAGAACTAGCAAATGCTTATGACCTAACGTCTACCCTCACGATGCATGCACGTGGCCTCGTGGAGATTGATGTTAGTTTAGTATATATATTCGCCAGTTCTAGAGTTTCGTTGGCCATCAGCTTGGATTCCTATGATGCCGTGCTGTTTTCTGTCTCAAAACGTGGTTCTTTTATGTCTCCTTTTTCGTTTTGGCGGATTGGAATGCCTGTCTATATGATGGATTGTTTGCTTCTCATTTAGGTTTTGTTCCGGCATGGCGTTCTATTAGCTCCATTGTTTTCTCAACAAGCAGTGAGAAGATCCGATTTGCTCCTATTTCTCAATCTTGCAGAAAATGGGTATTAGATCTTTTGGATGTGGCTTTAGTTTTCGACATTTGTTTTTTTAGTGGGTTCTCTTCTCTTGTTAGCTTAGTCATGTTGGTAGTAGAATAAATCAGAGTCACACATACTGGTATAGGTTGGGGTCAGTTGTGATGCCACACACACAAAAAAAAAAAAAGCACCAGTATTTTCCTTCTTTTTATAGCTTAAGAGAGTAATATTTGCTTGTTATTTGTCTTTAAGGTGAAGGTTTTGATTAGGGTTTTAGGATTTCACCTAAGTCGAAAAACCCATTATGATATGACATTTTCTCTGCATCTCTTTTTTGAGCTTATATATTTATAAAGCATATCTAGTCTGAATTAGTTCCGGCATTGCATTGCAAGATCTAGTTCAGCGTATGGATCGCAGATATTCTTGGTTAGCTTCCTGTAGAAATCCAAGTGCCATGATTAATTTGTCCAAATTTCAATAGTGGAATTCATCAATAATTTTAAAATCCATCAGGATTTTAAAGTTAAAAATATGGTCATCTTTGATTTTAAAATGTCAGGGTTTTAAATGTAAAAAATCTACAAAAAAATATTTAATTGAAGCTTGAACTAATTTCGAGATCTGGAGCTCCAACTGCCGGTTTAAAATACGCAAAGAATCTTTTTCTACAACCCTTATGCAAAATTAATGCTACATGTTATCATTTGGATTTGAAAAACTACTAACTTAACATGCAGTGTGACTTGATACTTTGAAGCTGAGTTTTTCCGTTGATTTCATGATTTGATTACGTCAGTTGCTTATAGATATTATTGGTGCAAAATTTGGTTGACGTCGGATTGAGCTGGAATGGAAAAAGATGAGATCGCTATCAGTGACCTATAAAATAAAGTTCCATCCAAAGTCGATGGTGGTAGCTCCGGTAGGATCCTCCGACGGTCAAGTCAGCTCTTCTGACCATCAGAAATGAAGTGCTCAGCAATGAAAAATGAGCTTAGAGTTTTAGAGGAAAGAGGAGAGCTTCCAGAAAGTATATCTGGACGATCCCTTTTTATAGACGGAGCTTGTAGCGGATTGATGGTGATGGCCATACCGTCCGGTTGTGGGCCGCTCGGGGCCGCATGAAGTTCGGTATGGAGAGAAAGGCATCGTTAGATGGATAGTGACAACCATACTGGCGGATCGTGGGCCGCATGGGGCTGGTTACGGAGAGAGTGGTATTGCCAGTAGTAGTGGCCATATCGTCCGATCGCGTCGCCTGTGGTAGACTAATGGCGACAGTTCGTCCAGATTTAATAGTCATGGCTCTGAGAAAGCAAGCATTGATTGGTGGACTTCGGCATGTATCAATTCCAGAGGAGTTCAGACTCCTGAAGGAGTTCGGCCGAAAGGAAAGCTCGGAAGGAGTTCGGCTCCTATAGGAGTTCGGTCGGAGGAGTGCGGAGGGAGTTCGGCTCTAGTAGGCGTCTGACTGGAGGAGTGTGGCTAAGGCTCGATCGCTGGGGAGTTCAGAAAGAGCTCGACCGCTGAAGAGTCCGGTCGACTGAAGGAGTTCGATTGAGACTCGGCTGCTGGGGAGTTCGAAAGGAGCTCGACTGCTGAGAAGTCCGGTCGGCTGAAGGAGTTCGGCTAAGACTCGACCACTGGAGAGTTCGGTAGGAGCTCGACCGTTGAGAAGCTCGGTAAGCTGAAGGAGTTCGGCTAAGGCCCGGCCACTGGAGAGTTCGGAAGGAGATCGATCGCTGAGGAGTTTGGCTAGCTAAAGGAGTTCGACTAAGACTCGGCCGCTGGGAAGTTCGGCAGGAGTTCGATCGCTGAGGAGCTCGGTAGGTTGAAGGAGTTCGGCTAAAACTCGGGCGTTGAAGCTCTTCCGCGGCTATCGGTTGCATTAAGCTGAGCGTCGGACTGAACTTTGTTAGGAGTGAGATTTATCTCTAATAATAGGAGCGGGGTTTATCACCAGGAGGAGATCTCCCTCGAGCTTCAACCTGAACCAGCACAGAGCCTAGAAGAGGACTTTGGTAGTCGCCTTTTCTGCACTCCCTTCCTTCGAGTTTCGAACTCGGGAGTGAGGGAAACTATTGTTGGGGATAAACCCCGCTCCTGCCAAAATCCAGTCCGATGCTTAGCTTAATGCAATTGGTAGCCGCGGAAGAGCTTCAGCGCCCGAGTCTTAGCCAAAATCCTTCAGCCTGCCGAGCTCTTCAGCAGTCGAGCTTTTGCCGAACTCTCCAGCGGTCGAGTCTTAGCCGAACTCCTTCAGCCAGTTGAACTCCTCAACGGTCGATCTCCTTTTGAACTCCCTAGCGGTCAGGCCTTAGCCGAACTCCTTCAGCCTACCGAGCTCCTCAACGGCTGAGCTCCTGCCGAACTCTCCAGCGGCCGGCCTTAGTCGAACTCTTTCAGTCGGCCGGACTCCTCAGCTGCCGAGCTTCTTCCGAACTCTCCAGCGGCCGAATCTCAGTCGAACTCCTTCAGCCGACCAGACTCCTCAGCGGCCGAGCTCTTTTCGAACTCTCCAGCGATCGAGCCTTAGCCGCACTCCTCCAGCTAGATGCCTACTAGAGCCGAACTTCCTCCGCACTCCTTCGGTCGAACTCCTACAGGAGCCAAACTCTTTCCGAGCTTTTCCTTCAGCCGAACTCCTCCAAAGGTCCGAACTCTTTTAGAATTGATACATGCCGAAGTCCACCAATCAATGCCTGCTTTCTCAGAGCCACGGCTATTAAATTTGGATAAACTATCGCCATCAGTCTGTCATAGGCGACGCAACCGGACGACATGGCCACCACTACTGGCGACACCACTCTCTCCGTAACTAGCCCCATGCAGCCCACGACCCATCAGTATGGCTGTCACTATCCGCTTGACGATGCCTTCCTCTCCATACCGAACTCCATGCGATCCCGAGCGGCCCGCGACTGGACGGTATGGTCATCACCATCAACCCGCTACAAGCTCCGTCTATAAAAAAGGATCATCCAGATATGCTTTCTGGAAGCTCTCCTCTCCCCTCTAAAATTCTAAGCTCACTTCTCATTGCTGAGCACTCCATTTCTGTTGATCAGAAGAGCTGACTTGACCATCGGAGGATCCTGTCGGAGCTACCACTACCGACTTCGGACATGACTTTATTTTGCAGATCATCGATGGCGACCTCATCCTCCTCCATTTCAGTTCGATCCAGCGTCAATCAGATTCTATACCAACAGGTATATTTATGCTTGGGCTTCCTAATATACCCCGTCTCAAAAAAAAAAAAAAAAAAAATGCGGATGCACGCATCTATTTTTTATGTGCGTGTTTCTGCATAGAAACTTATATGCGGACATATGTACTTCGGAGTCTAGCAGAGGAATCGTGGGAGCGGAAGTCGTTGGGTATTGATCTGCGTCCCCGTGTTTGGCGAGCAGCTTGCCCATGAGTGCAGCCGCTCCGCGTCCTATTCCAATCTTCCGGCGGCCCCGCCGGATCTCCGGTGAACTGCTTCGCCCTTGCGGCTGTCCTCCTCACGTGACGCGGACTGGAGAGAGGAGGATGGATATGCGGAGTGGTATAGTGGTTGAGCAGGATGACTGTTCGACGAAATGCTCGAAAGAGAGGAGTGGGACGAAGTCACCGATCGCCCTATAAGCAATAATGGGGCATGTCTTGGATCAAGTTCTGCAGCAGTGGCGCCTTGGGTAAGTGATTCTTTAACGTGGTTATTGGTAGCAAGATGCAAAAATAATTGATTAACGGCGACGGAAAGCCTTTCTATTTTTTTAATTTCGGTGCTAGTTGAAGACATTTGGAATGTGTGGTTTATGATATACAGATCTTCTTTTAGATTTCTCAAAATTTATTTCCTAAAATGTTTCCTTCTGTATAAAGTTTGCCAAGTGCTCTTGATGTGAATGAAACAATAGCAACTTTAAAATCAGTACACGTATTACAATCTGAGTAAAAACACTTCAATATAAACCTCATGAAAAGGTTCAATCTAGTTCTACTCAGCCTTATCAACATGCCTCTCATCCTCATCAGCCACTGCATCGTACTCTGACACCAAATTATGTTAGCTTTGAAAGTGTGTTGGTTCATACACTTGAGCTTGATACTACTATATGTTGGGGATAGCAGAAGCATCAAAGTTCTATAATCACTCTAATTGATATAATGGGAGAGAGCAGGAGAGGATAGATGGAGTGTACTCCAATGTAACTTTATCTCATTAGTTCTTCATGCTTTATTATATGATGAACCATTACATGGCTTTGTATAATTACATAGTGACTCTTGATGTATCTTTTACATAAATGTACTAGAACATTTAAGAGACAATTATTAATACTTACATAGTTTTGTAAAAGACACCCTTTGGGAACACTAAAGATACATCATGAATGCTAGAATTAGATTGTTCATAGACTCTAGGAAACACCATGTAGAAACTTTAAGAGACATGACTACTTGGAAACTTTGAAGACATTCATAACTATTCACTTCATGGGTGTAGGTTGTATCTTTCGTGTGGAAGAATGATTGATCTTCATTCACAGCATGAACTGTTGGATCACATTTTGCACAGCTTTCAAAGCAAGACATCTGCCTCATGATCTGTGCTGATGGATGGAAGGCAGAGGTTGGAGGGATTTGAAAGCTGTGTAAAGCACGATCCAATAATTGACCTTGCGAAAGAAGATCAATCATTCTTTCGCACGAAGGATACTATCCGAACCCTCACTTCATTAGATGACTCAACTCAGATGAATCTTGCCATGACACTTGACACATACCATTAATTTGTTGACTCTTTGACAATACCAGATAGGATGCCTTGTAGAATACCATGTAGGTTGGCTCCACTGAAATAACTACCAAATTTGATTTAGTATCCAAAAAATAATTCATTCATATTGCTCCCTACCCTTGTGAAATCATCTTGGTTCTTCTACTAGTGACAACAATAACTCTTTCTCTAGACTGTATTGCCTGGTCGAATCACTGGCATTGCCTTTAATTGGTATCTTGCTTGGCAAGCCTGCTGTCATTCTACCATTTTGTAAAACATCAAAATCATGCTTTGATCTTCTGAACCTACGCATGGTATCAAGTTTTTGTTCCACCTCCCTCATTGTGGGCCTTTCTTCCCCTTTCAATCTCAAGCACAACTCAGTAAGAGAAGCAACTGTTTCAATCTCTTCTTCTCCTCCCCCTTGGAAAATGTGGGGGTCTAAAATGTCAAAGAGATGATTCTCTCTTAATGAACAAATGAAATCCAAAGTCAGAGTTCCATCTTTATGTCTACTGTATGAAATTGGATCCTTCCCAGTTAACAACTCCAGGAGAATGACTCCAAAGCTATAGACATCACTTTTTTCTGTTAGTTGGCCTGTTTGGTAATACTCAGGATCCAAGTAACCATATGTTCCTTGAACAGCTGTGGTTACGCATGTTCGATTAAGAGGAATAGACCTTGAAGCACCAAAATCTGATATTTTTGCAGTATAACTTTCATCAAGTAGTATGTTAGATGACTTGACATCTCTGTGGAAAATTGATATTGAAGCTGCAGAGTGTAGATAGGATAGTGCACTTGTAATTTCAGCAGCAATCCTTAGACGATCTTGCAATGATAGAGGAGGCAAATTTTGGCTATCATGGAGATGGTTGTAAAGAGTTCCACCAGAGATAAATTCATATACTAACAAGGGGACTTTGGATTCTAGGCAACATCCAAAGAGCTTAACCACATTCCTATGATTTATTTGAGAAAGAATAACCATCTCGTTTATAAATTGATCTAACTCAGTCTGATTTGCTATCTTTGACTTTTTGATAGCAACGACCCGTTGGTCTGATAGAATTCCTTTATATACAGTGCCATGGCCTCCTTTACCAACAACACGAGCGCTATCAAAATTGTTGGTCGCCTTCTCTAGCTCTTCTAATGTGAAGATTTTCATTCTCTCAACAAGACTTTCGTCGGAAGAGACAAGCTGTTGTAATAACAAACCCCGGTTCTCACAAAAGAACTTTTTCTTTCTTTTTTTCACATTTCTTTCCTTCAATTTCCTCCAAATTAGAGCACTAGATCCAAGAAGAAGAAGAATGCCTACTCCAACACCTCCAGCTGTTAAAATAATGGTGCCTGCCAAGATATGTAAGAACTTATAATGACATACTGCAACATTTTGGATGGTAAACAATAGACAAATTAAGATCAGACAGGCGGGAAAAAGTAGGAAAGAATAAATAAATAAAGCTTCCATTATTCATGGCCATGATGGAATCAAATCCTCTCAAGTTTGTGTGTCTAGTCCATCCAGTCAAATGAGCCACACCATCCATGTAGGTGTATCTCTTGTATGTCTAATGAATAATCAAACAGATGGTTTTGCATTCTAGTTTTAACCATTTCTTCATCAATCAGCCAATGTTGATAAGTAAGAATATCGTGAATGATTTAACTAGACAGAACCGGACTTAGATACAATTTAGATAATCCAAAATTGAGCACCATTGTTTCTATGTGGATCAGAGATTCAGGAAAAATATATATTAATTCTGAGGTAGTTAGGTGTAGAAGAGAGAACACACCTAAAACAGATTTCTCTCTGATGCAGCCTGCTTCTATCAGGGCATTTCCATGGGTGCCTTCTGGACAGTTGCAAGTATAGCTCCCAATGGAATTAAGACAGGTTCCATAGCATGCATACTGCTCCGGAAGCCCACACTCGTTTATATCTACAATAAAAACAGCTTTATGGTAAGAAGAACGCATGCTTTGAAGAAAAATTTAGAATTATGAGAAGTTGAGTCTCTCAGCAATCAATTGGTGATTTGGTGGGGGATTCATGACTCCCTCCGCTTTCAGAGAGAGAGATAGATAGAGAGAGAGAGAGAGAGTCCACACCAATTCCAGTTGATTGATATCTTCGAGTTTCCTAATTAATTTTCTAAATCAGAGGCTAGCAATTCAATGATGATCCAACCAGAAATTTGATCAATCTCCGATCTAGATTGGATGATCATCGATTCAGATGACTGAATTTTGGGAAAAAGAAAATTTAAAACTCATGATCAGTACCTTGGCATCCATTGGGGATATAGGGGTTGCCTTCATAGCCCACTAAACAGCTGCAATAATATCCAGGGCCGTTGGGAGAGTCAGTACACTCGCTCTGCTCGCTAAGACAAAGGTAAGAAGTGGTGTTAAGCTTTGCTTTCTCACAGCTCGTGCCTCCTCCCGCCCAGTCCAGCGCCACGGGCACCCCATTCTTATTTCTCTTGTAGAAGTCAAACGATATGATATCAGAGGCCATGAACTGGTACCATTTCTCATCCGCCAAGAAAGAATAGCTGCAAGGATACACCTGGTAGACGCTGGAGATATTGAGCCTGGGATCAATGACAGAATTATAGTAGACAAACCCCTTGGGAATGGAAGTCTGGCAGCAGCCCATGCCGTTGCATGAGCCGTTGATGATGCTGCTTATATCGCTGCATGTTGCCAAGCATCCACTGGCATAACTCTGTCCATTGGAGCTTAGTATGTAGGCGAGGGTGTTGCAGCCAATAGTTGTGAATTTGTTGCGAGTGTCGGAGAACTTGAAGGGTGTGCCCTTCAAATCCATCAGGCGAGCTGTGTTGCCTGTGAAGTTGTTGCTGCTGTTGTTGTAGCATACCCAGCTGATGTACCAGTAGACATGCGCAAGGCCTTGCGGCAGCGTGACATTAATTAGCTCGATGTTGCCACCTAAGAAGGGCTTCGAGTTGTTGCATGTGACCTCAAAACCTTCCATGGAGCAGTTGGGGCCAATGCCGAAGGGGTATGGGATGGTGATATCGCCGCACTTATCTACGCAGCCTGGTAATGAAGTAATCGCTGATGCCACCGCTGCTGTTCCTAGCAGCAGCAATTGTAGCTGGAGCAAGGACACTGGCATGGATGCCATCCCTCTACCGCTGAAAAATTGCATATGATGGAAGATAACAGCTCTTTTTTCTGGGGCACATAAAAGCGCGTCTGCCATAATCAAGCGATTGAGATCAAAGGGGAAATTAGCAGTTCTGAAGCAGCCCGTCTGAGTCCTTGAAGCTTCCTTGGCCAACCAACCTGCCACTTGATTTCCTTCAGGGAAGATATGGTTGGAGGAAGATACCACCTCTTTAAACACAGATACAAAGTAAAAAAAAAAAAAAATCCAAGGACGTGTTAGTTTTAGTTGTATTGATTCTAGACTGGCACGTTTATTTTTGATTTTGGAGGAGAGTTGACTTTTCAGCGTGAGGAAAGCTTGGCCGGTGTTGCAGGTGTTTGAGTTGTTGACTTTCCTTTTTATCCCTTTTTTTTTTAGGAGAGTTGTTGGCCTTTCACATTTTCATCATGAAGAAAACTTGGCTGCCGTTGTACGTGTTTGAATTGACCTAATCCTTTTTAAGATCAAATGTTGATTGTTATTCGTTTTTGGTCGTCATAGGACAGCCGCCCGTCCGGATGCTTCCTTCTATAGATCTCTTCCACAGTTATGTGATTTTGTGCCAACTTAGCTGGGAGAAGCGAGAGAGGCGACCAAAACCGTAATCTGTTCAATTTGTCGCTCTGATTTCGTTTTACGCTCAGGTGTCTTGTTCCACGAGCACCCAACCGTTCTGTTATCAAATTTTTATCACCTCTGCTATAGTCTTTTAAGATGAATTCTTATTCTCACGGAAAAAGAAAAAATATGAAGCCTTAGATGGGAATTCGTATTGCGAATAGAAGTTTTCTGGGTGCCAAAGTTGTTGCAGAAAATATTCTCTCTTGGAAAGAACAAAATCAAATCCAAACCCTTTTACGATGGGTAACGCCATGCCTAATGGGAACAGCATGAACTTTATAATATTATGATTTGGATACATCATAAACTTTGACATATTACTTGGAGTAAGATTGCTTTTTCTAAAAGCATAGGTCAATAGTTATAATAGCATGATATATACTCCAGATGCAGATCTTGAATCCTGCAATGAACAAGACTCAACCTTGCAACGGATATAATGTTTGCTTCATAGACCTTACTTGCATATGAATTTAGGAAGACCGTGCATGGAAACCACTTTATTTTTATTCTTTTCTGAAATAGAACAATTTTTTAATGCAAAAACAGTTTATTTTGAGTTTTACTGGAACCTCGTACCTATTGATCTCCCAACTATTATAAAAACCTCTTTAAATGTAAATTAACCTACGGTACACATTCGCATCCATTATTAATGTGTTCATCAACTAAACTAAAATTTGTGCGATTCATTTCCATTATTAATTAGATTTTTTATAAAATTCCCTATAAATGAAGGCCGAATTTTGAAAACTCTTATGACCATGTTGAACTTATGACCATCCTATTCAAAAAAAAAAGAAAGAAAAAGAAACATTGACTCTCAGAGTTTCTAAATACACTGATCATTGGATTCCAACCTACCTCCGTTGCCCCAAGTGACAATACTCTGTTGTTTGAACCTTATTGATGGAATCGATCTGTCCTACCCGGAGCTTATCATGCGTGTGCCGACTGATTAAGAGTCATAAGTGGGTATGACTCTTATAGATCACCTGCCCATGTGGATGTCCCCTGTATTATTGTTCACACTAACCAACCCAAGTTGATAGAATGGCAGGGAAGCAGTGTCTTACCAGTTGAGCGAGGCTTGTCCTGCCAACCATTTTATCAAGTGAATCGCAAGGTTTTGATCTCTGACAAGATCCTGGTTAAGTTACCGGCTTACCAATACCATGCATATGAAAGCTTGACCCTTGCAATCTCCAGATCAACCAATATACCAACAGAATATGGGCCGATTTTTAAAATTTTCTTTTACTTTCTTGCATAACTTTTTAGTTACAAATATCAAAAAATCCATCAAATGTGTAGTTAGTTATAGTTTTGTCTCATCGATCGATGATATCTCCAAAATTTTGATGTGCACCAGCAAATTCCTTTGGACAATAGGAGCAGCATTTGAGGGCTGTCACCAAAAACTATCTTGTCGAACATCATTATTTAAGATCGGAAATCTTTTTTCTATGAGAAAATAGTAGGGGTTACCTCAGCCCAGCCAACCAGCGGGTGGGTAGGATTTGAACGCTGGCTGTTGGTGGGTATCACTTTCAACATATTTCTTTGATGTACAATAAATATATAGCGCAGTGGCTTGGCATAGCCATTTTATATATGAAAAAATCTGGATTCTTTCTTCTTTGCAAACTTGTTGGGTCTTCCATCCCAGCCAGGATAAATAAAATCTTGATGCATCTCAATGCTAGTCAACCATGGAGAAACCTAGTCATTTTTTAGTAATATGACTTTGGGCGGCAATCAATTCAAGATGCCTTGGTGATTTCTTTTCTTCTCATCAACTTCAGCACTACTAATTAAGCGTGACACATGACTTTGGATGCAACACGACGACATTTCTCATTTGAAAAACGAACAAATTCAAAATACGGACGGCCAAGCCCAAATGGAAGGCTATGGACCACTTCATCGTTGCCAAGAAGATCTACTGGAATCAATAGTTCTGCAGGGAATTGTTTTTAAAAAAAAAGTATGGTTAGAAGGTCCCCAACAGAAAAAGGGAAGTGTGATGGCAATTGGGAAGATAGGTGATAGATCCATGAAAAAAGATAAATAAATAATGGATGGACCATTACAATTAGCTTTTGGATCCTCTCCAATGGTCGAAGGCCCAGTTCAATTAAAAGTGAGGATATTGCAATTAAAAAGGTTCCTCAAATCTCAACCGTCCATCTTGGCCCTCATCATGGACATTGCAAATACTCAAAGCTGGCAGGAAACAAACAAGGCAAATAAAAAGGAACAAAAAGCCTGCCTTATCACTTCACTCTTGATTAATCTGAGACAATCATCTTTTCCTTCTCCTGTGCATCAAACGCGCCCTGTTCTAGCATCCATAAAGCCTACTCTGAATGAATAATAATTAGAATTTGGGGAATTTTCCCAGAGCATTCATTGGCTTTAGGTGCGCTTATAGTTAGTCATATTTTGATTTAATGTCGTAGCTCATATACTTGCGGATAGAAACTAGGAAATATTCATCCCCAAGTACTCAAAGGTAGTCTATTTAGGAAAATAGTTGGGGAAATTTTCGTTGTAACTTTGTGCTTATTTCTTTTACTCTCTTTCATTGTCATCATAGGCTCTAATAACCACAGCATACAAAATAAAATTGCCCAGACACCCACTGGGGTGCAGCAGCCTATCACAACCTAAGCTTCCCAGAATCTCCAATGAGCTTTCCTCTGCGTCTAAAGCATCGTTCGATCAGATTCCTACAGAGTCCAAGATAATTTACCATAACCACTTAGTTAATTAGGAAGCTAATTGGCATTCAAAATTTACATCTGAAACCCAAATGCATACTAAAACAAATGCATCTTCAGCATCTCTAAACACACTATAATATGAGCAAAGACATCTCGAATACAAGCCTTGTTCATCATGAACAGATGATGAGAATGACGCCACCAGAACAGCTAACAGCCCTTGCTCCATTATTAATTAGCAGCTTGAGCAAAACATCACAACAGCAGCAGCAGCAACATGAATTCAATGGCGAAATTGATTGAAAGAACATCGATTTAACTCTCCGGCTTGGCCTCATCGGCATACCTCTCGTCCTCATCCTCAGCCGCCATCCTGGTACGACTGGTAATCCGACACCAGATCATTCGTATTGCCCGCCGAATCTCCAGCGATCTCCTCCGCCTCGCGTGCAGTGGCTTGGAGGATGATGGATAGGGCAACGGAGCGGTAAAGCAGCCGAGCAGGACATCGGTTCGATGAAATGCTCGATAGAGACGAGAGCATGCATGGGCGTGCCCTGATCAAAAGTCCTCAGCGCTAAACGGGCTGGCTGCTCTGTGCTCCGTGAAGACTTGAGGCAAGCCTTTCTTCGCTCTTCTTTCGGTACTCTCCTCGGCCTCATCAGCGTACCCTTCATCCTCACCGGTCATCATCGTATCCTGATACTGCTGCTACCCTAACATCAAATCATTCATATTGCTCTCGGGCAATGTGGAATCATATTGACAACGTGACCTGGATCTGTAGATTGTACCGTCTAGTTGTACCATTATCATTGCCGGAACTGGCATGTGGTCATGCTTTAATTTTACAAATTTTTTCTTGCGCCGTCGTGTTTTTGCTCCACCTTTTAATTGGCCTTTATTCCCCTTTCAGTCCCGGGCATGATTCTGTAAGAGCGGCGACCATTTCGATCTCTTCTTTTCCTCCCCATTTCAAGATGTGAGAATCTAGGATATCGGAAAGATACTTCTCTATCTTAATAAGCAAATAAAATCCACGGTGAAATCTCCCTTCATTTCTCTTGGAAGAAACCGGGGCCTTCCCGGTTAAACTCCGGAAATATAAACATCACCTTTTTCTGTTGGTTGGCCCGTTAGGTGGTACAGGGGATCCAAATAGCCATACGTTACTTAAACAACCGTAGTTACTTGTGTTTTATTAACGGGAATAGATCTCGAAGCATCAAAATCTGATATTTTACCATACAATTTTTTTATCTTGCCGTGGAGAATTGATATTGCAGGAGGAGGAGGAGGGGCAGTAGCAGCATGCATTGGATCGAGAAATCAATTGGATCCTCGGCCGTTGCATGCTGGTACTGGTGGTACTCCGGCACTAAATCATTCATTTTGCTCTCCTCCTCGGTGAACTCCCTCTCATCTAAACCCTATCCGGGATACCAAAAAGGCCTTTCATTTGCCTAACATGACCTTGAACTGCTTCGAGACACGCTCGAACATCTACCGCGTCGATATCAAGTTGCCCATGAAGGCGGCCGACATCGACATTCCGGTCTGCTGGTTGTCACAGGCGTTGCGCTTGATGTTGTTCGTGATTCAATGGTGTACGAGTTCATCTGTAATGCAAGAGTATTAGAACTGCCGTTACGGATATAAATTTCTTTTAGGATCCGTTTGGTAAGAATGTATCAAATTATAGGAAAACTAGTCCAAGACCCGCTCGCGCTCTATAATTATTAATTCTTTTTAATTTTGTAATATCTTATTTATTTATTTATTATATATAATATATTTTTTTATTATTTTATAAAATAATATTTTATTTTATTTTATTTTTTCTTCCTATTTTTATTTCTACACGTCCGTCGGTACCATTGCACCACTCTATTACCCCATCATGGCTTTCTTTTCTCTCGATAAATATCGATCTCGATCGCATCCCACCCCCTCTCTTATTCTCATACATTCTCCATGCTCGCCGATGCCGTCCCATTCTCTTATTGTCCCATCATCACTCTCTTTCTCTCTCGATAAATGTCGACCTCAATCGCACTCTCCGGCATCCTTGTCAATACTGTTGTCCTCAGCACCACCACTGAAGAAAGAAAAAAACTCACTCTTCTCTTTTTTTTAATAAAATAATATTTTATTATTATTTTTCTATTCTCATACCTTCTCTGTGTCTGCCAGTGCTGTCCCACCATAGCTCCCTTCTCTCGGCAAATGTCAATTTCAATTGCACCCCTGCCCCCTCACTTCTTTTCATACATTCTTCAAACTTTCAGAGACTATTAAATACAGAGATTTGGCTTTCAAATTGACAAAGTATCATACTCTATTTATGGATAATTTATTAGATTTGATTTAATCTAATCCAATGGATCGATTTAAATCTCGAAACATATTATTTTTTAAAAAATAATAAAAATATTATTTAAAAAAATAAATTAGCATGTTATTATTTTAAAATTAAAAATTAGTATGCTATCTTTTTAAAATAATAATAAATTAGTATTTTTAAAAAAATATTATTATTATTTTTATAATATTATTACTAATTTTATAATATTACTATCTTTTATCCTTTTTCTACTTTTATTTTTTAAATATTATTTTATTATTATTTAAAAATAATATTTTAAATTATTATAGATAATAAAATAATAATTCATGTGGTATAATTAAAATTATCTGAGATGCTGAGATGGCAATACTATAATACTCCTCCATAGAGTATTATTATATATATATAATAGATTTGGTAATTTATGAAAATTATCTATTTAAAGAAATTAATTATGAAGAAAAATAATTTTACTATATTTGGTTGATAGAAAAATTATTTCAAAAAAATGATATTAAAAGAAATTATTATGTTTGGTTAGAGATGATCTTATCTAAAAATATGATGAAATTTATAAATATATTTTTTAACATAAAAATAATTTTTAATACTATAATTGTATTATCGTCTTTAATTAATTTTTATATAATGACTATAATTACATAGTTCTTTACATAAAGCCATCCATATCTTAAATTTTTTATAAAAAAATTTTATTGAATAAATTTGAAAAGATATTATAATAAATTTAATGATTACATATGCAGTTTTATTGAAAATAATTTTACCAAGTATGGATTACCATCAATTAAAAATTTATTAAATATTAACCCTTCCATGGTATGTATTTTATTTTCTCTCTTCGAAAAATAAATATAAGTCCACTAGTTCTTTTACTATTTTTTTTTAATTTTTATATCAAATATGGTAATCTGATATGGATTTATTTTTCTATATCAGATTATCGCCAACCAAATGCATATAATTTCAAGGGCTCATGTTCTAGATCTCGTGGCTAGTTGAAACTATATATATTTTACCTATGTGGACATGAATATACATACATATATATATATATATATATATATATATATATATATATATATATATATATATATATATATATATATATATATATATATATATATATATATATATATATATATATATATATATATATATAGTTTGAGTGGCTAGCTTAGAATATCTATTTAATATATATATATATATATATATATATATATATATATATATATATATATATATATATATATATATATATATATATATATATATATATATATATATATATATATATATATATATTTATCAATAACTCATGGTACGAAGTTAATATTTTTGAGCTTATCTCTAATTTTAAAATAGATTGGAGTTTTATATGTAAACTAGTCGAAAATCCATGCATTATGTAGGGTGGATAATTATAGCATATAATTATTAAAATCTTCTAATAATAAATATTTTTTATTATTTTTTTATTTTTTTATTTTATTTATTTATTTATTTATTATATATTATATATTTTTTTATTATTTTATAAAATAATATTTTATTCTTCTTTTTTTTAATTTTTATATCTTTTACGTGCCTACTGGTGTCATTGCACCCCTCCTATCGCTCCATCATGGTTTTTCTTTTTTTTTGATAAATGCCTATCCCGATTGCATCCGCACTTTCTCTTTTCTTTTCATACCTTCTTCGTGCTCGTCGATATCGCTCCACCCTCCTGCTATCCCATTTCGATCATGGACCAAGTCTATTCACCGGATCTAAGGAGCTGTTGTGCTATCCAGCGGCCAGGAGAGCACGCAAGAGTTGATCGGATGGTTATTAGGATAATTAAAGCTTATAAGAAGGTCTGACAACATAAGGAGTTAGGAGTCTCGAAAAAAACCTCTCAGGCAGCGTAGAGACAAGGTAGGGAGCGTTGGAGTGCTGCAGTAGCGCTATCTTGGAGGTATGGAGGCTGAGAGAGGCTCGATGGTACAGCAGCCAAGAAAGATATCTCAGTAGGGAGTGTCAGGAGCATCTCGGATAGACTTGCACCCAGTCACAGGAAGAGGGAAGGTCTCAGGGAGCACTAAGAGCATCAAGGAGATCGAAAGTATACTGAAACGATGGAGTTGCCTAGTGACAGAGGCTAGGGCTTGATGTAGGGATTGAGATTCTCATAGAGTGTCCAAGGATGTCGAGGATCCTGAATTGGTAGATCTGTAAGGAGGATCTTCTTGAGATTACTATGAGAACATTATAGAGATGAGTGTTTCTGAATTAAGAGAGAGGATTGGTGAGTTGAAATTATATCTCCTCTATTATTCTTTTTCAGTAGTGAAGCATTGTATATCCCATGGATATAGGCACTTGGACCGAACCACGTATATGATTGTGCTCGTTTGTTTTCTTCTATCTTTCATAACAATAGGTGGTGCCATATCTTCTATAGGTGATCTTGGATAGATGATCTATATTTCGTAGTTGACGAATCTACTCTAACAACCACCACCATCGATGCCATCACTGAAGAAAGAGAGAGAAACTCTTCTTTTTTTTTTTTATAAAATAATATTTTATTATTATTATTATTATTTTTTTCTTATTCTCATACCTTCTACGTGCCTGTTGGTGTCGCCCCATCATGGTTCTCCTTCTCTCTTAGCAAATGCTAATCTCGATTGTACCTCCACCCCCTCACTTCTTTTCATATCTTTTCTAAATTGGAGGCTATAAAATATAGAGAGATTTGACTTTCAAATCGACAAAGTATTGTGCTTTATTTATTGATAATTTATTAGATTTAATCTAATCTGATTTAATGGATCAATTCAGATATCAAAATATATTATTTTAAAAAATAATAAAATATTATTTTAAAAAATAATAAAATATTATTTTTAAAAAATAAATTAGTATATTATTATTTTAAAATTAAAAAAATAATATATTATTTTTTAAAAATAATAATAAATTAGCATTTTCAAAAATATTATTATTTTTATAATATTTTATTTTTTAAAAAATAATTTTTTTAAAAAAATATTTTTATCTCTCATTTTTCTCCTACTTTTATTTTTAAAATATTTTTTTTATTTTTAAAATATTATTTTATTATTATTTAAAAATAATATTAAATCTTATTTTTAAATTTTAAAAATATTATTTTATTATTATTTAAAAATAATATTTTGATTTTACGTGAGATAACTGAAGTCATCTAAAATAATATTTTGATTTTACGTGAGATAACTGAAGTCATCTAAGATGGCAACAGCATAAAACTCCTCCACAGAATATTATTTTAGATATATATAATAGATAATATTTAATATTATTTTTTTAAATTTTTAAATATTATTTTATTATTATTTAAAAATAATATTTTGATTTCATGTAGTATAATTAAAGTCATCTGAGATGCTGAGGTGGCAATACTACAATACTCCTCCATAGAGTATTGGTTCCACATGGTATAACTAAAGTCATCTGAAATATTGAGGTGGTAACACCATAATACTCTTTCACAAAGTATTATTATTTATATATTAAAATTAAAAAATAATATATTATTTTTTAAAATAATAAATAAATATTTTAAAAAATAATAATATTATTTTTATAATAATTTATTTTTTAAAAAATATTTTTTTAAAAAAAAATATTTTTTTTCATCTCTTATCCCTTCCCTGCTTTTATTTTTAAAGTATTATTTTTTTATTTTTTAAAAAATATTTATTTATTATTATTTAAAAATAATTTTTTTATTATTTTTAAAATATTATTTTATTATTTTTTAAAAAATATTTTGGTTCCATATGGCATATATATATATTAATTTTAAAATATTATTTTTTAAATTTTTTAGAATACTACTTTATTATTATTTTAAAATAATATTTATTTTTTTAATTATTTTAAAATATTATTTTATTATTATTTAAAAATAATATTTTGGTTTCATATGGCATAACTAAAGTCGGAGGTAGCAACACCATAATACTCCTTCATATAATATTATTTTTTAAAATTTTTTAAAATAATATTTTATTATTATTTAAAAATAATATTTTAATTTTATGTAACATAACTAAAGTCATTTGGTGACAATACTATAATACTTTTCTATACAATATTATTTTATATATATATAATCGATAATAGATAATATATGTGAAAAAAAAAAAAAAAAAAAAAAAAAAAAAAAAAAAAAAAAAAAAAAAAAACTGGCTGGAACTTGGGGTAATTGCGGAATCCGTAAAACGATGGTGGCTCAAAATACGGATAAACAGTTTTTGGCAATAGCGCCTCGTACAGGTCAATATTAGACCTTACAAACGGATGCCATGTAGACGTTAATCCGCACAGAAACTTATATACGGACATTTGCCCTTCCAAGTTCCAACCGGAACAAAGCAAGCGTGGGAGAGGAAGTCATCGGGCATTGATATGCATCACCATGTGCGGCGAGCAGCTTGCCCACGTGTGCAGCCTCTCCGTGTCCCATCCTGATCTTCGGACGCCCGCCCCCCCGGATCGCCGGTGGACCGCCCTTCCCGCCGTCCTTCTCTCGTGAGGTGGACCGGAGAGGAGGATGGATTTGAGAAGAATAGTGTAGTCGTCAAGCGGGTTTACCGTTCGATGAAATTAAATGCTTGAGAGAGAGAGAGAGAGAGGAGTGGAAAGAAGTCGCGATCGACCTGTGGGCAAGCACGGGCATGTCTTGGATCAAGTTCAGCCGCCGTGGCGCTTTGGGTAAGTGGCTCTTAAACGCGGAAATGCTAGCATGCATGGGACAAATAGAATGGAAACTGAATAAATATTGATGAACGACAATGGAACACCTTTCCTTTTTTTTAATCTCGGTTCTGGTTGAAGACATTTGGAGTGCGGTTTATGATAGATAATTCTTCTCTTAGCTTTCTCAAAATTTGTTTCCTTTCATATAAAGCTTGTCAAGTGTTCTTGATGTGAATGAAACAATAACAACTCTAAAATCAGTACCTATATTACACTCCAAGTAAAAACACTTCAATACAAACCTCATGAAAAGGTTCGATCTGATTCTACTTAGCCTCATGCCCAGCCCTCATCCTCGTCAGCCAATGCATCATACTCTGACATCAAATTATGTTAGCTTTGAAAGTGTGGTGGTTCAAACACCTGAGCTCGATACTAAAATGTTGGGGACAGCGGAAGCATCGATCGAAGTTATCACTCTTAATTAATTGATATGATGGGAGAGAGCAGGAGAGGGTAGATGGATCAAGTATAACACTCCAATATTACTTCATTCCATTAGTTCTTCTGACTTCCTTACAGGATGAACCATTACATGCCTTTATATGGTTACATAATGACTCTTGATATATATATATATATCCCTTGCATAAATGTATTAGAACATTTAAGGAAACTATTAAACTTAGAATTCTAAAAGACACCCCTTACATTCATGATTATTCACTTCATTAGATGACTCCACTCTTATGACTCTTGCCATAATACTTCACATACACTATTAACTTCTAGACTCTTTGACTATACCACAAAGGATATACCTTGTAGAATACCATGTAGGTCGACTCAATTGAGGTGACTACTAAATTTGGTTTAATATCCAAGTAATCATTCATTCATATAGCTCCATACACTTGTGAAATCATCTTGGTTGTTCTACCAATGAAAACATGAGCTCTTTCTCTAGACTGTACTGTCTGGTCATACCACTAGCATTGCCAACTGGTTTCTTACTTGGCAAGCCTGCTGCCATTCCACCATTTTGTAAAGCATCAAAATCATGCTTTGATTTTCCTGACCTTCGCATGATGTCAAGTTTTTGTTCCACCTCCCTCATTGTGGGCCTTTCTTCCCCCTTCAATCTAAGGCACAACTCGGTAAGAGTAGCCACTGTTTCAATCTCTTCTTCTCCTTCCCCTTTTACAATATGAGGGTCTAAAATATCAAAGAGATGATTCTTTCTTAAGGAACAAATGAAATCCAAAGTCAGAGTTCTATCTTTGTGTCTACCATACGAAATTGGATCTTTCCCAGTTAGCAACTCCAGGAGAATGACTCCAAAGCTATACACATCACTTTTCTCTGTTAGTTGGCCTGTTTGGTGGTATTCAGGATCCAAGTAACCATATGTTCCTTGAACAGCCGTGGTTACACGTGTTCGATTAAGAGGAATAGACCTTGAAGCACCAAAATCTGATACCTTTACAGTATAGCTTTCATTGAGTAATATATTAGATGACTTGACATCTCTATGAAAAATTGATATTGAAGCCGCGGAGTGTAGATAGGACAGTGCACTTGCAATTTCAGCAGCAATCCTTAGACGATCTTGTAATGATAGAGGAGCAAAGTGTTGGCTATCATGGAGATGGTTGAAAAGAGTTCCACCAGAGATAAATTCATATACTAACAAGGGGACTTTGGATTCTAGGCAACATCCAAACAGTTTAACCACATTCCTGTGATTGATTTGAGAAACAATAACCATCTCATTTATAAATTGATCTAACTCAATTTGATTTGCTATCTTTGACTTTTTGATAGCAACCACACGTTGGTCTAATAGAATACCTTTATAAACGGTGCCATGGCCTCCTTTACCAACAACACGAGCACTACCAAAATTGTTGGTCGCCTTCTCTAGCTCTTCTAGTGTGAAGATCTTCATCCTCTCAACAAGAGTTTCATCAGAAGAGACGAGCTGTTGTAATAACAATCCCCGATTTTGGTGAAAGAACTTTTCTTTTCTTTTTCTCATATTTCTTTCCTTCAATATCCTCCAAGTCAAGACACTAGATCCAAGAAGAAGAAGAATGCCTACTCCAACACCTCCAACTATTAGAATAATTCTTCCTGCCAAGATATATGTAAGAACTCATAATGACATACAGCAAAATTTTGGATGGTAAACAATAGACAAATTAAGATCGGACAAGCAGGAGAAAGAAGTTGGAATGAATGAATAAATAAAGCTTCTATGAGTCATGGCCATGATGAAATCAGATCCTCTGGAGTTTGAGCGTCTGCTCCATCCGGTCAAATCAGCCAACACCATCCGTATAGGTGGATCTCTTCTATTACTAAGGTGTAATCAAACAGATGGTAGGGCATGCACTCTCGTTCTAACCATGTCTTATCAATCAGCCAACGTTGATAAGTAAGAATCTGGTGGATGAACGGTGGATGATTTAACTAGATAGAACTGGACTTCGATAGAATTGATATGATCCAAAATTGTGCAGCATGCGTCTATCTGGATATTGCCAACCTCCTATATTTATTCCGCAACCTATAGTCTATGTTCAGGGAAATATATCAATTTTAGGGTAGCCAGGTGAAGAGAGAACACACCTAAAGCGGACTTATGTCTGATGCAGCCTGCTTCTATCTGAGCATTTCCATGGGTGCCATCTGGACAGTTGCAAGTGTAACTCCCGAGGGAATTAAGACAGGTTCCATAGCATGGATACTGCTTCGGAAGCTCACACTCGTTTATATCTACAATAAAAACAGGCTAATAAGAAGAAGAAGGCATGCTTTGTAGCAAAATTTAGAATAATGAGAAGTCAAGTCTCTCAGCAATAAATTGGTGATTTGGTGGGGAAATCATGATTCCCCCCCACTTTTAGAGAGAGAGAGAGAGAGAGAGAGAGAGAGAGAGCTTGAGTCCACTCCAATTCCACTTGACTGATGTCTTCTAGTTTCCTATAGTTAAGTTTCTTAGGCAGTATCTAGCTAGCAATTCAATGATCGTCCAACCGGGAATTTAAAACTCACGATCAGTACCTTGGCAACCATTGGGGATATAGGGATTGCCTTCATAGCCCGCTGAACAGCTGCAATAATATCCGATATCGTAGTCGGGAGAGTCAAAACACTCACTGTTTTCGCTACGACAACGGTAAGAAGTGGTGTCAATGTCTTTCTCACAGCTTATGCCTCCTACCGCCCAGATCATAGCCACAGTCACCCCGTTCTTTTGCCCATTAAGGAAGTCGTTCGTTTGGGGAACTGTGTTGCCCGTGGAGTTGCTGCCGAAGAAGCAGTTCCGGTAGTTGTAAAAGTGGACACGTAGGACCCTGGCTGTCAGGTTGACATCGATTAGCTCGATGTTGCTGGTACCTATGAAAGGCTTCGAGTGGTTGCATGTGACCTCGAAACCTTCCAGAGAGCAGTTGGGGCCGATGCCGAAGGGGTAAGGGATGGTGATATCGCCGCACTTCTCCGGGCAACCCGGTAACGAAGTAATCGCTGATGCCACCGCTGCTGTCCCTAGCAGCAGCAGCTGTAGCCGGAGCAAGCACACTGGCATGGATGCCATCCCTTTACTGCTGAAATATTGCATTTGCATGATGGAAGATATCAGCTCTTCGAACAAAGATACAAAGGAAACAATTCTAAGCAGGTCTTAGTTTTAGTTGCAAATTTAATAGACATATTGACTCGAAAGGGGATCTATTTATTTTGTATGTCGACTTGTCTGTACGTAATTTTCATCGTGAGGACAACATCACTGTTGTCCATATATCTGTATGAATCGAAAGATAAAATATATACAAAGTCAGAAAAAAAATCTGCCACGGTAGTCCATATATGTCGCCATCCATTTTTTGCAAAGAGATTTTGACCTTTTTTTAAATAATTTCATTGTGAGAAAATGGTTGCCGTTGCAGAAGTTGGAATTGACTCGGTCCTTCTTGAGATCCGATGTTGATTGCTATATGTTTAGCATGAGTCTGGATGCATCGTATTGTAAAACTCTTCCAGGGTTTTGTCACTTTTTATCCCACCTCCCGTGGTAGAAGTAAGAGACACTACCAAAGCCATATTCTGTTCAACTGGTAGCTCTGATTTCGTTTTACACTAGCCTCTGCCGAGCACTTAGTCTTGTTTCACACCTCCTTGTTCTATTATCAAATTATTATCACTTCTGCAATAGTATTTTACGATGGAATCTTATTCTCACCAAGAAATATGAAGCTTTAGATTGGAGTTTTTATTAGGAATAGAAGGTTTTTCATGGCGCCAAAGTTGTTGCAGCAAATATTTTCCCTTGGAAAGAACAAAATCCAATCAAAATCCTTTTACAAGGAGAAATGGCGTGCCTAATGAGAACAGCAACCTAAAAGTAAAAAACTGATTTGGTGCTCATTTCACGTACGATCTCAGGTGCATAAAGCTTTTTTTTTCTTTCTTTGAAAATTCATAAGTAAAACCATTAAGCCGTTGGATAATGTTAGGTCTTCAACAACCATACTGAATTTTCATATAGAATCTGGTTGACGCCGGATTGAGCTAGAGTTGAGGAAGAAGAGGTCGCCGTCGGTGACCTACAAAATAAAGTTCCATCTGAAATTGATGGTAATGACTCCGGCAGGATCCTCCGACAATCAAGTCAGCTCTTCTGACCAACAGAAATGGAATGCTCAGAAAAAATTTAGCAGAATTTTGGAATGAAGAAAAGAGCTTCGAAAAAACATATCTGGAGGATTCTTTTTATAGATGGAGCCTGTAACAGACTGATAGTGACCGTCATAACCATCCGGTAGTGGACTGTTCGGTGCCACATAGAGTTTATTATGGAGAGTAGTGTCCATTGTCGTAATGTGCCCATTCGTTGAGATTTAATAGTTGAAGTTCGGAGGAAGCAGACGTTGGTTGGTGAAAAGCTTTGACATATATCAATTCTAGAGGAGTTCGAACTCCTAAAGAAAATACGGCTAGAGGAGATCATCCGAGAGGAATGCTAGTTAAAATCTGAAAGTAATCCATTAGAAGAATTCGGATGGAGTTCGACTGATGGAAAAGTCCAGAAGGAGTCCGATTGATGAAGAAGTCCAGCTGAAGAAGAAGTCTGAAAGAAGTTCGGCTGAAGGAGAAGTTCGGATGAAGTCCAACTGATGGAGGAGTCTGGTTGAAGGAGAAGTCTAGGAGGAGTTCGATTGAAGAAGAAGTTCGAAAGGAGTCCAATTGATGGAGAAGTTCGACTGAAGGAGAAGTCTAAGAGAAGTTCGACTGAAGAAGAAGTCCGAATGGAGTCTGACTGATGGAGGAGTCTGGCTGAAGAAGAAGTCAGGAAGGAGTTCGACTGAAGGAGAAGTCCGGATGGAATCCGACTGATGGAGGAGTCTAACTGAAGGAGAAATCTGGGAGGAGTTCGACTGAAGGAGAAGTTCGGATGGTGTTCGATTGATGAAGAAGTTCGACTGAAGGAGAAGTCCAGAAGGAGTCCGATTGATAGAGGAGTCTGACTGAAGGAGAAGTCTGGAAGAAGTTTGACTGAAGAAGAAATTCGAAAGAAGTTCGGCTAAAGGAGGAATCTGGAGGGAGTTCGGCTGCTGGAGAAGTCCGAAACGAGTTCGACTGCTGGAGGAGTTCGGAAGGAGTTCAGAAGGAGTTTGGCTGAAGGAGAAGTCCGGATGGAGTTCGACTGATGGAGGAAGAATTTTTGATCGAAGCTCTTCTATGATTACTAGTTATATTAGGCTAATCTTCAGATTGGACTTCGACAGGAGCGGGGTTTATCCCCAATAGTAGTCCTCCTACTTTCGAGTTCGAAATTTGAAGAAAAGAAGGAAAAAAGGTGACTGCTGAAGTCTGGTCATAAGTTTCCACGCTTGCCAGGATGAGACATTTCGGTGTTACACCAATTATTTATTGCAGTCGGATCATCAGATGCTTGCTCACATCAAGAGGGTGCATCATCAGGAGGCGGAGGCACAGAAGTCTCAGAAGGACCTTCGAGCCAAGGTACGCCATCTTCAAGGGAGGATCAATGAGGTTGAACATCTTGCCGAGGAGAAGGCGACGGACATTGGAAGTCTTCAGGATGCGCTCCATGAAGAGGAGTTCGCCTCGATCGGACTAAAGGCCGCACTAACTCAGGAGGAGGAGAGGAGGAAGAAAGCCAAAAATAGGGTCGCCGAATTGGAGATCCAAATGATGAAGTCGATCTCGGAGGCAATGATCTGGACCGTGAAAAAGTTCAACACCTCTCTCGAGATGCAAAATCTGAATGTCGAGTTCGAACAAGAAGTGTTTATCAAAGATTTCAAGCTCTGCGAAGGCAGGATAGCCCGAAGGTTTTCCGAGGTCAACTTTGGCTTTCTGGAGGAGGAGAAAGACGACATGGAGGTAGGATCGTCTAATACGGTAGTTGACCTTTCCTTCGATAAGCTCGTTTCTGGTCCGTTTGAACTTGCCATAGAGGCACCTAAACCAGTTCGAAAATCTGAGGCAGCCGAGAGCTATTCGACTCCACCCTCTGAGGTTGAGATCCTCAAGTAGTTGTACATTTTTCTTTCTTTTAGTATAATCGACCTATGCTTTGCTTGTAATGAACTTATTTTTATAATGAAATAATATATTTTTTGCTATTTTTGTTTCACGTGAATCTGAGGTCTATCTACGGTCTTACCTTCTTTATCTCATTTTTCTCTCTATCATTTTCTTATGAAATGCTTGTTGCGGATGCTGAGCTCATTGTGGACGTTGAACTTATTGTCAATATTGAACTAGGACCTCTCTTACAAATCAGGATAAGATTCTATCCTTCATATTTGACATAGTCAGGTTATCGTGAAAAAATACGTATAAGAATTCTCCACCGAGCTTTTTTTTCTCCATATCTTTGATTTACAAGGTTTCGACTTTTGCTCATGTTAGGATGAGGCTTTCCTTCTATTCTTTTCATAGCTTACGGGGGTGCGTTAGGATCGTCGGTAAGGTCTCTCCCTCCATCCTGTCTTATATTAATGAGGTCATTGACTTTGCCCACATTAGGATGAGATTCTTCTTCTGCTCCTAATAGGCTATAGGGACACATTAGGGCCATTGTCAGAACCTCTCCCCTCACCTCATCTAAAATGAACGAGACCTTCAATTTTGCTCATATTAGAATGAGGTTCTCCTCCTATTTTTAATGGACTATAGGAACACATTAGGATTGTTGTCAGAGCCTCTTTCCTCACCTCGTCTAAAATGAATGAGGTCTTCGACTTTGCTCATGTTAGGACGAGGTTCTCCTCCTATTTCTAACAGACTGTAGGAGCACATTAGGACTATTGTCGGGGCCTCTTCCCTCACCTCATCTAAAATGAACGAGGCCTTCGACTTTGCTCACGTTAGGACGAGGTTCTCCTTCTATTCCTAATAGGCTGTAGGAACACATTAGGATCGTTGTCAAGACCTCTCTCCTCATCTCGTCTAAAATGAACGAGGTCTTCGACTTTGCTCATGTTAAGATGAGATTCTTCTCTTATTTCTAATAGACTGTAGGGGCACATTAGTATCGTTGTCAGGGCCCTCTTTTCTCATCTCATCTAAAATGAATAAGATCTTCAATTTTGCTCACGTTAGGATGAGGTTCTCCTCCTATTTTTAATAGACTGTAGGAGCATATTAGGGCCATTGTTAGGGTCTCTTCCCTCATCTCGTCTAAAATGAACGAGACCTTCGACTTTGCTCACGTTAGGATGAGATTCTCCTCCTATTCTTAATGGGCTGTAGGGATATATTAGGGCCATTGTCAGAGTCTCTCCCCTCATCTCGTCTAAAAATGAACGAGGCCTTTGACTTTGCTCATGTTAGGATGAGATTCTCCTTCTATTTCTAACAGGCTGTAGGGGTACATTAGGATCATTGTCAGGATCTCTTTCCTCATCTCGTCTAAAATGAATCAGGCCTTCGACTTTGCTCATATTAGGATGAGGTTCTCCTCCTATTTCTAACGGACTGTAGGGACACATTAGGACCATTGTCAAGGCCTCTCATCTCGTCTAAAATGAATGAGGTCTTCGACTTTGCTCATGTTAGAATGAGGTTCTCCTCCTATTCCTAAAGTGGTCGTATTTGTTATGATATTAAGTTCGGGGGTAGTCTCCCTTTATTATTGGTATACAACAAAGATTAGAATGTTGAAGCTCGACATCGTCCGGGATGGTACATTCAACTATGAAGTCGGTCAGTGCCTGAGCCTTGATTGCTGGCTGAAGTCGATAGTTGATGTTGAACTCTATTAATTCAATGGTCTATTTTGCAATTCTTTCGGAAGCATCTATTTGATGAATGATCGCTCTGATTGGTTGGTCAGTGAGGAGCGTTATAGTATGTCTCTGAAAGTAAGGTCGAAGTCTTCTTGCTGTAATCAGAAGAGCATAAGTCAATTTTTTTAACTTTATATATCTGATCTCAGCATCCCTTAAGATCCGGCTTATGTAATAGATTGATTACTGTACTTTCATCTCTTCTTTGATTAGAACTACCGCTAGCACCGTAGGAGAGACCGTGAGATAGAGAAACAGCTCCTCCTCGGATTCGAATTTGGCTAGTAGAGGGGTGAGCCGAGATAGTTTTTGAGCTCATCGAATGCCTTTTGACATTCCTCAAGACCAAACGATTCAAAGATGCCACCTTCCTGATCAGGCATTGAACTTCTTTGATGAACTTCGGAGCAGTCATCTCCTGGATAGCTCAAATTTTCTTTGGATTGGCCTTAATCCCTTGTCTCGAGATCATGAATCCCAAAATTTTTTTTGAAGCTACCCCAAAGGCACACTTGGTTGAGTTCAGCTTCATCTTGTATTTTCTGAGTGCATCGAAAGCTTCTTCAAGGTCGGCAACATGATTGATAGACATTTGGTTTTTGACCTGCATGTCATCGACGTAAACCTCCATATTGCAGTCGATCTACTTCTTAAAGATTTTATTGACCAGGCACTGGTACATTGCTCTTACATTCTTGAGCCCGAAGGACATGATTCTGTAACAGTAAAGACCATAATTAATAATAAAAGCAATCATCTCCTCATTCTCTGGTGCCATCCGAATTTGGTTATAGCCAGAGAAGGCATCAATGAAGGTGAGGAGTTCGTAGCCTGAAGTCACGTCCACCAGTTGATCGATTCTGGGCAAAGGATAACTGTCTTTTGGGCAGGCCTTTTTCAGCTTCTTAAAGTCGATGCACATCCTCCACTTACCGCTGACCTTCTTGACCAGGACCATGTTAGAGACCCAAGTCGGATAGCTGATTTCTCAAATAAATCTGGTATTGAGAAGCTTATCGACTTCTTCTACTATTTTCTTTTGCCTTTTTGGTGCATGGTCCCGAACTCTTTCTTTCACTGGTCGATGCTTGGGATCAATGGCTAGCCGATGTTCCATAACCTCAGCGTCAATCCCAAGCATAACCATCAAAACCCAGACGAAGACATCGGCATTCTTTCGTAAAAAAATGATAAGCTGCTCCCAAACTTCATATTTCAGATTAGAGCCAATCTATACCATATGCTCCGCATTTCTGTCATTCAGGGGGACGGTCATAAGATCTTTTATGGGATCGCCCATTCTTTGGCAAGGTCATCGCAAACATCAAATCCGTCAACTGGGCATGGGTCAAGTCGAGTGCCATTTTGTAAGGAGATGGAGTAGCAGTGCCGGGCTAATGCTTGATCGCCTCTGATTTCACTTATTCTATTGCTTGTTGGAAATTTTATTTTTAGATAATAGATCGATACTACAGCTCTTAGTGCATTCAAACTAGATCGACAGAGGATTGCATTGTAAGCAGAGGAGGCTTTTACTATCAAAAAGTCGATCCACACCTTGGCCTGCTTTGGATACTGTCTTATAGTCACGGCTAGAGTTATCATTCTGATAAGTATAATAAATTCATCAATAAAAGTATTAATTTATCAATTAATTAATATTAATTTTTAATAATTAATAATCAATTTATATATAATTTTTAAAAAATTCATATTTTTATTAATTAAAAAATTAATTAAAAAATAATAAATAATAATAATAATTTAAAAATAAAATTTTATTATCAATAGAAAGAGCTCATTTTTTTTATCACAAAAAAATAAATTTCAAGTAAAACAGAGCTAAAATGGAAAAGATATGAATTTTGAAAGATATAAAATAAATAAAAATTAAATAAAAAAAAAAAGAAAATGGCTCAGCCGGCTCCATAAGCCAAGCCATCAAGCCGACTCAGCCATTGAAGCCATCAGCCGGTCCATGATCTAGGCGTGGACCGCCAGCTCAGCAAATTTCGGTGAATCAGAGATTGCCACGTGGTGGACCTAGACCCCTTAAGGGTCTATAGAAATTTATCGCGGCTCACAAGGATAATTTAGTCTTTTCATACGACAACGGCGGCGCTGATTGGTTGCGATGTGCGGTGCGGCCGGTCCACGCGGAATAGTTATTGGGAACGTTATTGCGCGATCGGATGTGATTGTTTGCGCGGTCAGGATCGGACGGCTGTGGTTGCTTCCGAATTTTATTCAGATACAAACATCACGCGGATCACCATCGGATGGCAGCGCTCGATCCAGGCGATGATCCGACGGTCCAGACACTGCCCGGCGGTGATCAAGACTCCCGAAGCGCGATTTGCGGCTAGATTTCCTCGATCAAGCGCGATCCAACGGCCAGAATTTAATCCGATCCCCCGATCTGAGCTTATCTGCATCCGATTTTGATGATTTTTGGACCGTTGGATTCCTGTTGATTGAACGGCTGGATTTTATCAGATTTATCAAAGTCATATCAGAGCTATTTTGATTCAAATTTTATCCAAATTTATTTATATTTTGATGATTACAAAGGCATTAGTCCCATATTGCCTTTAGAAAAAATATCCAGCCCTCCTAGCTCTATAAAAAGGACCCCAGGCCATCAGAAATCAACATCCCCGATCAAGGTGAAGCTTTGGTATAGGGTGAAGCCAGGCTATGGGTTAAAGGCTGCTTCGAAGCAACGGGTACCGAGAAGAAGAGCCGAGCTTCTACACCATCTTTCTGCCGATGCCGATCTAAGATCAGAGATCAGGCTATTTTATTTTATTTTATTTTATTTTTAAATTTTATGTATTTAAATTTTAAAATTTTAGTTAATAAAAATTTTATTTTTGTATTTTAATTTCTTACTTTTTATTATAATTTAATTTCTGCACTTTAAATTATTGCTTTACAAGTAGATGCTAAGATCTAACTAGTAGATCTTAGTACCAAGTTTAAATTCTTGCACCTTTTAATTTTTGCTTTTTATCCCAAAACTCTTTTTTTTTAAAAAAAAAAATCAAAGATTTCAAATCTAAAAATACTACCTTTCCCGTAGATTCGACCCGACTCATTGCTATCTACACATTTTTTTAATGATTTTAAGAAGTCGGATTAAATTGATAAACACGATGTCTTAACGACAACATCGCGTCCCTATCATGTTTTTGGCACCGTTGCCGGGGAAGGTTTTTGATTTTTGATTTTGATTTCTTTGATTTATTAAAAATAATTCCGATAAATGCATCAAGTTTTTGGCGCCATTGCCGGGGAATGTTTTTGATTTTTGATTTTGATTTATTTTTGTAAATTAATTATATTTTTTTTAATATTGCTTACTAATTTTTTTTATTTATTTTATAGAAAAAAAAGAGAGAAAATGAAGAAAGCATCTAATTTTGGTAAGATCAATCCTAACCCTAGTCCTCTTTTCTTTTTATTTATTTATTTATTTTATTTTTTTAAATTAATTTAAAAAAAATATCCATTTAAACCTAATTAAAAGCCTCATGATAAGATTAGAAACCCTAACTGTTTAGAGCATGCATCATATTAGTTTTATTTTTATTTTTATTTTTTTTGGTGATTGCTGGAGGCAAGGTAAGCCTTTCAGAATTCAATTAGTTGCATGCATCTAGTTTAAATTGCATAAAACCCTTTGATTGAATTTTTTTTTTTTTCGTGCATATTCATATTAAATCAAATTAAGGGCACAACCCAATTAAACAAGATAAGGTGGGGATTTGATCACCCTTCCTTAGCCCACAAACAACCAACCAGCATCCTGCATTGACCTAAGCCTTTAATTTTAAAATCAATTAGACATCAACCCTAGGAACTCGAGCTCAATAGGACAAGGAATCCTAAGAGTTGAACCGGATTAGGATAAGTCAATTTGACTGGTGTCTAGGAAAGTGGTTCAGGGACGATTGGGCCCGAAGGAAGGTGGTTTCTAATTGGTTCCGTTCGCTTACCTGGCCAAGCATAATTGGTGTCTAAGGCAAGCAACGGGGGACTCCCACCGACCTTACACTTACCTGGCCAGTTGATTGGCTAATCCTACACTTGGAGGGCTTGAAGGTGACCTTGGCAGTTAGGAGCTGTCTAGATCTAGGATAACCCTTAGTCAGGATTGATTGACCAACTTGATTGCTAACCAACATTAGATTTAATTAAACCGAATTCTTCTCTTTCTTCTTAGTTCTAGGACTCCTTAGGACCTCTTCTTTAGAACTCTTTTTTCTTTCTTCTCCTTTCTCCTCTAAAAATAAAATAAAATAAAAATTAAACTAACTAAAAATTAATAATTAAATTAAATTAAATTAAATTAAAATTAATAAATAAAAATAATTAAAAAAAATTAATTTTTAATATAATAAAATAATAATAATAATAATAAATAAAAAATATTCTAAAAATTTTTAAACCATACATTAGGGTTACACCATGCATGGTAGGAAATCGCTTTTTCTGATTTAGTTGAACTTAATTGAATGGTTGATTCACATTAAATATATAAATCAAATGGCTAATATAAATCTAATAGTTCCAAAAATTAGATAAAGTTGACCTTCTTGATCAGAAAATAGATCAACTCCTAACCCTAGGTCAACAATCTTCTAATTATCAGGAGAGTTATTCAATCTGTGCTAGTCCAACCCATTATGTAAGTGAATATCCTATGACTGCACAGTTTCCATATTTTATCCAAGAACAAGTTCAAGCTACTCAAGGATACTCCAAATTGATTAATGACCCATTTTCAAATTCATATAATTCAGATTGGAGTAACTTTAATTTTTCTTGGACAACCCAACAGACTCAGGCTCAGACCCAAATTTTACTTGAGCAAAATTATCAAAATTATGCCTATAATAATGGTCAGCCTAGTCAGTTTATTCAGCCATCATATTATAATCAGCCTTCATACCCACCTCCTCAACAGACCAATCTAGCTGATGATAGATTTAACCAACTTCAACAATTAATTCTAACTCAACAGCAATCTATCGCCAGACTAGAAGCTCAAATAGGATAATTAGTTGAGTCTAACATGAGGAGAGAACTAGATCAACTACCGAACCTACCAATTTCAAATAACCCACCTAATGACCACCAACCACCTGGATTAAATTATCAATCTAATGTTTCATCTAAGAATCTTCAATTTGAGAATACCAAAGTAATTCCTGAACTTAAAAGCTATAGGATTCTTATGGACCCATACCAAGATCCAGGTGAGAGAGGCTAGTACTGATGCTAGCCAAAATGAAAAATTTAGAGAAACTGGTTAGTACTGAGACTAACCACATAGAAGAACCCAAGCCAGGAATTAGTACTGATGCTAGTTCCAGTTTAAATGAGATAGAAATAAGGGAAAAAGAGAATAGATGATTTACCCGAGACTTATAAACCTAATGTCCTATTCCCTTCAACCCTAGAAGCTGGTTCTTCTTATAAAAATCAAAAGGCATGTAATGAAATATCAATGGAGTTGTTTAAGCAGGATCACATTAATTTACCTCCAGAATTAAAATCGCATTTAGTCACCATTCCAGCACCCATTGAATCAAACTTAACTCCTAAAACTCTATTCATGAGCATTTTAGAAGAACAAATAGGAGTAATTCTTAATAAACATGGGTCTGAGAATGGAATCATAAAATATATCCCAAAAATTAATAATGAATATATCAATAATGGGATTAAAAATCAACATCAACTTTCTGAGATTGGCAATCCAAAACCATTGAAATTTGTCAATCCAATATTCGACATAGGATAGTGAGCTACATTGTGTCTGGCTGAAGACGGTAAACTTAGCGCTTGTTGGGAGGCAACCCAATATTTAGTTTTTATCTAATTTATCTTATTTTCTTTTTAGGATAATTTGAATAAGTTGGAGGGAGAGCTCAAATTTGTAAAGGCATGTGCTGGACCAAAAAAATAAAATAAAATAAATAAATAAATAAATAAATATAGGTGTATTCTTCCATTTTTTTATTACATCCTTTATTTTTTCTTCTTCTCCATTGAGGACAATGTCGATTAAGTTGGGGGGAGGGAAAAATAAAAATTTTAAAATTTTAAGTCCTCGAAAAAGTTAGTATTTAGTATTTAGATACTTGATTATGCTTAAGAATCGAATAAAACTAAGCATTTTTAAAAGAAAATTGATACACAGATCAGAGAATCTGTGAGATATTGAGGAATCAAGTATTAAGAAAATTCAATAAAGAGTTAAGTCCAGAACATAAAAATTTTTTCTTGGGAGCATTTCTAATTATTTTTACTAGCATCAAAGAAAAGTCTACTTTTTATAGGCTTGTGTAGGGTAACTATACGTTTCTTCATATAAAAATTTATTTTAATAAAATAGTTTTCAAGTACTTCTCACTGAGTAACCGGGCCTCTTTGCCTAAGCAAGCATTGAGTTTCGCGTCAAAAGGTGGGAAGGGCAAAGAAGCTCGTTGTAAAGCTAGTCTTAACTCGTAGCCTATTTGATTCGAGCTAGTAAGCCCGAGGGGTATTCTATACCTAGTGCCCTAAAGCCAACTAGTTTGGGAGTCATTGGCCCAAGACTCGCTACATGGATCAAATAGAAAGCTTAAGGAGTTAAGACACTCAATAGTGGTACAACATTAAAAAAAAAAAAAAAAAAATATTGGTTTCCCACCAAGTAACCGGGTCCCGTTGCCTAAGTAAGCAATGATATTGGCATCAAAAAGTGGGCAATGTGAAAATAAAAATAATAAATGAAGGATGGAAGTAGCAATACACTTGTCTATATGAAAGTTTAGACAAATCAGAGATAAAAATGGAATAATTTAGAAAAAGTTCTGAAAAATTTAATGTTCTTTACTTAATTTTTCTATTGATAAGTATTAATACCCCAATGATATATCTCATTTAAGCTCTACTGAATATCAATGGCCATTTTGAAAATTGCTTAGGTAAAATTCGAAACTCTAAAGTTAAAAGGTATTTAAAACTAAATTCTTTCTTTACTCGAGGACGAGCAAAGCTTAAGTTGGGGGTGTGATAAGTATAATAAATTCATCAATAAAAGTATTAATTTATCAATTAATTGATATTAATTTTTAAAAATTAATAATCAATTTATATATAATTTTTAAAAATTCATATTTTTATTAATTAAAAAATTAATTAAAAAATAATAAAAATTAATAAAAATTAATAAAAATTAAAAAATAAAATTTTATTATCAATAGAAAGAGCTCATTTTTTTGATCACAACGAAATAAATTTTAAGTAAAATGGAGCTAAAATGGAAAAGATATAAATTTTGAAAGATATAAAATAAATAAAAATTAAATAAAAAAAAGAAAACGGCTCAGCCGCTCCGTAAGCCAAGCCACCAAGCCAAGCCAAGCCATCAAGCTGACTCAACCGTTGAAGCCATCAGTCGGTCCACGATCTAGGCGTGGACCGCCAGCTCAGCAAATTCCGGCGAATCAGAGATTGCCACGTGGTGGACCTAGACCCCTTAAGGGTCTACAGAAATTTATCGCGGCTCACAAGGGTAATTTAGTCTTTTCGTACGACAACGGCGGTGCTGATTGGTTGCGGTGTGCGGTACGGCCGGTCCACGCGGTCCATGGGAACAGTTATTGCGCGATCGGACGGATGTGGTTGTTTGCGGTCAGGATCGGACGGCTGTGGTTGCTTCCAAATTTTATTCAGATACAAACATCACGCGGATCTCCATCAGATGGCAGCGCTCGATCTAGGTGATGATCCGACGGTCCAGAACGCTGCCGGCAGTGATCAAGACTCCCGAAGTGCGATTTGCGGTCAGATTTCCTCGATCAAGCACGATCCAACGGTCAGAATTTAATCCGACATCCGATCTGAGCTTATCTGCATCCGATTTTGATGATTTTTGGATTGTTGGATTTCTGTTGAACGGCTGGATTTTATCAGATTTATCAAAGTCATATCAGAGCTATTTTGATTCAAATTTTATCCAAATTTATTTATATTTTGACGATTACAAAGGCATTAGTCCCATATTGCCTTTAGAAAAAATATCCAGCCCTCCTAGCTCTATAAAAAGGATCCCAGGCCATCAGAAATCAACATCTCCGATCAAGATGAAGCTTTGGTATAGGGCGAAGCCAGGCTATGGATTAAAGGCTGCTTCGAAGCAACGGATGCCGAGAAGAAGAGCCGAGCTTCTACACCATCTTTCTGCCAATGCCGATCCAAGATCAGAGATCAGGCTATTTTATTTTATTTTTTTTTCTTTTTAAATTTTATGTATTTAAATTCTAAAATTTTAGTTAATAAAAATTTTATTTTTGTATTTTAATTTCTTGCCTTTTATTACAATTTAATTTCTGTACTTTAAATTATTGCTTTACAAGTAGATGCTAAGATCTAACTAGTAGATCTTAGTACCAAGTTTAAATCCTTGCACCTTTTAATTTTTGCTTTTTATCCCAAAACTTTTTTTTTTTAAAAAAAAAAATCAAAGATTTCAAATCTAAAAACACTACCTTCCCTGTGGATTCGACCCGACTCATTGCTATCTACGCATTTTTTTAATGATTTTAAGAAGTCGGATTAAACTGATAAACACGATGTCTTAACGACAACATCACGTCCCTATCACATTCCCTCCACTGGCACAGCGTCACCAGTAAAGTCGACCAACGGAGAGCTCATGGGTCTCAGACGATCATCGGATATGGACATTTTAAAGAAAGTACCATAATACAGAATGTCAGTGAAACTTTCATTATCTATCAAAACGTGACGTACATCATAATCAACAATATTCAAAGAGATTACAATCGCATCGTTGTGCAGGAACTGGACTCCTTGAGCATCCTTATCGATGAAAGCAATGACTCTTCAGTTCTTCACCTCTTCCTAGGTTTGGTTGACCTGCTAGCTTTTCCTCATCGAAGTTTCTCAGAGATGGTGTTAATGATGCCAATCGGGGGCTGATCTTTTCATTGCTCCTCATCCCTTGGTGGTTCTGATGGCGGAGGTGCTCTCAGTCGATCCTCTAATCCTTTCGATTGACATCACAGAAATCGGCCAAGTCTACCATGCCTGACGAGCTCCTCGATCTCATCTTGGAGCTGGATGCACTCTTCCGTATCGTGATCGTGATCGCGATGGTAGAGGCAGAACTTGCTAGGACTACGTTTGTCGGGGTGAGTGTGCATTCTTTTCGATCTTGGCAATTGCTCCCAGATCTCCATCAATACTTACATTTTTAGAGCATTGAGGAGAGCGTAGTTGTAAAATCTTCTAGAGAGAGAACTTCTTCATGCCTTTCTATTGGGGCTTCTTTGACGATGAGCTCGAGGAGTTCGGACTCGCTTGCGCTCAGGGAGAGTCCATAAGTATGGTCGAACTTCATTCGGCCCTCCATCAGCTATAGATTTATTAGACTCGCCCATCTACCACTCTACTGCAGCTTTCTCATCCTTCAACTTAAAGGTTTCTTTTGCTCGAGCATATTCTTCAGCCCAAGCTAGCATATCAGCAAAATTCTCAGGATACTTCTTCTCCAGAGAGAACAGCAAATCATTCTTCTGAAGGCTGCTCTTGAGTGCGGCCATTGCAACAAACTATTTTAGATTTTGGACCTTCAATGCAGTAGCATTAAACAAGATGACATAAGATCGGATAGATTCTCCCTCTTTCTGCTTGATATTCATCAAAAAATTCGAACCTCGGTGGAGACATCGACTGTTGATGAAGTGAGCCACAAACTAATGGCTCATTTGATCGAAGAAAGAGATGGTACCCAGCTTGAGTGTTGAGTACCAATTTTTGATGGCTCCCTTGAGGGTGGACAAGAACGTCCAATACAAAATGGCATCTGGCACACCGTGGAGCAGCATCAGTATCTGAAAGGCCTCCAGATGATCGATCAAATCAGTGGTCCTATCGTAACTCTCAAACTATGAAAGCTTAAAGTTCGATAGGATTGGTTCCTACATAATCCTCTGAGAAAAAGAAGGATCGGTGCAAATATCATTACCGTGTGAGAAAAGAGTATGATGGAGTTTTTTGATTCGTCAGCTCATTTTCTTTAGCCTTTGATCTAGGAGATCTTCACGATTGTTGATTTTTAGAGTTTTCTGATGGAACGAGGGCAAAGCTTCCTCTGAGATCGAGTTATGGTCCGAGCAAGGTCTCTCCACCCTCTGCTTCCCTTTTCAAAGATCACCGATCGGCTAGCCCAAGTCAGCCATTCTCAGACTGGATTATGGAGCTCCGAAGAAGCCTGCTCTGATCAAATTGATGCCGAAGCCTGTCGATGTATGGCCTACACCATTTTCATGAGACCGCGAATTTGTTGGATCAGCAGGTTGAACTGCTCTGCATCCACCATGACTGCAGGTGCAGCTTGAGTTGCCAGAGCTGAAATGAGAGCGGATAGATTTGAATAGGATTTGACTGCAGAAGTCATTGACCGACGAGTCAAAACTTTTTTGGAAGGCATTTTTTTAGGAAGAACTCTAGAGAGGAAGAAGAGAGATCGCTACTGAGCACTCCTTTAAGAATGAGAAAATCTCAAGAATAGAGGAGCCCTTCCTCTAGCATCAATCATGTTGGTGCAGAATCTGCTTGACGTCGGATCAAGTTGGAGTTGAGAAAGAAGAGGTCACTATTGGTGATCTATAAAATAAAATTCTATCCGGAGTCGGTAGTGGTGGCTCCGACAGGATCCTTCGATGATCAAGTCAACTCTTCTGGCCAACAAAAATAGTGCTCAGGAAAGAATTCAGCAGAATTTTGAAAAAAAGAAGAGAGCTTCGAAAAAACATATCTGAAGGATTTCTTTTATAGATGGAGCCTGTAACAGACTGATAGTGACCGCCATAACCATCGGGTAGTGGACCGCTCAGGGCCACGTAGAGTTTGTTATAGAGAGTAGTGTCCATTATCGTGATGTGCCCGTTCGTTGAGATTTAATCGTTAAAGTTTGGAGGAAGCAGACGTTGGTTGGTGAAGAGCTTTGACATATATCAATTCTAGAAAAATTCAGACTCTTAAAGCGAATATGATTAGAGGGGATCATGTGGAAAGAATGCTAGTTGAAATCTGAAAGTAATCCATTGGAGGAATTCGGATGGAGTTTGACTGATGGAGAAGTCCAGAAGGAGTCCAACTGATGGAGAAGTCCGACTGAAAGAGAAGTCTGAGAGGAGTTTGATTGAAGAAAAAGTTCAGATGAAGTTCGACTAATGGAGAAATCCGACTGAAGAAGAAGTCTGGGAGGAGTTCGACTGAAGAAGAAGTCTGAAAAGAGTCCGACTGATGGAAAAGTCCGACTGAAGGAGAAGTCTGGAAGGAGTTTGGCTGAAGGAGAAGTTCGGATGGAGTCTGACTGATGGAGGAGTTCGACTGAAGGAGAAGTCTAGAAGGAGTTTAGCTGAAAAAAAAATCTGGATGAAGTCCGACTGATGGAGTCCGACTGAAGGAGAAGTTCGAAAAAAGTTCGATTGATGGAGGAGTTCGGAAGAAATCCGACTGATGGAGGAGTCTAGCTGAAGGAGAAGTCTAGGAAGAGTTCGACTGAAAGAGATGTCCGAAAGAAATTCGACTGCAGAGGGGGTCCGAAAGAAGTTCGACTGCTGGAGGAGTTCAGAGAGAATTCGGCTAGTGGAGGAGTCCGGAAGGAGTTCGAAATGAGTTCGATTGAAGGAGAAGTTCGGATGGAGTTCGACTGATGGAAGAGGAATTTTCGATCGACGTTCTTTGATGATTATCAGTTATATTAGGCTAAGCATCAGACTGAACTTTGGTGGGAGTGGGGTTTATCTCCAACACTGGATATATTGAAGTTCATATTTAAAATGTGGGTCAGGTTCAATATGCACAACAATATTTATTGTCATGTGGGAGCAGGGTTTATCTCAACTCTTTCTGTAAGAAACCTGGTTTGACATTTTTTTTTGGCTTTCAGTACACTCCTGCATTCTCCTCAAAGAAATTGTTTTCTTCTAACATCATGGATAGAATTATTAGTATCTTGAATAATGTTGGATTTCTAGCATCCATATCAAAACATTGTAGGAGCAAAATTTAAAGATGTAGATTAGTTTCAACATGCAACAAAAATTTTATTTTCGCTGTAGGGTTAATGAGTTGGATACAACATAAAGTTTGATATATTACTTGGAGTAAGATTGCTTTTTTCTAAATGCATAGGTAGATAGTTATAATAAAATAACATGACACTCCGGGCCCAAATTTTGAATCCGGCAATGAACAAGACTTGGCCTTGCAATAGATATAAACTTTGCTTCATGGACCTTACCTGCATATGAATTTGGGAAGGCCTTGCATGGAAACCCACTTTATTTTTATTATTTTCTAAAAATAGAATAATTTTTTAATGCAAAAATAGTTTATTTTGGGCTTCACTAGAGCCTCATACCTAATGCTTTCTTAATTTTAAAAAAATAAAAAATTAATATATATGCAAGGCTGCTAATGAAATCCTACATGACAATAAACAACGATTAATACAAAGATTAGAAGAATTGAGCTCATTATTAACATGTTGGCGTAGCAAACTAACATATGGTATATGCATGAAGTGAATGTCCATGGTTGTAAGACAAAATGATAAAAAGTCACATAATAAATAGAAACCTACCATCTATTGTAGAAAAAAGTGGATGTTGATATACACAAGTGCAAAGAGACACTAATACAAATGTGTTTAGACTATGAATACAATACATTTTTATGAATCACTTAGTTGTTATGTATTATTATAAATAGAAGACAGTCTATTGCCTGGAGGACCAGAGAGAGATGAAAATGCAGCATGTGATGTATCTAAGAGTTGGTTCACTTGAGATCCTTGTGATCTAATTTGCACCCTGCCATGTACTGAAGAATGACTAATTGCATAAGGATCTTTTCCTCCTACAGATGACAACTCAGATCCAGATATATCACGAGACGCAACATTATTTATCATTTCCACGATAGTCTGCTGACTTCTAACTATATATTTGATAGTACTCACTTCACTTGGGTTACAGGGATGAAGAGATCGCATTAGCACAAGGTCTGATAATGAGGCATATACCTCAGATATAGATGCTGCCTTGGATGGCACAGATTGGCTTGAACCTGGCACAAATTGTCCGGATGCTGAACTGGTTTTTAGATCATTGGATATCAATGTTATTTTTCCTATCTTATTAGTTCCGATAGCAGAACTTTCTTCTTTTGGAAATCATTCTTTATTATATATTGATGTAATTGTTAAGTGTTTGTTGCTAATATTATTGGCCTTCAATACTGGTCTTTTTCAATATTGAAACTAGATTTTGAACTATTGCTACTCCTGCTATTTGTGGTAACCAATGAGGTTGTCTCTCAATTTTTTATTTTTCTGTTGATATGGTGATCGATTATAGTTTTATATTTGGACAACTAAATATTATAAAAATTTCTTAAATAATAATAGTTTATAATGGTAAATCTTTTATTATTATATAACTCTTATTTTTATGGAAAGAGTCGAACTTGACCAATACTTTCTTAATTATAGTTCATAGGAAAGAGGGTTGCTTATGCTTTAAGGTAGTGATATGCAAGTTTTGAGTTTAATTAACTTTATGATCAGAGTTGAATAAGTTTCTTTCATAGGACAGACTGAAGTAATAAGTAATTTTGTTAACTTTGTGACTGCTTCCTAGAATACTGAGATGTCTGCATGATATTAGACCTATTTATATCAGGATAAATATTTTTAATCTTATTTTGATTTGAAAAGTCTTAAATTCGGTGATGCATTGGCTTCACATTTTGCAAAATATATATACAAAATAAAATATGTTGGATGATCAGGTTGATTTTTATGTTAAAGTTGCTAAATTTAGATTTTTTTTTTGATATTGAATAATGAACATTTATTTTTTATAGTTTTTCTTCTGCACACAATCCATGCATCGCACGGGTGAAAATCTAGTTATAACCAAAAACTCTTTAAGATTGCATTTGGTGCATTACCGATCAATCTTAGAAGATAATTTGAATTGCCTTCAATATAGATTACCATCAATTAAATTATTAGTAATGTTGATTACTATATTTGGTATACGCATGTAATGTAAAATCAAATTTTCAAAATATCCCTAATCAAATCTATTAAAAATTTCCATCAAAACTGCTTATGGGTTTTGTGTAATTTTTTGAAGAATAATTTTGTCCAAAAAATATATTATAATATTACTAAAAAAGTGATAATCTGGATGGCCATCTCTTCCTAAAATTATCTAGATTGCCTTATGAAAGGTAATATAGATTGCCAAGATAATTTGGATTGCTATCCAAAAAGCATATCAAATACAGTAATTCAGTAGGCCCACTTTAAATTACTGGCAATCTGAATAGATTGTCAACTATCCAACACAATCTAAATGTATATTAGTGAATATTATAAGTTTACATCCTTTATTAATATGTTCATCAACTAAACTAAAATGTATGATTTATTTCCATTGCAGTAGTGAAATTGTCTGCTATAGTACGTTGGACATTTGTCGACGCTCAAAAAAACTATTGTCGATACTTTTAAGCATCGAAAAATTCACTCCCGATGCTTCCAAAAATATCTAAAAAGCGTCAATAAGTGAAGAATAGAGACCAATCTTTTCGACACTTGAATAAAGCTTCATAAAATATCAACACCTTTATTAATGATGCTTAATTGCACCGCTAAAATTATACTTTGCCAATGCTTAAAAGCATTGGCAATGTTGTAAATTTATTTGGACTGTCGATGCTAATTAGTGTCAGTAATTTTTGAATGCATTACCGAAGCTTTATTATGTTGGTAATTCAATCTGTATGCTATATGGCATCAGTAATTAAATCCATTATCGATGCTTCGAATCGATAATATTTTATTTTACAAAAAAATACTAAAAAAATAATAATCTATATAAAATATATAAATCTACTTAAAATTTTATAATAAAATTTAAACACATCAATATAGCCGCAAGAAACATCACATAACATCATATTTATTGCAAAAATCTATCCAAAATTTATAACAAAATTCAAACACCAATATACTCCATATTTAACATGATGAAGTCATAATTACATTGTCTATTATGTTTATAAACTACAATCCATAACCCATAAGCAAAAGTAATCAATAAAACATAAAAAAAGTTATAGATATTGGACTATTAATAATCTGTACGAGCATAATCATCATTATTTCTATTATTGCTAGAACTACCGAAAGCCTACAACAAAAATATAAAAGTTTTAGTAATTAAGATATAAAATATATAACATAAATTAAATGATTAAGTATATGAAAAAATTAAAATATAGTAAGATATGTACCCTAGAAGCATCCACAAACGTCTGTAACGTGGATATTAGCTACTTAATCTGAGTCCTTATGGAGGTTATCATTATGTCGTAGCTCTACCTCATCACCTCCATCTATATCTCTATTCGTGCCTCTTTTTTCTCTCTATTTTTTCTCTCCTTAGTTATTTTCTCTCTCTAGGGATTTTACTATCGAATCATGCTTTTCTCTTTTAGAGACTCATATTGATTCTAATAAGATGATCTTGATGAATCGATTTGACACTTGAATGGCCTATCGAATTGATCATCTGATCAATCATCTATTTATTATTATTTAATTTTATTAATATTAGGGATAAACTCCACTCCCATCGAAGTCTAGCCTGATACTCAGCCTAATGCAATCGATAGTCACGGAAGAGCTTCAGCGGACGAGCCTTAGCCGAACTCCTTCAGTCGGTCGAGCTCCTTTCGAACTCTCCAGTGGTCGAGTCTTAGTCGAATCCCTTCAACCGACCAAACTTCTTAGCGGTCGAGCTCCAGTCGGACTTGTATAGGAGCCGAACTTCCTCTGCACTCCTTCAATCAGATGCCCATGGGAGTCGAACTCCCTCCACACTCCTTCAGTCAGACGCCCACGGAAGCCGAACTTCCTCCGCACTCCTTCAGGAGCCGAACTCCATCCGGACATCCTCTTCAGTCGAACTCCTTCCGGACATCCCCTTCGATCGAACTCCTCTCGGATGATCCCCTTCAGACGTATCCCCCTTAGGAGTTCGAGCTTCCTGAAATGGATATACGTCGAGATTCTTCACCAACCAACACCTGCTCCCTCGAACTACGATCGTTGAACCTCGATGGTATGGCCGCCCCTACCGATCTAGCGGCACTACTCTCTCCTTAACAAGTCTCATGCAGCCCACGACTGGATGATACGACCATCACTACCACTCTAGCAACACCGCTCTCTCCGTAACAAGCCCCATGCGGCCCACCATCGGACAACATGGCCGCCACTACCAACCTAACGATATCTCTCTCTTTGTACCGAACTCCATGCGGTCTAGAGCGGTCCACTACCAGACGGTATGGTCGTCACCATCATTCAAGCTCCGTCTATAAAAGAGATCCTTCAGATATATTTTCTAGGGACTCTCCTCTCTCTAAAAAGCTCTAAGCCCACTTATCTTTTCTGAGCACTCCATTTCTATTGGCTAGAAGAGCTGACTTGATCATCAGAGAATCCTACCGAAGCTACCACCACCGACTCCGGATAGAATTTTATTTTGCAGATCATCGACGACAACCTCATCCTCCTCCACTCCAGCTTGATTCGACGTCAATCAGATTCTGCACCAATAGAATTGACGCTAGAGAAAGGGCATCTGTCTCTATGGTATCCTTATTCTTAAAGGAGTGGTCAATCGATCCTACCGACCTTCTTCTCCAAGATTCATCTCCATCCTCTTCCTCAATCCCAAGAAATGCCTCAAAAGAAGGTGACTATCCAGAGATCTACCGCATCTGCCATCAGATCTGAGTCGGATCCATCCACTCCTATCCCATCATCAGTACTTCAACCTCCACCTCCACCGACGGCCATGATGGATTTGGAGCAATTCAACCTGCTGATGCAGTGGATTCAGGACCTCATCGAGATGGTGTAGGCCATGCGATAGCCTCCGACGGTGACTCCATCAGAAAATTCATCATCAGAATGTTAGAAATCGATCCCAAGGAAGAGCATTTAGGCTAGCATGCCTATCGTCGCTGAAAAGAAGAAATAGAGAGCAGAGGATCCCAGTTCGGATCATGATTCTCCTCTAGAGGAGACCTTGCCCATCTATAGTTGAAAGCCCTCCAAGATATACGATCAAGACGACGTCCTCAATCACCAACTGAGAAAGATGGATCGATGGATTAAGAAGCTTGATGGCATCACCCCAGCTCACTTTGACGACGTCCGCACCGATCCTTCTTTCTCCTCCCAAATTATGCAAGAGCCCATTCCGTCGAATTTCGAGCTTCCTCAATTTGAAAGCTATAATAGAACCTCTGATCCAGTTGACCATCTAGAGGCCTTTTAGATCATAATGCTACTCCATGGTGCACCAAACACTATATTGTATCAAGCCTTCCCATCTACCTTAAAGGGAGCAACGAAAAATTGGTACTTGACGTTGAAGCTAGGTACGATCTTTTTTTTTGATCTGATGAGCCATCAGTTCATGGCTCACTTTGTCAGCAGTCGACGTCCATACCAAGGTATGGATTTTCTGATGAATGTCAAGTAGAAGAAGGAGAAATCCATCCGAACTTATGTCATCCAGTTTAACGCCGCGGCATTGAAGGTCCAGGACCTGGATCAGTCTATTATGATGGTCGCACTTAAGGGCGGCCTTTAAAAGAATAATTTGCTATTTTTTCTAAAGAAAAAGTATCCTGGAGACTTTGCCGACCTGCTAGCCTGGACCGAGAGATATGCCCATACGGAAGAAGCCTTCAAATTGAAGGATGAAGAAACCATAAGAGAGCGGCGGACGAATGAGTGTAATAGATCCGCCATCAATGGAGGACCGAATGAAGTTCGACCACGCTCATGGACTCCCTTCGAGAGCAAGCGAGTCTTAACTTCTCCTCGAGCTCGTCATCAAGAAAGCTCCGATAGAAGGATGCGAAGAAGTTCTCCCCCTCGAAAGGTTCCACAACTATGCCCCCCTCAACACTCCTAAAGCTTAAGTTCTGATGAAAATTAAGAACCAGCTACCAAGACTAGAAGAATTACAATCTCCCTCAAACAAGCACGATCGAAGCAAGTACTACCTGTACCATCGCGACCACGACCATGACACTGAAGAATGCGTTCAGCTCTGAGACGAAATTGAGGAGCTCATCAGAAGAGGCTAGCTGGGTCGGTTCCTCAGACGCTAGCCTGAAGTAGGAGAAGATCGGCCCAAGGCACTTCCATAGCCAAAACCACCAATGATGGAGGAACAACAAAAAGGTCGATCGTCTTCCGTATCATCGATGCCACGTCTGAGAGGAGCTTGGTACTTCGATGAGCCATTATCTTTCAGCTTCAAATCTAAGAGAAGCTTGCTCCAAATTAAGAAGGCCAGCATAAGATAGAAGAGGTCGTCCAACCTGGGACTTACCGTCTGAAGGAATTCGGAGGAACAACGCTCCTACGATCCTAAAACATAAAAAATTTGAGGATGTGCTACCAGTAACTTTTCTTCAATAAAATTCTTCCATCTCAATAATATTATTTCTTGGTGTAAAAACTACATGATGACAGAAAAGAAGCGGTCAATAGTGGCCATGTTAGGAATAGGAGGAGACCTCATCCTAACATGAGCAGATCGAAGTTCCTCAACCTCGGCCAGAGATAAGATCTCTCCCGAGTGATCGAGTCAACCTCGACCAGAGATAAGATCTCTCTCAAGCGTTCGAGCCAATCTCAATCAGAGATAAGATCTCTCTTAAGTGACCGAGTCAACCTCGATTAGAGATAAGATCTCTTTCGAGTGACCGAGCCAATCTCGACTAAAAATAGGATCTCTTCCGAGCGACCGAGCCAACCTCGACCAGAGATAGGATCTCTTCCGAGCGATCGAGCCAATCTCGTTAGAGATAAGATCTTTTCCGAGCGATTGAGCCAACCTCGGCCAGAGATAAAATCTCTTTCGAGCGATCGAGCAAACCTCGGCTAGAGATAAGATCTCTTCCGAGCGTCCGAGTCAACCTCGGCCAGAGATAAGATCTCTTCCGAGCAATCGAGCCAATCTCGGCTAGAGATAAGATCTCTTTTGAGCGACCGAGTCAATCTCGATTAGAGATAAAATCTCTTTCGAACGATCAAGCCAACCTCGGCTAGAGATAAGATCTCTCCCGAGCCCCCGAGCTCCAATCTCGATCAGAGATAATATCTTTTCCGAGCGACCGAGCCAACCTCGATCAGAGATAAGATCTCTTTCGAGCGACTGAGCCAACCTCGACTAAAGATAAGATCTCTTTCAAGAGATCGAGTCAATCTCGGCTAGAGATAAGATCTCTCTCGAGCGACCGAGCCAACCTTTTGAGCCCCCGAGCCCAAACCTCGATCAGAGATAAGATCTCTCCCGAGCGATCAAGTTAACCTCGACCAGAGATAAGATCTCTCCCAAGTGTCCGAGTCAACCTCAGCTAGAGATAAGATCTCTTCCGAGCGTCCGAGCCAACCTCGGCAGGAGATAAGATCTCTTCCGAGCCAACCTCGACTGCAGAAGGTAAGATCTCCTCCGAGACCTCGGCTGCAGGAGATAAGATCTCCTCCGAGCCTCAACCTCGGCTGCAGGAGATAAGATCTTCCCCTAGCTTTGACCTCGACTACAGAAGATGAGATCTCCCCCGAGCTTCGACCTCGGCTATAGAAGATGAGATCTTTTTTGAGCTTCGACTTCGGCTGTAGGAGATAAGATCTTCCTCGAGCCAACCTCGACTGTAGGAGATAAGATCTCCCCCGAGCCTCAATCTCGACTGCAGGAGATAAGATCTCTCCTGGGCCAACCTCGATTGCAGAAGATAAGATCTCCCCCGAGCTTCGATCTCGACTGCAGGAGATGAGATCTCCCCCGAGCTTCAACTTCAACAGGTGCAAAGCTCGGAAAAGAACTTCGACAGTCACCTATTTTGTTACTTTCTTCGAATTTCAAACTCGAAAGTGGGAGGATTATTATTGAAGATAAATTTCACTCCTACCGAAGTCCAGCCTGATTCTCAGTCTAATGCAACCAGTAGTCACGAAAGAGCTTCAATGGACAAGCTTTAGCCGAACTCTTTCAGCCGATCGAGGCCCTTTCGAACTCCCTAGCAGTCGAGTCTTAGCCAAATTCCTTCAACCGACCAAACTTCTCAACGACCGAGCTCCAATCGAACTCATACGGGAGCCAAACTTCCTTCGCACTCCTCCAGTCGGACGCCCACAAAAGCCGAACTCCCTCCACACTTCTTCAGGAGTCGAACTCCTTTCGAACATCCCCTTCGATCGAACTCCTTTCGGACATCCCGTTTGGTCGAACTCCTCCCAGATGATCCCCTCCAGATGTATCCTTCTTAGGAGTTCGAGCTCCCCTAAAATGGATATACGTCGAGGTTCTTCACCAATTAACACTTGCTCCCACAAACTACGACTGTTGAACCTCGACGGTATGACCGCACCTACCGATCTGACGATACCTCTCTCTCCATAACAAGCTCCATATGGTCCACGATCGGACGACATGACCACCACTACCAGTCTGACGACATCGCTCTCTCCATAACAAGCTCCATGCGGTCTACGGTTGGACGACATGACCACCACTACCAGTCTGATGATACCTCTCTCTCTCTGTACTGAATCTCATACGGCCTAAAGTGGCTCACTACCAGACGATATGGTCGTCACCATCATCCAAGCTCCATCTATAAAAGGAATCCTCCAGATACATTTTCTAGGGACTCTCCTCTCCCTAAAAAGCTTTAAGCTTACTTTTTTTTTCTGAGCACTCCATTTCTGTTGGCTAGAAAAGCTGACTTGATCGTCGGAGGGTCCTATCGAAGCCACCACCACCGACTCCAGATGGAATTTTATTTTGCAGGTCATCGACGGCAACCTCATCCTTCTCTATTTCAGCTTGATCCGCCGTCGATCAGATTCTGCACCAATAATTAAATTTAATAAATAAAATTAATTATAAATTAATATTTAAAATAAAATTATCTAATTCTTCTAATAAAGTTTGAAGATCTAAGATGATTGAGATAAGTAAAATTTTACGCTTCTTATTTATTTTTAAATTATCATATTTTTTTATGTAAATAAACTATTATTGATGAATTCATATTTTTCATAAAATAAGAATCAGCATATGAGATATAAAAATTATATTTTATTATAATCATTGATTTCATTAATATATTTTATGAAAATAGCATATTTATAAAGCATTAATTTTAATATTTTTTTTATCTAACTATATGTATATTTTAAGAAAAAGATATAAAGATTTCGAAAGCTCTCAGAGAATCACTACTATAAAAATGGCCTATAATAGCACTTACTATGGCAGCGATTTTTGAAACCACTACCATACCTCTTACGGCAGCGATTTTCGTTAACCGCTGCTATAGGTCTGACATATAGCAACGGTTACAGAAAACTACTATTGTAGGTCGGATCTATAGCAGCGATTATAAAAAATCACTGCCATAGATCGACCTATAGCAGCGGTTAGTAGGAACCGCTGCTATAATCTAATTTATGGCAGCGGTCCATATATATATATTTTTTAAATATTATATAATTTTAAAATTTAATGCATATCTTCATCGTTCATTATCTAAATAATTATCATTAGAGTATCATCACAAAAGATCGCCTCGATCCAATGGTCCTAGCTTCGTCAATCAGAAAAATTTGATTTCGACGATCACGAACGACGATGCGATGATATGATAGATAGAGACCTCTGATGGATTTGAAAACCTGCAACGATGATCTCGATGATGTTTGTAGCGTACTATCAAAATTTTACTTCAATCGGATATCGTTATCTTGGTCAATTTAGTATAAATTAGTTTCTACCGTTAAATGATAAATGAGTGGTCAGAGGACCAAATGGTATCCGACTATGAGATAATTTTTTTTATAAATGATCTTGGCTACTACTTTAATTATTTTTTATGATGATGATTATAAAATTTAACTCATGATATATATATATAAAGTCAATATTAGATCCATCGTACTTATGCGACCTTACAAATGGATGCGCGCATAAAATTTTCATGTGAACGTTAATCCGCACAGAAACTTATATACAGACGGTCGCCCTTCCTACTTGAACAAAGCAAGTGTGGGAGAGGAAGTCGTCGGGCATTGATATGCATCATCGTGTGCGGCGAGCACACGCGTGCAGCCTCTCGGTGTCCCATCCTAATCTTCGGACGGCCCCCCGGGATCGCTGGTGGACTCCTCCGCCATTGCCACTGTCCTCCTCTCACGGACTGGTGAGAGGAGGATGGATTAGAGAAGAATGGTAGAGTAGTTGAGAAGGATTACTGTTCGATGAAATGCTCGAGAGAGAGAGGAGTGGAAAGAAGTCTCGATCGCCCTGTGAACAAGCATTAGCATGTCTTGGATCAAGTTCAGCAGCAGTAGCGCTTTGGGTAGATGGCTCTTAAACGTGGAAATGCTAGCATGCATGACAAATAGAAAGGTACTGAATAATTGATGAACGGCAAGGGAAAGCCTTTTCTTTTCTTTTAATTTCGGTGCTAGTTGAAGACATTTGGTGTGCGGTTTATGATAGATAATTCTTCTCTTAGCTTTCTCAAAATTTGTTGGCCAAAATATTTCCTTCCATGTAAAGTTTGTCAAGTGTTCTTGATGTGAATGAAACAATAACAACTCTAAAATCAGTACCTATATTCCACTCCAAGTAAAGGCACTTCAACACAAACCACGTGAAAAGGTTTGATTTGATTCTACTCAGCCTTGTCAACATGCCCAGCACCTCGTCCTCGTCAGCCATTGCATCATAATTTGACATCAACTTATGTTAGCTTTGAAAGTGTGGTGGTGCTTGATGCTATTATGTTGGGGATAGTGGAAGCATCAAAGTTCTATAATCACTCTAATTGATATAATGGGAAAGAGCAGGAGAGGGTAGATGGAGTGTAACACTCCAATATTATATCATTTCATCAGTTCTTACTTTCTTATATGATGAACCATTACATGGCTTTCTATAATTACATAATGACTCTTGATATATCCCTTGCATGAATGTATTAGAACATTTAAGAGAACTATCAAACTTACATAGAATTCTAAAAGACACCCCTCACATTCATGATTATTCACTTCATTAGATGACTCCACTCTTATGACTCTTGCCATAATACTTCACATACACTATTAACTTTAGAACTTTTTGACCATACCACATAGCTAGGATATACCTTGTAGAATACCATGCATGTAGGTTGACTCAATTGAGGTGACTACTAAATTTGGTTTAATATCCAACTAATCATTCATACATATTGCTCCCTATACTTGTGAAATCATCTTGGTTGTTCTACTAGTGACGACATGAGCTCTTTCTCTAGACTGTACTGTCTGGTCGTACCACTAGCATTGCCAACTGGTATCTTGCTTGGCAAGCCTGCTACCATTTCACCATTTTGTAAAACATCAAAATCATGCTTTGATTTTCTTGACCTTCGCATGGTGTCAAGTTTTTGTTCCACCTCCCTCATTTTGGGCCTTTCTTCTCCTTTCAATCTCAGACACAATTCAGTAAGAGTAGCAACAGTTTTAATCTCTTCTTCTCCTTCACCTTCCATAATGTGGGGGTCTAAAATGTCAAAGAGATGATTCTCCCTTAAGGAACAAATGAAATCCAAAGTCAGAGTTCCATCTTTATATCTACCATATGAAATTGGATCCTTCCCGGTTAACAACTCCAGGAGAATGACTCCAAAGCTATAGACATCACTTTTCTCTGTTAGTTGACCTGTTTGGTGGTATTCAGGATCCAAGTAACCATATGTTCCTTGAACAGCTGTGGTTATAGATGTTCGATTAAGTGGAATAGACCTTGAAGCACCAAAATCTGATACCTTTACGGTATAGCTTTCATTGAGTAATATATTAGATGACTTGACATCTCTATGAAAAATTGATATCGAAGCCGCGGAGTGTAGATAGGACAGTGCACTTGCAATTTCAGCAGCAATCCTTAGACGATCTTGTAACGATAGAGGAGCAAAGTGTTGGCTATCATGGAGATGGTTGAAAAGAGTTCCACCAGAGATAAATTCATATACTAATAAGGGGACTTTGGATTCTAGGCAACATCCAAACAGTTTAACCACATTCCTGTGATTGATTTGAGAAACAATAACCATCTCATTTATAAATTGATCTAACTCAATCTGACTTGCTATCTTTGACTTTTTAATAGCAACCACGCGTTGGTCTAATAGAATTCCTTTATAAACGGTGCCATGGCCTCCTTTACCAACAACACGAGTAGTATCAAAATTGTTGGTTGCCTTCTCTAGCTCTTCTAGTGTGAAGATCTTCATCCTCTCAACAAGAGTTTCATCAGAAGAGACGAGCTGTTGTAATAACAATCCCCGATTCTGGTGAAAGAACTTTTCCTTTCTTTTCCTCACATTTCTTTCCTTCAATTTCCTCCAAATCAGGACACTAGATCCAAGAAGAAGAAGAATGCCTACTCCAACACCTCCGGCTGTTATAATAATTCTTCCTGTCAAGATATGTAAGAACTTATAATGACATGCTGCAGCATTTTGGATGGTAAACAATAGACAAATTAAGATCAGACAAGCAGGACAAAGAAGTAGGAATGAATGAATAAATAAAGCTTGTATGAGTCATGGCCACGGCTAAATCAGATCCTCTGGAGTTTGTGTGTCTGTTCTATCCAGTCGAATCATGAGCCATCACCATCCATATATATATAGGTGGATCTCTTCTATTCCTAAGTTGTAATCAAATTAACAGATGGTAGGGACACTCTCGTTCTAACCATGTCTTATCAATCAGCCAATGTTGATTAGGTGAAGAGAGAACACACCTAAAACGGATTTATGTCTGATGCAGCCTGCTTCTATCAGAGCATCTCCATGGGTGCCTTCTGGACAGTTGCAAGTGTAGCTCCCGAGGGAATTAAGACAGGTTCCATAGCATGGATACTGCTTCGGAAGCTTACACTCGTTTATATCTACAATAAAAACAGAACACTGAGAAGTTGAGTCTGTCAGCAATAAATTGGTGATTTGGTGGGGGTTTCATGATTCCCTCCACTTATATATATATATATATATATATATATATATATATATATATATATATATATAGAGAGAGAGAGAGAGAGAGAGAGAGCTTCCTTGGGTCCACTCCAATTCCAGTTGACTGATGTCTTCGAGTTTCCTAGTTAAGTTTCTTAGGCAGTAGCTAGCAATTCCATGATCATCAAACCGGAAATTTGATCCATCTCCAATCTAGATTGGATGATCGTTGATTCAGACGGCTGAATTTAGGGAAAAAGGGAATTTAAAACTCATGATCAGTACCTTGGCATCCATTGGGGATATAGGGATTGCCTTCATAGCCCGATGAACAGCTGCAATAATATCCAGTACTGTAGTCGGGAGAGTCAGAACACTCACTGTTGTCGCTACGACAAAGGTAAGAAGTGGTGTCAAGCATGGCTTTCTCACAGTTTACGCTTCCTACTTCCCAGAGCATAGCCACAGTCATCCCGTTCTTTTGCCCATTAAGGAAGTTCATTTGGGGAACCGTGTTGCCCGTGGAGTTGATGCCGAAGAAGCAGTTCCGGTAGTCGTAAAAGTGGACACGTAGGACCCTGGTTTCCAGGTTGACATCGATTAGCTCGACGTTGCTGCTGCCTATGAAAGGCTTGGAGCGGTTGCATGTGACCTCGAAACCTTCCAGAGAGCAGTTGGGGCCGATGCCGAAGGGGTATGGGATGGTAATATCGCCGCACTTCTCCGGGCAGCCCGGTAACGAAGTAATCGCTGATGCCACCACTGTTGTTCCTAGCAGCAGCAGCAGCAGTTGTAGCCGGAGCAAGAACACTGGCATGGATGCCATCCCTCCAGTGCTGAAAGGTTGCATATGATGGAAGATAACAGCTCTTTAAATAAAGATACAAAGGAAAAAATTCCAAGCACGTGTTGGTTTAGTCGCACATTTCATGGACCTATATATTGGCTGAATTTGACTATTTTGTATATATTTTCCAACATGTGGACCAAACTTTGGCTGCTGTTCTGAATGTTTGAATTATCGATTTTCTTTGTTATCCTTATTTTTCTTTTTGTTTTCTCCCCGTTGACACGGATTTATTATTCCAATCTACTAAAACTACATACATGAAAATCAAAAGAAATATAAAATATGCAAAATATCTGAAAAAATATTTTTCCCATCAATCCACAATATAATTTCCATGTGATTAGTCACATATATCACTATCTACTTTTTGACCTTTACTTTGCGAAGTGATTTTAATCTTTTCTTAATTAATTTCATTATAAGAAAAGCTTATTCGCTATTGTTCCAAGATTTGAAATTGACTTGGTCCATTTTAAGATCAGATGTTGATTGTTATATGTTTGGCAACAGTTCGGATGTTTTGTATCATAAAACTCTTCCATACTTTTGTGACTTTTGTCCCAGCTCTGCTAGGAGAAGTGACAGGGACTAGCAAAACCATATTTTACTCAATTGATGGCTCTGATATTGTTTTATACTGACATCTGCCTTGTTCTACAAGCACCTATTCTTGTTTGACACCTCCTCCTTCTGTTAATCAAATTATTATCACCTATGCTATAGTATTTTAAGATGAAATATTATTCTCATCAAACAAAAAAGCTGAAGCTTTAGATTTGAAATTTTTATTAGGATTTGAAGGTTTTTCAAGATGCAAAAGTTGTTGCATCAATTTTTTTCTCTTGGAAGGAACAAAATTAAATCCAAACCTTTAAGTTGTTGGGCAATGTTAGGTCTTCAACGACATCAGGATTGCCTTCATAGCCCGCTGAACGGCTGCAATAATATCCAATACCGTAGTCGGGAGGGTCAAAACACTCACTGTTCTCGCTACGACAAAGGCAAGAAGTGGCGTCAAGCGTGTCTTTCTCACAGCTCGTGCCTCCTACCATCCAAAGCAGAACCACATTCTCTCCGTACCTTTTTTCCATGGGCTCATTATTTTATAGATAAAATATTTATCTAAAAATTTATATATTTTAAATAATTTTTTTAAAATAATATTTAGATAAAAAAATAATTTATCTATATTTTTTTATACATAAAAAAATTGCTCCAAAATCTATTACTTATATTTTTTATATTATTATTTTTTTAATAAATTCTTAAAATTTATTCATATTTTTCATTATATCTCTTATACTTTTTAGATTTAAAGAAAATGGATGACTAAGTTATTGAGCATTAAATAATTAAAATATTAAAAATAAGAATGAAGTATTTTAGATGTAAACTTAAATATCTATTTTACTTTACCGGTTGATAAAAAAATGATTTAGTCATTTCTAGGTGGATAAGATTTTCTTTCATTCCATCAATAAATATCATCTATGAATATATATATATATATATATATATATATTAAAAAATATAAAAATATAAATAATTTGATTGATGAAAAAATAGATTAATTTTTTTATAATATTAATTTGTAAAAGAACGTGCCCTAAAGAAGCAGTTGATTTGGAGAACTATGCCGTCCGTGGAGTTGCTGCCGAAGTAGTTGTTCCAGTAGTTGTACCAGAAGACATGCAGGGCCCTGCCTATCAGGTTGACATCGATTAGCTCGATGTTGGTCCTACCCATGGAAGGCTTCGAGTGGTTGCATGTGACCTCGAAACCTTCCAAGGGGTAGTTCGGGCCGACGCCGAAAGGGTATGGGATGGTGATATTGCTGCACTTCTCTGGGCAGCCTGGTAACGAAGTATTCGCTGATGCCACCGCTGCTTTTCCTAGAAGCAGCAGCAAGCACACTGGCATGGATGCCATCCCTCTACTGCTGAAAGAATGCATATGATGGAAGATATCAGCTCGTTGAACAAAGATACAAAGGAAAAAATTCCAAGCAGGTCAGTGTTCTAGCTGCAAATTTAGTAGACATAGTGACTCGAAAGGGGATATATTTATTTTGTATGTCCACTTGTCTGTACATAATTTTCGTCACGAGGACAAGATGACTGTCGTTCTACGTGTCTGAATTTATTTAGCGGTTTGAATTGTTGACCGACTTTGCGATCCTTTTTTTTTTTTTTGAATTGTTGACCGTCTTTGCTATCCTTTGTTTTTTGAATTGTTGACTTTCTTTGCTATTCTTCTTCTTCATCTTTTTTTTCTCCGGTGAGACAGATTTATCATATTGACTGCATCCATGAAAATCAAAAAATATAATATACAAAAGAATCTGCCACAGCAGTTCATATATCTTGCCGTCCACTTTTTGCAAAGAGATTTCGGTTTTTTCTTAATTAATTTCATTATAAGGAAAACTTCACTATTGTTTCAAGATTTGGAATTGACTTGGTCCATTTTAAGGTTCATCGTCGTATGTTTGGCATGAGTCTGGATGTTTTGTATTATAAAACTCTTCCATGCTTTTGTGAATTTGTCCCACCTCTGCTAGGAGAAGTGATAGCTGGGGACCAGCAAGACCATATTTTTATTCAATTGGTAGCTCTGATACATCGTTCTACACTGACTTCGTCCGAGCGTGTTGCCGCTGACATAATGCCTAAGAATAGAATCTCTTCTTAAGTAACATTTTCTCCTTCAAATAGAGGGATTTCTCCTACAGAATTTCGAGAATGGTTGATAGGACCATACATGATGATATAGTCCAAGTACGCCATTGTAAATATGTTGAGATGGTTGCTTAATTAGCGTACTGTTGAATTTAGCTTGGGCGTTGGTTTCACGAAGGGCATCACTGGAAACTCGGATGCCTTATTCCTCGTCAGGTGTCGTCTTGTTGCCTTCATCCTACTCCACAATCTGAACTTGCCAATACCCTGGACTGGAGGTTATAGCTTGACAAACTGAGCTACAAGTCTGATGTTAAATGAATTGGCTGCGTTTTCTTCACAGTCGCAATTATAAGCTTCTTCTGAGAGAGCACCAGAGCTCCAAAAAGAGTCGTTGAGCTCCGAATAAGTTCTACTTTAGTAATTTTCATCAAGTTGTTTCTGAAGTTATCCTAGCTCTAGAGGTGCTATATACGCAATTTAGTAGACGAGCAAGTGGCTTTGTCCCTGGCTCCAGCTTGATCTTGTGGTATCCGTCTGTATGGCAAAGTCTTCGGCAACTCTAGTGACATGACATTTTTCAACTTGTGGAGGATTTGTGACACTTCAAGAGGGAGAAAGCTCTCATCCATCGGCTCTGCCTCCAGCTTTATGGCAGCCATGTTGGTTAGTTTATCCCTTTTTACTATTCTCTTTGTTGGAGATAAACCTCATTCCTACCAAAATCTAGTCTGATACTTAGCTTAACGGAATTAGTAATCACGGAAGAGCTTCGATCGAAAATTCTTTCTCCAGTAGTCGAATTCTAGTCAAACTTCTCCAACGACCGAACTCCAGCCGAACTCCTCTTGTGATCGAACCCCAGCCAAACTCCTTCAGCAGTCGAACTCCTCCAGCGGCCGAACCCCCCCTGAACTCCTCCAGCGGCCGAATTTCTTTCGAACTTCTCCTTCGGTCAAGTTCCTCCAGGAACCAAATTTTTTTTGGATTTCTTCTTCAGTCAGATTTCTACAGAAGCCGAACTCCTTCCGAACTTCTCCTTCAGTCGGATTTCTGCATGAGCCGAACTCCTTCCGAACTTCTCCTTCAGTCAAATTCATCCAGGAGCCGAACTCCTTCCGGACTTTTCTTTCAATCAAGTTTCTTTAGGAGCCGAACTCCTTTCAAATTTCTCCTTCAGTCGGATTCCTCTAGAAGCCAAACTCCTTCCGAATTTCTCATTCAGTCAAATTCCTTCAGGAGCCGAACTTCTTTCGGACTTCTCCTTCAGTCGGATTTCTATAGGAGCCAAACTCTTTCTGGACTTTTCTTTCAGTCAAGTTTCTCCAGAAGCCGAACTCCTTCTTGATTTCTCCTTCAGTCAAATTTCTATAGGAGCCAAACTCCTTCCGAACTTCTCCTTCAGTCAAGTTCCTCCAGGAGCCGAGCACCTTCTGGACTTCTCCTTCAGCTGAATCCCTCCAGGAGCCGAACCTCTTTCGAATTTCTTCTTCAGTCAGATTTCTACAGGAACCGAACCCCTTTCGGACTTCTCCTTCAGTCAGATTTCTGTAGGAGCCGAACTTCTTTCGGACTTCTCCTTTAGTCAAATTCTTTCAGGAGCCGAACTCCTTCTGAACTTCTCCTTCAGTTGAATTTCTATAGGAACCGAACTCCTTTCGGACTTCTCTTTTAGTCAAGTTCCTCTAGGAGTCGAACTTTTTTCGAATTTCTCCTTCAGTCAGATTTCTATAGGAGCTGAACTCCTTCTGGACTTCTCCTTCAGTCGAGTTTCTCCAGGAGCTGAACTCCTTTTGGATTTCTCCTTCGGTCGGATTCCTCCAGTGGATTACTTCCAGATTTCAGCTAGCATTCCTTCCGAATGATCTCCTCTACGAGTCCGAACTCCTCTAGAACTGATATATGTCAAAACTCTTCACCAACCAACGCCTGCTTCCTCCAAAGTTCAACTATTAAATCTCAACGAACGGCCACATCACGATAACGAAAACCTCTCTCCATAACAAACTCCATGTGGCTTCGAGCGGCACACTACCAAACAGTTATGGCTGTCACTATCAGTCTGCTACAGGTGGTGCTACAGACGGCATCTTCCTCCATGACAGACTCCATACGGTTTCGAGCGGCCCGCTACCAAACAGCTACGGCTATCACTATCAGTCTGCTACAGATGGCGCCTCCTTCCGTGATAGACTCCATGCAGCTCCGAGCGGCTCGCTATCAAGCGGCTATGGCTGTCACTATCAATCTGCTACAGGCTCCATCTATAAAAAGGGATCCTCCAGATATATTTTCTCTAAGCTCTCTTCTTCTTCTCAAAACTCTGTCGAACTCTTTCCTAAGCACTCCATTTCTGTTGGTCAGAAGAGCTGACTTGATCGTCGGAGAGTCCTATCAGAGCCATCACCACCGACTTTGGACGGAACTTTATTTTGCAGGTCATCGACGGCGACCTCTTCTTCCTCGACTCCAGCTCGATCTGGCGTCAATCAGATTTTGCACCAACACTCTTCCATCAATCAATATTGGTCAATTTTTAACTTTTTAAAACTATATCTTAAATAAGTTTTTAATTTAAAATTATCAAAATAAATGCATAAAATAGGTTGTTAATTATAGTTTTGTCTTATTGACCAATATTATATATTCAAAATATTGATGGGCATCAGAAAATTTCTTGGACAATCACCAAGCTTTCTTGTTCCGGTGATCTTAAGATCATTGTTTAAGACCACCTTTTTTTTTCTTTTGAGAGAAGAGGGTTAGCCTCAACTTATCAGTGAGTTGACCAATTTGACAAGTTGGCACCCGCTGTTAAAGGCTACAGCTAGATGGGGCATGCACTACGAAACCGTGGGAGTTTCACTTTGAAGTCCTTTCTCTGATGTACAATATATATATATATATATAGTGTATTGGCTTTGCATAGTTATTTTATATGTTAAAAAATCTGAGATCTTTGTTCTTTGCAAACTTCTCCGGTCTGAGCCGGAACAAATAAAATTTTGGGGGATGTTTGATCGGGGAGTTGGAGTTTGGAACAAAAATTGAAATGAATGACTACGATTCTAACTATTTAGTTAGAGAGAGTCCTAGATGAAATAGAAATAGTCTAATCTATCTAAAACTCAACCTCAACTCTCTCCTAATAATTCAGATTTCTATTCTAATTCTAATTTCGATTTCAGTCATGAGCTAAACACTTCGAAGGTTATGATAATTCTGATTCCATTCTAATTCATTTCGATTTTGATTTCAATTGTGAAGTAAAAACCCCTTGAGATGAATCAAGAGAGTATTTATTTCGAGATCGGAATCAAAATTAGAATGAAGATTGGAATCTTTAGAGGAGAGTTGAAATTGGATTTTAGAGTGATTGAGCCATTTCACCTTAATCGAATCAAAGTAGGACTCCCTCCAACCAAATGCTTGCAATGGGAGTCATTAATTTTCATTTCTATTTCAGGCCCCAACTTCCTCCAACCAAATACCTTCTCAATGTTAGCCAACCATAGAGATAGCTAATACCTCTTTATTTTTAAGAATTGATGCCTAGTAACCATATATAATCCTTAAGCAGCAATCAATTGAGGATGACTTGGTCCCTTTTTTTTTTCCTCTTATCATTAGATTCAGCACTCCTTGACCATTGATGTAACACGAGTCATCAATTTGAACGTAGACATTTCTCATTTGAAAAATTGACAAGGTCCCAAAAGGTGACAGGCAAGCCTAAATAGAACGCTATGACCACTTCATATTTTCCAAGAAGACAAAGAATTAACTAAAATCAATATTTTTTGAGAATTTTTTTTTAAAAAAATGCTTAAAATTAGGGATAGAAATAGATCAAGTATGAATTAGATTGATCAATACCCATATCCATCCTATAATTAAAAACTCTATATCCATATCCATCCCATATCTGAGTCGAGTCGGATCAAGTAGAAATGCGAATCAGCTTAGAACAAATAGATAATAGGGATTGAGTCAGATCAAATTGGATCAAATATATATTAATATTATAAAATAATTATAATTTTGAAAGAAAGATATATATTAAGGTTATATCCAATTGGATTCGGTATAAGGCATATTATTTTCCATATATGATTAAAATCTACTTCAAATATTTTTTTCTAGAATCCATAAATGTTTTGAGTTATAATCGAGTTGGATAAAATCTAGCCCATTCTTATCAAGTCAATACTTAGTAGGTTATATAAAATCGTAAAGATTCTTTTTTTTTGTCTTCTCATCAGCTTCAACACTCCTAAACATTTGACCATTGATGCAACACAATAAGTCATGACATTTTTCATTTGAAAAATCAACAAAGTCCCAGAAATTGACAAGCAAGTCCAAATAGAATGCCATGACCACTTCATATTTTCCAAAAAGACAAACAATCAACTGAAATCAATATTTTGGATGAATTTTTTTTAAAAAAAATGCTTAAAATTAGGGATGGCAATGGATCCGGTATGAGTTGGATCGGCTAATATCTATACCTATCCTATAATTAAAAATTTCATATTCATATTCATCCGGTTGGGTTAAGTAGAGATGCGGATTTTGGGTTAGGTCAAATAGATATCATGAGTTGGATTAGATCAAGTTGGTCGGATGTATATAAATATTATAAAATAATTATAAATTTAAAAGAGATATATATATTAATATTATATTGGATTGGATTCGGTGTAGGATATATCATTATCTACATCCTATCTCAATCTACTTCAGATTTTTTTTAGAATCTATACCCATCCCAAGTTCTAATCAAGTCGAATAAAATTTGCTCCATTTGGATCAGGTTAACCATCCGGTGGTTCGACTAAAATCATCATCCCTAGTTAAAAGGTCTCCAACCAAAAATGAAAAATGGAGAAGGTAAAATGTTACCAGAATTGGTAAGATAACTAATAAATCTATGAAAAAAGAATAGAAATAATGGATAGACTCTATTAGAGTTTGGATCCTATCAAGCTAATGGTGGAAGGGCGCTTTTCAATAAAAAGAGAGGATATAGCACATTGCAAATGCAAAATGCTGTCAGGAAACGAACAATGCAAGGGGGAAAAAAGAAAAAGCCCGAGACAATCATCTAAGCCATCTCTTGTGCAGCAAATGTGCAAATAATAATAATTTGGGGAATTTTCCCGGAGCATTATTGGCTTTAGGTGTGCTTGTAGTTAGTTATATTTTGTTTTAATGTTGTAGCTCATTTACATGCGGATAGAAACTAGGAAATATTTATCCCCAAGTACGTGCCCAATGGTAGTCTATCCTTACATTATTTGGTCACCAATCGACAAGAAGTTATTCATTGACAGATCAGAATTAACCTATTAAAACATTTGTAGAAGACACGAAGAAGGAAACCTTGGTGAAATGCGTATTAAGTGGGAAAAAATTTAGGAAAAAAATTGGGGAAATTTTCGTTATAATAACTTCCTGCTTCTTTCTTTTCCCGGTATATTTGATGAGCTTCTCTGCGTCTAGGGCATTGTTCGATCAGATTCGTGCAGGGTCCAAGATAATTTCCCATAACCACTTAGTTAATTAGCAAGCTTGACATTCAAAATTTAGATCTGAAATACAAATGCATGATAGGCCAATAACATCTTCAGCATATCTAAATAGATTAAAATATGAGTAAATACAAGCCTTATCATCATGAACAGATGATGACGATAACGTAGACCCACTTATCTCTTAGAGCTAGAGGAGCCACCAGTACAGCTAACTCCCCTTGCTCCATTATTAGTAGCATGAGCCCACCACCAGCAACATGCATTCCAATGATGAAGTTTTTTCACAGAACATCAATGTACCCCTCGTCCTCCTCCTCAGCCACGGCATCGTGGTATTGCTGGTATTCCATCACCACATCATTCATATTACTCGCCGAATCTCCGGCGATCTTCTCCACCCTCGCCGCTGTCCGCCTCGCTTGCCGCGGCTTGGAAGACGATGGACAGGCGAAGCGGTAGAGTAGTTGAGCAGGACATCTGTTCGATGAAATGCTGTTCTGTGCTCCGTGAAGACTTGAGGTAAGTGGGTCCTTGTAGATATTTATAATTGTTGGTGGGCGCGGGGTGTTGGGTTGGAGGCCGCGACGGGACGTCTGGGAAGCGTCCGTTCGCTCGGAGGCAGGCAGTGCCACAACGTCAGTCCACTCTCAACCACCATAAAGGCTCGTCTCCGGCCCCAAGGTCAGGATCCGATCGGCACCAAAGGCGCCACACTACTCGTGTCGCATGGATGCACGATGATATATCGGCCTGATCCGACCTCAAACCATCAGCCCACTTAATCATACGCACGGGCTCTGGAACTCTCCAGCAGTCTTTCAGACACGAGCATGTTCTATAACTGACATTCACGACCGACACAACGATGGCACCGCGGACCCAGGCAGCCCCCAGCGGCTCATCAGATCATGGCCTGATAGGCTCCAAACAGCCTACGCGACTCCGACGCAGCAATTTACAGCTATATCTTTATTTAAAGAGATAAAAAAAAAAAAAAAAAAAAAGGAGAACCTCATTAAAGATCGTAAGAGGCCAGTCCGGCACAGGATCCAGAACTATCATTCCTGTTCTCTCTCACTATCTTTCTTCTTCATCTATTTTCTAAACTCCGACCGACTTAGATCTTCTATTGGACATGCTCCAATGCACAGGCTTTTTCTTCAAGTCCGACCGCTACCCGCACGAACATAGACCAGCACCCAGCGCGGCGCTCCGAGTCGCAACAGTAATTATACTCTCCTCAGCCTCATCAGCGTGCCCTTCATCCTCGTGGGTCATCATATCCTGATACTGCTGCTACTCTAACATCAAATCATTCATACTGCTCTCCGCCAATGTGAAATGATATTGCTGCTGATTTACGAGTGACATTGTACCACTATCATTGCCATTAATTGATAATGTTGCTCGGTAAACCTGTAATTGCACCACTATCTTTTTGTGAAACATCGATGTCGTGCTGTAATTTTACAAATTTTCTTACGACATCATGATTTTGCTCCACCTCTTTAATTGTGGGCCCCTCTTCCCCTTCCGGTCCTAGGCACGATTTAGTAAGAGCAGCAACTATTTCGACCTCTGCTTTTCCTCCCCATTTCGAAATACGAGAGTCTTGGATGTAAGAAAGGCACTTCTCTCTTTATTTCTGTTGCAACAAACCGGAAACTTTCCAGTTAGCAGCACCACAATAATGACTCCGGAAATATAAGTAGAGTAGATGAGCAGGATGACCGTTCGATGAAATGCTCGATAGAGAAGAGTGGAACGGAGTCGCGATAGCCCCGTGAGCGAGCATGGGCATGTCTCGGATCAAATTCCGCTGTAGTGTCGCGTTGGGTAAGTGGCTCTTTGGCGTGGAAGTGCTAGCATGCATGAGACAAATGGAAAGGGACTGAATAATTGATGAACGGCAATGGAAAGCCTTTTCTTAAAAGGTTGAAGATACCTGGAGTGCGGTTAGGATAGATACTTCGTCTCTTAGCTTTCTCAAAATTTGTTTCCTTCTGTATAAAGTTTGTCAGGTGCTCTTGATGCGAAGGAAACAATAGCAACTCTAAAATCAGTAACCATATTACAATCTGAGTAAAAACACTTCATACAAACCTCATAACAGGTGTGGTGGTTCACACAGTTGAGCAAGATACTAAAATGTTGGGGACAGCGGAAGCATCAACGTTATATTATCCCTCTTAGTTGTTATAACGGGAGAGAGCAGGAGAGGGTAGGTGGAGTATACCACACCAATATTACTTCATTCCGTTAGTTCTTCTGATTTTCTTACAGGACGAACCATTACATGCCTTTATATGGTTGCATAATGCATTTAGTGTCGTAACCCACGTACATGGGGATAGAAACTTGGCCATATTTAGCCCCAAGCACTCAAAGGTAGTCTATCTTTGCATCAAAAAAAAAAGGTAGTCTATCTTTGCATTATTTGATCACCATTTGACCAGAAGTTATCCATTGACTAATCGGAGTTAACCTATAAAATAATTCTAGCATTTGTTATGGTACTCTTTTAATAATATTTTATTATAAAAGATATTTAAGATATTATCCTATCATCAATTATTTATATTTTATTATTTTTTAAAAAATAATATTTTATTACTTTTTAATCTTTCTCCTCCTCCGTAGTTTCTCCTTGCCGCCACACGCCACCCTCCATCCTCCTACACCCACCTATCTGTCGCTCAGGCCTGCCACCATAGTCACCCCCTTTCCTCCTCCCCCTCCACCCATCTTTCTCATGCTCGAGCCTGCTGCCTCCCATCCTCCTCCTCCTTCGCCCATCTCTTCTCCACTCGAGTCCACCACTGCCGCCACCCCCTTCTCTTTTTCTCCTTCTTCATCCATCTCTCTGCCAATCGGATCCATTGCTCGCCTCACCGCCACTGCCACTCACCTCCTTGTTGCTTGCTTCCCCACCCCTTTTCTCCTTCCACTGCTTGGGCCCACCGCCTCTTCCTCCTCCTCCATTGCTTGCTTTCTTACAACCACATGCCACCTCCCTTTCTTCCTCTTCCGCCACTTGGACTCGTCCCTCGCTTTCCCACTGCCACATACCGACCCCTGCCAAGAAGGTGTGGTGCTTTATCAAGGAGGAAGAAGAAGCGGGGCGGTCGGGATGGTAGGGGGAAGGAGCGCCAAAATACTGCACCAATTTTCTAGTTTTGGATTATTCTTAAAATTTAAGTTATTTACTATACCAATCATATATATATATATATATATATATATATATGTTACTGATAAATAGATCAATGCCATTCATTTTAAAACGAATGACTAGGAAAAGGCTAGGGCTAAGCACATGTCGGGTTTAGTTGGGTTGAAAGAAAAATTTTATTCAACCAAGCCTAATCAGGTTGAAAAAAATTCAATCCGCTTATGATCATTTATTATGTATAAACCGTATGAAACCGAAGTAAGCAATTTGTAACGGGTTCAAATGAATTTTGTCAGTTTGGGCTTCAATATTGATCCAATATTGATTTTAAGTACAATGTTAGCTTATTTAAACTTATTTGCGGGTTCAAATGAATTGTGTCAGATTCGGATGGAATATATCAGATTCGAATGGGTTGTGTGTTAAAAATATAGAAACCAAATCCTACCATAATTAATCAATTTTTTTATGAATTTCTACTCGATTCAATCCGATTCAAGTTTTTCAATCGATGGAAATCAATATTTATCGAACCGAACGAACCGAATTAGGTGGGTTTATTCGTGTTTTGGTTATTTGCTCAATCCTAGAAAAGACCAACAATAACATGACTAAAAAAAATTTTGAAGCACCGCAGCCAACATTTATAGTATATCTGAAGACAGAATCCAGGGTGAATTGCTAAGTATTAAATGGGAAAAAAACATAGGAAAACAGTTAAATAATTAATAAAGCAACCCACTTCCACATTACAATCTGAGTAAAAACACTTCAATACAAACCTCATAACAGGTGTCGTGGTTCACACAGCTGAGCATGATACTAAAATGTTGGGGACAGCGGAAGCATCAAGGTTATATCATCCCTCATAATTGTTATAATGGGAGAGAGCAGGAGAGGGTAGATGGAGTATACCACACCAATATTACTTCATTCCCTTAGTTCTTCTGATTTTCTTACAGGACGAACCATTACATGCCTTTATATAGTTGCATAATGACTCTTGATATATTCCTTACATAAATATACTAGAAATCTAAGAGACAACTGCTAGTACTTATATAGAATTCTAAAAGACACCCCTTAGGAACCCCAAAGATACATCATGAATACAATCATTAAATTGTTCATGGCTATTCAATTCATGTGACTCTCTTTACTTGCCATGATGCTTGGCATACACTATGAACTTGTTGACTCTTTTGACCATACCATATAGGATGCCTTGTAGAATACCATGTAGGTTGACTCAATTGAGGTGGCTACTAAATTTGGTTGAATATCTGACAAATCATTCATTCATATTGCTCCCCACCGCAGTGAAATCATCTTGGTTGTTCTGCTAGTGACAACATGAGCTCTTTCTCTAGACTGTACTGTCTGGTCATACCACCATCACTGCCCTTATTTGGTATCTTGCTTCTCAAGTCTTCCGCCATTCCAACATTTTGTAAAACATCGAAATCATGGATTGATTTTGCTAACTTTCGTATTGTGTCGAGTTTTTGTTCCACCTCCCTCATTGTGGGCCTTTCTTCCCCTTTCAATCTTAGGCACAATTCAGCAAGAGTAGCAAGTGTTTTAATCTCTTTTTCTCTGCCCACTCCCACAATGTGGGGGTCTAAAATGTTATAGAGATGATTCTCCCTTAAGGAACAAATGAAATCCAAAATTAGAGTTCTCTCTTCACGTCGACTATAAGAAATTGGATCCTTTCCGGTTAGCAACTCCAAGAGAATGACTCCAAAGCTATAGACATCACTTTTTTCGGTTAGTTGGCCTGTTTGGTGGTATTCAGGATCCAAGTAACCATATGTCCCTTGAATAGCTGTGGTAACACACGTTCGATTAAGAGGAATGGATCTTGAAGCACCAAAATCTGATACCTTTGCAATATGGCTTTCAGTGAGTAATATGTTGGATGACTTGACATCTCTATGAAAAATTGATATTGAAGCCGCACAGTGTAGATAGGATAGCGCACTTGCAATTTCAGCGGCAATCCTTAGACGATCTTGCAATGATAGAGAAGCAAAGTTTTGACCATCATGGAGATGTTCCATTAGAGATAAATTCATAGACTAACAAGGGGATTTTGGATTCTAGGCAACATCCAAAGAGCTTAACCACGTTCCTGTGATTGATTTGAGAAAGAACGACCATCTCATTTATAAATTGATCCAGCTCAAACTGATTCGCGATCTTTGACTTTTTGATAGCAACGACCCGTTGGTCTGATAGAATTCCTTTATAAACAGTGCCATGGCCTCCTTTACCAACAACACGAGTGCTATCAAAATTGTTGGTCGCCTTCTCCAGCTCTTCCAGTGTGAAGATTTTCATCCTCTCAACAAGAGTTTCATCAGAAGAGATAAGCTGTTGTAACAACAATCCCCGATTTTGGCGAAAGAACTTTTGCTTTCTTTTTCTCACATTTCTTTCCTTCAATTTTCTCCAAATCACAACACTAGATCCAAGAAGAAGAAGAATGCCTACCCCAACACCTGCAGCTGTTATAATAATCGTGCCTGCCAATGCATGTAGGAACTTATAATGACATACTGCAACATTTTGGATGGTGAACGATAGACAAATTTAGATCAGGGAGGTTGGGGAAAGTAGGAATGAACGAATAAATAAAGCTTCCATGAGTCATGGCCATGATGCAATTAGATCCTCTCGAGTTTGTGCGTCTACTCGATCCGGTAAAATCAGCCATCACCATCACCATCTATTCCTTAAAGATCCGATGTTGATTGCTATATGTTTAGCATTAGTCTGGATGCATTGTATTATAAAACTCTTCCAGGGTTTTGTGACTTAATCCCACCTCCGCTAGTAGAATTAAGACACACTAACACCACCAAAACCTGGTAGCTCTGATTTCGTTTTACGCTCACCTCTTATTCTTGTTTCACACCTCTCTGTTATCAAATTATTATCACTTCTGCTACAGTATTTTAAGATGAAATCTTATTCTCACCAAGAATGATGGAGATTTAGATTGGAATTTTTATTAGGAATAGAAGGTTTTTCAAGGCGCCAAAGTTGTTGCAGCATATATTTTCTCTTGGAAAGAACAAAATCAAATCAAAATCCTTTTACAAGGAGTACTGCCATGCCTGGCTACCAAAAAGGAAAAAAAACTGATTTGGTACTCATTTCAGGTAGGATCTCAGATGCATAAAACCTTCCTTTTCTGTTTTACTTTCAAAATTCATTAGTAAAACCATTAAGTTGTTAGGTATTGTTAGGTCTTCAACAACCATCTTGGATGTATACATGGGGGTTCATATTTAAGATGTGTGTTAGGTTCAATGAGCCACAAAACGTTTTTTTTTTGAGACTATAATGCATATGTTGCATCAACTGGTCCAACAAGAAAATCTAGTTTGATGTTCTTTTTCGAGTATTATTACGGTCGATCCTCTATTTCGCCTATCACTGAAGAAGAGCACCTGCAAAAGAAGTCCTTATTGATCGAAAATATTTTCGATGGGATCCTCCAATACTTAAGTTAGTAGAGAAATGGTCGAACAGATAAATAAAATCAAAATTGGTAGAGTATAGCCCAGAAGTCCCTTATTAATATTGTTCATTTATCTTTTTTTTTTAGGTAAATTGTCAGTAACCATTCGTAACGGTTAGACATAGTAAGTCTTATTTTTTATGGCAATAAATGGTAGTTAATCTCCATTATCAAGCCATCATTATGAAGTTAGTGGGCAGTTATACCCACTAATAATTATGGAGAGTTGTTGTTACCGTTGATTAATTATGGATTCATGGTTGTAAATTAGGCAATCAACCATGAATAGTAGTCGGCCATGAATGACAATCGACTATGAATGCTAGTCGGCGATGAATAACAGTTGGCTATGAATATCAATCGGTGATGAATGACAGTCGACCGTGAATGACAATCATCAGCCGATGAACGACAGTCGCCAATGGACAATAGTTCTTATAAGAACTAAACCATGAAATTTTTTTTTCTTCTAGAGCCTTCCCTGTTGGAATATTTTGGCTCTTCTTATATAGGTATGTAGCAAGGAGTCAATCTCGAATCAGGATGAGAAGATCCGATTATCCCAACAAGTACATTCCTAGATTCTCATCAAAGAATGTGGTTCCTTCTAACACCGTGGATAGAAGTATTAGTATCTTGAGTAATGTTTGATCCTGGATTCTCCTCAGGGAAAGTGTTTCCTTCTGACATTCATGAATAGAATTATTAGTATCTTAAGCAATGTTTGATATCTAGCATCCATGTCAAAATACTAAAGGAGCAACATTTAAAGATGTGGATTTGTTTCAACATGCAACAGAAATTTTATTTTCACTATAAGGTTAACGATTTGGATACACAATAACCTTGATATATTACTTGGAGTAAGATTGCTTTTTCTAAAAAAAATAGGTAGATAGTTAAAATAACATGACACTCCAGGTGCAAATCTTGAATCCTACGGTACAACGGATATAAAGTTTGCTTCATAGGCCTTACATGCATAGGCAGACTGTGCTTGGAAACCCACTTTACTTTTATCTTTTCTGAAAATAAAATTAAAAAAAAAATTAATGCAAAGTAGTTTATTTTGAGCTTTATTGGAGCCTTGTACATATTGCTCTCCTAACTATTACAAAAAACTCTTTAAATGTATATTAACCTGTATTACAAGTTCGCATCCATTATTAATGTGTTCATCAACTAAACTAAAATGTGTGACTCATTTATATTGGAGTGGTGAAATTATCCTTTGAAGGTTAAAAAAAAAAAAAAGAAATTGCATTGGTGGCAAAAAAAGAAAGAAAGAAAGAAAGAAAAAATCTTTTTTGGCTAAAACAAAAAATTAATTAGATTTTTTATAAAATTCTCTATAAACGGAGGTCTAATTTTGGAAACTCTTATGACCTAACCAAAGAAGATGTCCAATGAACTATTGTTCACACTAATACCAAAAAAAACTATTGTTCACACTAACCTTCTGAACTCCGCGCGAAGCAGTGTCTTACCTGCAGGTAAGCAAGGCTCATCCTACCAACTCTTCTATCAAGTCACCAGCAAGGTTTTGATCTTGGACAAGATTCTGGTTAACATATCGACTTCCCAATATGTAAAAACTTGGCCATTTGCTATCTCCCGGTCAACCAATATTGGTCAATTTTTAATATTTTCTTTACTATATCTTAAACAACTTTTTAGGTAAAAATATCAAAATAAATGCATAAAATGAGTAGTTAATTATGATTTTGTCTCGTTGACCAATATAATATATCCAATATTTTGATGGGCATCAGCAAATTCCTTCGACGGTCACCAAACTATCTTGTTCCGGTGATCTTAAGATCATTGTTCAAGACCACAATTTTTTTTCCTTTGAGAAAAGAGGGGGGTTGACCTCAACCCAGCCACCCATCGTGTCGGTAGAATATGAATCCAGGTCATCGGGCACCACCTCTCAGGGACTTGCTTAATTTGACAAGTTGGCACCCACCGTGGAAGACCACAGCTAGATGGGGCATGCTCTTCGAGAACTACGAGATTTTTCGCTTTGAAGATATTTATATAGTGAAGTGGCTTTGCATAACCATTTTATATGTTAAAAATCTAGAATCTTGGGCTTTTTTTTTTTTTTTTCTTTTTTTGGGTAACGCAAGGAGGTGGATTCGATCATTCAGAAACAGATTATGGTAAAGTTACCCACAGCTTGCCCACCTAAGTTGCACACATATTCAGTATTAAAGCTTGGATGAAATGATACATATTCTACCCTTTCAGACAAACCATACAGGTCATCCGATAAGCTTAGATGGAATCCTGGTTCTCTGCAAACTTCTCGTCTCTCCTATCCCGGCCAGGATAAATAAAATCTTGACTCATCTCAATGTTAGTCAACCATGGAGATACCTAATACCTCTTCATTGTTGAAGCATCAATGCCTAGTAAGTTTGTCTAATCCTCAGGGTAGCAATCAATTGAGGATTACTTGGTACCTTTTTTCTCTTCTCATCAACTTCAACACTCCTAAGCACTTGACTATTGATGCAGCACATCAAGTCATCAATGTGAACATAGGCATTTCTCGTTCGCAATATTGACAGGCAAGCCCAAATATGAATAGAAGGCTATGGTCCACTTCATGGTGCCAAGAAGATAAAAGAATCTACTGGAATCAATAGTTCTGCAAGAATATTAAAATTTATATATATAAAAGAAAAAGGTATGGTTAAAATGTCCCCAACAAAAAAAGGAAAATGTCAGGGGAGTTGGTAAGATAGGTGATAAATCTATGAAGAAAAAATATAGAAATAATGGATAGGACCATTACTATTAGAATTTGGTTTCTCTTTAATGGTCCAAGGCCCAGTTCGATTAAAAGTAAGGATATATTTAAAAGGATCTTGAAATCTCACATGTCCATTTCGACCCTCATCTTGCACATTATTACGGTCACGATCAAGAGGTCGAATGGCTTTGGATGGTTGGATTGGCTCCACACCCGCATACGTGAGGTATTGTCCGCTTCAACCTCTGGCCCATGGCGCGGAACCTCATAATTTTGTTCTTTAAAAAGCACCTCACATTGGAGAAAAAATTTCAATCCATTTAAGCCATACTTCTTCTTGATTCATAACTGATGTGGGACTAAAGCCATCCCCCCCCCAACATTAGCATCCCGGTCAAAAGGGAGTATATATGTGTAGGCAAGAGGTTTTCCATGGACGACGCCAATGTTGCAGTCACGATCAAGAAATCGGATGGCTTTAGATGGTTGGGTTGGCTATGCACCCACATATGTAAGATATTGTCTATTTCGATTTCTAGTCTATGGCACGGAGCCTCACGATTTTATCCTTTAAAAGGCATCTTATATGGAAGAGAAGATTTTAATCCATGTAAATCATACTCTCTCTTGACTCTTAATTGATGTGAGATTAAAGCTGTCCCTCCATGGCACACGTTGCAAATGCTCAATGCTGGCAAGAAACAAACAAAGCAAGGAAAGAAAAAAGCCCGGCTAATCACTTAATTCTTGATTAACCTGTGACAATCACCCTTGCCATCTCGCATCATTCAAATGTGCCCTGTGCTAGTATTCATAAAGTAGACTAATAATGAATAATAATTAATGTTGGGTAATCTTCGCAGAGCATTCTTTTGCTTTAGGTGCGCCTGTAGTTAGTCATACTTGTTTTAGTGTTGTAACTTATACATTGGGATAGAACCAGGCAATATTTAGCCCCAAGCACTCAAAGGTAGTCCATCCTTGCATTATTTGATCACCATTTGACCAAAAATTATCCATTGACTAATCAGAGTTAACCTATAAAATAATTATGGCATTTGCTACGGTGCTCTTTTAATAATATTTTATTATAAAAAAATATTTAAGATATTATTATATCATCAATTATTTATATTCTATTATTTTTTTATAAAAATAATATTTTGTTATTTTTTAATTTTCCTCCTTCTTCGTGGTTTTTCTTTGTCGCCGCACGCCACCCTCCATCCTCCTACGTCCTATTATCCCCCATACTCCTACGCCCTACTATTCGTCACTCAGGCCAGCCAACGTAGTCATCCCCTTTCCTCCTTCTCCACCCACCTCTTTGATGCTCAAGCCTGCCCTCCTCCTTCGAGCATCTCTCCACCACTCGGGTCCACCACCGCAGCCACCTCCTTTCCTCCTCCTCATTCGTCCATCACTCTACCGATCGGGCCCATCACTCACCTCATCGCCGCCGCCACTCACCTTCCTGTTGCTTGCTTTCCCACCCTCTTTCTCCTTTCACTACTCGAGCCCACCACCCTTTTCGTCCTCCTCCTCCGCTTGCTTTCCTGCAACCACATGCCACCCCCATTTCTTCCTCTTCCCCCACTGCTTGGACCATTTGCTCGCCTTCCTGCTGCCGCATGCCAACCCCTGGCAGGAAGGTGTGGTACTTTATTGAGAAGGAGAAAGAAGAAGGGGGCGGTCGGAGTGGTAGGGGGAAGGAGTGCGACTTCCAAAATACCCCACCAGTTTTTTGGTTTTGGATTGTACCTAAAATTTGAGTTATTTACTACACCAATCATACAAATGTTACTGATAAATAGATTAGTGCCGTTCATCTTAAAACAAATAGCTATGAAAATGCTAAGGCTGAGCATGAGTCGGGTTTGATCGGGTTGAAAGAAAAATTTTATCTAATCGAGCCCAATCAGGTTGAAGAAAATTCAATCCGCTTTCGACCATTAATTATCATGTATAAATCAGTTGAAATCGAAGTGAGCGATTTATAGCGAGTTCGGATGAGTTATGTTAGTTTGGGCTTCAATATTGATCCAATGTTGATTTTAAGTCTAATGTTAGCCTGCTTAAGTTTATTTGCGGGTTCAGATGAATTATATCAAATTCGAATGAATTATTTTAGGTTTGAATGAGTTGTATGTTAAGAATATAGAAATTGAATTCGATCATAATTAATTAAATTTTTTATGAATCTCAACTTGATTCAACTTGATTCAAATTTTTCAACCGATCGAAATCGATATTTATCGGATCGAATTGGATGGGTTTCTTCGGATTTCGGTTATTTGCTCGGTCCTAGAAAAGGCTAATATTAAAATGACTAAAAAGGATTTTGGAGCACCGTAGCACACGTTTATAGAACACCTGAAGGCAGAAGCCAGGGTGAATTGCTAAGTATTAAATGGAAAAAAAAAAAAAAAAAAAAAAAGTAGGAAAACGGTTGGGGAAATTTTCATTATAACTATGTGCTTTTTGGTAAAAAGAGGAGATTATAAAAAAGAAAGGTTTTACGGCCTTCTCCCTGCAGTAAGTATACATGCATTGAATAATTACACCTACACGCCCAACTACAAAGGAAGGACCACCTCGCAGGGTGGTTCCGGATCCAGCTAGGACGGGAAAATCTGAAGCCATTCAGAGCGTCCATCTTCACAGCTCCTATAACCATCATCCACGCTACCTCTAAATAGTTCTGCACCAAGCATCTATGACCCATCGAGTAAACATTTCCTTCCACAGCAGCATCCAATATTGAAGAGCCCTGTTCCTGCTTACACTGACAGCAGCACTAAATATAATTGTGAACACGGAGTGTAGGTGACCACAAAGCCAAGTCAGCACATTCGTCTGAAATAGTAAACCTGCCATCATATCCACCGCCTTTCCAGAATACCCCTTGCTGTAATATGGCACAAGAAATTCGCCAGCCCCTTCATCTCTGCATACAAGTTTCACCTGGGAAGATAGAGCATCATCCATTAGAGATAGAAAACAACATGAAAGGTGTTCCTCCCATTCAATCATTATAACATCCCACTCCTTTCTCCAGAAGTTAACATTATGGCATTCTATTTTGTGGTCAGACCCTTCCCAATCCCATCCCATATGATAAGTCAATTAATAAAGCAACCCACTTCCACCCCCTCCAGTTAGAGGATTTCAACATTCTCACAGAACCAGCAAAGTGGACTATAAAAAGACAAACTCCCATCTGATACCAGGGCTTGGTCCCCCCCACAGCAACCAAATACCTGCTCCTGAGATATAATGCAAGAATAAGAGTATTTGATTTCCAAAAATCCAGGTGCAAATACAAACATTCAGATATGTAACAAATTCGTGAGTTATATTTCCATTTGAAGACATCAACATAGGACTTTGTCCAATATAACCTTGAGACAATCAACAAACGCTTGTTCAGCTGACCAGATACTTGATTGGAAGCCCCAAGAATGCTGCGCATACCTGTAAAAAAAGATTAGTAGCTCACCCCTAGTCATGATACATATATATCATGATCACCATCACTGCCTCGCATCACCCAGATTACGATTAGGTGCCCATTCCTCATTGAATACACATCACCAACACAAAGTACACTCCTCAAAGATACATGGAAAACCAACCAGCTTATTCTCAAAATGAATTTAAAACGGTCTGAATCAGCCATATCACTATGATTGACAAGGGAAACAGGTACCGAACCCATCAGCCTAGCAGCAAAGGGTGGGTCCAGTACGTCCCCTCCATACCACATAATGTTTCCTCGAAGGCCTTTGTTGGCCATGTAGTCAGCAGCCTGGTTAGCTTCCTGAAAAGTGTATGAGATACGTAGCAGACCAAGCATACTTCTTTCCAAACCAAGACATCCCTCAGCAAAGAGTTGAGCAAAGACTTAGACTCAGGGTTAGAGGGCCAAGAGATGACAGTTTTTGAGTCACCTTCAAGTCAGACCTGCTGTGCTTTTTAGTTCCTGAACCGCACGTTGCAAGCCCAACCAAGCCACGACCAGTTCAGCCCCCAGCTCTAAATCAATTGCCCATATTCTTTTGTTCTTTTTGAGTGTTGTCATAGGCCCTAATAACCACAGCATACAAAATAAAAATGGCTTGACACCCACTTGGGTGCAGCATCCTGTCACAACCTAAACTTCCAAGAATCTCCAATGCGCTCCTCTGCCTCTAAAGCATCGTTCGATCGGACTCCTACAAAGTCCAAGATAAGTTACCATAACCGCTTGGTTAATTAGGAAGCTAATTGGCATTCAAAATTTACATCTGAAGGGAGTCCGGAAGGAATTCGACTGCTGGAGGGAGTCGGGGAGGAGTTCGGCTACTGGAGGAGTCTGGAAGAAATTCGACTGCTGGAGAGAGTATCAAACTGGACTTCGATGGGAGCGGAGTTTATTTCTAACAATAGTCTTCCTACTCCTGAGTTCGAAATTTGAAGAAAGAAAGGAAAAAGATAACTGCCAAAGTCCGATTTCAGATTTTCGTGTTTGTCAGGATGAGACGTTTCAATGTTTACTGTGCTGGTGCCGAAGTTTTCTAAGTTTGAAATGAGTTCAAAAAGATGACCCTTTGAATCTTCCGTCGAAACTTTTTTCCAGGCACGATGCCATAAAGACTCCATCCGTTGCTGCTCCTCTGTCATGATGAGTGGGACACGCGGCGCACGCTGGTTAGCCGAAGTCGATCCGCAATCAAAACTGCCTCGGATCATCTCTGGCTATTTAAGGCCTTCTCCCCTCCTCCGGGAGCCCTTCTTGTCCAAGTCTTCTCCTTCATTCGGTCCTCGTCCATCTTCTTTCCAAAGATAGTAGTCTCCTTCCTCGTCTCCTTAAGCTTCAAACATCCTTCCGGCCAGTTCCCATCACATCCATCATCCTTTCTTTCCTCCCAGATACTTTAAGTCAGTTTTCTAATCCTTCTCTTAGGTTATACATGTTTTTTCTCTCTAGCTTCTTGCCCCCCCTACTTTTTTTGTTTTGAGGGTTTTCTCGAAATTTTATTTCGATCTGGATGTCTTCCAAAACTTTCCACTCCATCAATTCTTGGGGCTCATCCAGGCCGACCTTCCTTGGTCCTGCATCTCCGACCGAGATAGATCCTAGGAACATGCCCCACTCGCCCTTCGTTCTAGATACCATCCCGTCAATCCTTACCCCAAACGACCTTTTCTTAATCCGAATCCAATATGGAATCCCTTCCGAATACGATCTTGAATTTTCTAGCTCTCCTCCGATCGGTCGATTTTGTTTATACCTAGAAGCTTTGCGCACCGAGCTTAGACTCCCGCTGTCCCCATTCGTAGTCGCCCTCTTTCGGTTCCTAAATATCTTCTTTGCATCTATGGTACCGAACTCCTTTCGATTCATCATAGGTTTTCTCTTCCTCTATCAATTGACCGAAGTCCAGTCGACCATTTTACTTTTTAAAAATTTTTACACCTTCAAGCGCCATCCCTCTGCAAGGGATTGGTGGTACTTTTCTCCCCAGTTCGGCAAGAAGGGATTATTGAAAGGTGCCCCTTCTTCCATTCATAACTGAAAGAAAAGGTACTTTTTTATTCACTGCCCGATCCTGCCATTAGGTCTTCCCCCTTGGAGTTACATTAGAGAATCTATTCATCGAGCTCCTATCTTGGATGGAGCTGACCTTGATTCCTCTAATAAACTTAAGGTGTACCGAGCTCCTCTTCTTTCCGACCTTCTAAAAGAAAAAATCTTGTTCGACTTGGGTCTGAGCCCTCTCGATCCCACTGGTACATTTTTTATTTTTATATCTGCTTGATCTTGCGCGCGTGTACTACTGCTGACTGTGCTTCTTTTTCTGTTATAGAGATGGACGCCTAAGCCGCCAAGATGCTTATCAAGGGGCTCTACACCAAAAAGAGGAAAGAAAAGGCACCGAGTGATGCCTCAATTGCCATCGCGCCCGATGTCATCATCAGCGTCGAAGTTGCAATGACCGCTGAGGTTGGCCAGTGCCTTCCATGCCCTCAGATCTCTCCAGTGGGGATCGAACTTCAGATCTCCCCATTAAGAAAGGGGCAGGAGAAGGTAGAGAAAAGAAAGCCATCGCGAAGACGTCCTGCAAGGCTCGTCCAGGCGGATCGCAAGGCGGCAACAGCGACCGAGGGAAGGATCCTTTTGACAATCCTGAGATTGTTTGGGATCTTGCCGACAGGTTCGCCATGCCCAAGGTGGTGGACCAGATGGCCAACCTGGACCCACGTCAGCTCATCTGGAATTCTCTTGGGACCATCCTCAAGGTGATTGTTCCATTGCTCAGCTCTTTCTCTTGTTCTTCTTCTTCTTCTTTTACATCAATTGTTTGTTGCAGTCGGATCATCCACAACAAGAGGGCTCGTCGCCAGGAGGCGGAGGCACAAGAGGTCCAAGAGGGCCTTCGGGCCGAGCTCGGCCGCCTCCAAGAGAGGGTTGCCGAGGTCGAGCACCTTGCCGAAGAGAAGACAGCAGACATCGGGAGCCTCCAGGGGGTACTCTGCAAAGAGGAGTTCATCTCGATCGGACTGAAGGCTACGTTGGCCTTGGAGGGGGAGAGGAGGAAGGAGGCTGAAAGTAGGATCGTCGAACTAGAGACCCAGATGGCGAGGTCGATCTCGGAAGCCATGTCTCAGGCTGTGGAAGAATTCAAGACCTATCCTGAGATGCAAAATCTGAACGTTGAGTTCGGGCAGGAAGCATTCATCAAAGGTTTCCAGCTCTGCAAAAAAAGGGTAGCCCGTAGGTTCCCCGAGCTCGACCTTAGCTTTCTTGAAGAGGAGGACGACGACATGGATGCAGGACCGTCCAATACCGTAGCCAACCCTACTCTCGATAGGCTCGCTCCTGGCAAGTCCAAACCTGCTGTAAAGGCATCTGAACCAGCTCATGAACTTGAGGCGACCGAGAGCGATCCGATTTCACCTTCCATTGTCCCTCCCGAGGTCGAGATCCTCGAGTAGTTGTACCTTTTTTTTCTTTTTTTTGTATCTTGTACTTAAAAATTTTGATTAAATGAAGTAGATTTTTTTCATACCTTTGAGCATTTTTCGTATCTCGAATGTAGCTTCTCGTCAACGTCGAACCACTACCTCAGGGGGTTCCGATAAAGCCCTTGATAAAGAGCCTGGGGAAGAAAGTTCATCTTTTGAAAAAAAAATTGAAGAAGATGGAGGACGACCTTCGAGCCTCAGGAAGGAATGCCTCTGAGGTGACCGAAGAGGTTACTCACCTCCGAGGCTTGCATATGAAGAAAGTGGCGAGCTTCAGTATCCGCAAGGGCTGCTTTGAGAAGGAGATCGCTGAACTCAAAAGAAATATCAGCGACAAATCCTGAACGCTGACAGCAAAGATTAGCTCTCTTGAAGCTAACTTGAAGAATGCTAAAGAAAATATCGATTTTCTAGAAGGGAGCTCACCATAGTCAACCAGGTTTTCCCAGCTTCAAAAATAGCTGCAGGATATCGAGGTTTGGCACAACAGCCACCGAACGACCTGGGCAGAGAAGATGTCTAGGCTTAAAGATGAACTCAAGGTCGCCAAAGACAAGGTAGCTTACCTCCAGAAGCAACTGCACAATAATCGGGGATCCAGCGCAAGAGGTGAGTCAAAGGAGATCGCCTCCTTGAAGAGGACAGTTGGTGAGCTTTCAAAGATGGTTGAGGCGGAGTAGGCCGAGGTTCAACAGCTAAAGCTTCAACTCACCTACGAACATCGAGCTATCGAGGATGCGGAGGCCGAGTCTGAAGTTTTAAGGAGACACCGGCGAGAGCTTGAGGGTAAGTTTCAACTCACCAACCGAATGTTCGTAGACGGACTCTTCCAGAAGAAGGAGCTCGAGGAGGAGATCCTTCGACTGAAGCAGATTCTAGTGATGGTCGGAGCCGACAGTCCGAAGTTCGAAGAATCCAATTCATCCTAGAGCTCCCTTGTAATATATAGTCGATTTGGTCGACCTCCATCTTGCTTGTAATAAATTTTGAACTTGTAATAAAATTTTACCTTGTCCGATGTTGCCTTATGTAAATGCAATGCTCGCCTTTGATTCTTATTTATTATTATATATATTTATTTTTGTAATCGATCTTGCCGATCGTTGCCGCATTGGCTTTCTGATAATATGTAGTTGATCTGACCGACTTTCATCCTATTTGTAATAATTTTGAGCTTATAATAAAATTTTACCTTGTTCGATGTTGCCTTATGTGAATGCAATGCTCATCTTCAATTCTTGTCTTCTCCCCTCTCTTCTTTTTTTTTTTTGGTGAGGATGAGGCTCTCCTTCTGCTCCTAGCGAGATCACAGGGGCATATTAGGGCCGCCATCAGGGCCTCTCCCCTCATCTCATCTAAAATGAACGAGGTTTTTGACTTTGCTCTCGTTAGAATGAGGTTCTCCTCCTGTTCTTAATGGACCGTAGAGGTACATTAGGGCCGTTATCAAGGCCTCTCTCCTCATCTCATCTAAAAATGAACGAGATCTTCGACTTTGCTCGCATTAGGATGAGATTCTTCTTCTATTTCTAACGGACTGTAGGGGCACATTAGGGCCATTGCCAGGGCCTCTTACCTCATCTCGTCTAAAATGAATGAAGTCTTCAACTTTGCTCGTATTAGGACTAGGTTCTCGTCCTATTTCTAATGAACTATAGAAGCACATTAGGGCCATTGCCAGGGCCTCTCCCCTCATCTTATCTAAAAATGAATGAGACCTTCGACTTTGCTTGTATTAGGATGAGGTTCTCCTTCTATTCCTAACGGGCTATAGGGGCACGTTAGGACCGTTGCCAGGGCCTCTTCCCTCATCTCATCTAAAATGAATGAGGTCTTATACTTTACTTGCATTAGGATGAGGTTCTTCTTCTGTTCCTAATGGGATCGTATTTATCGTGAGATTAAGTTCAGGAGGTAGTCCACCTTTATTGCCGACATGCAACAAAGATTAGAAAGTTGAAATGGGAAAATTTTATTGCAATTAAATCATTGGTAATGCATTCGCAGGTTTTCCAAATTCCATGGTCGAGGTAAGTCTACCCCTCCGAATTTCTTCAAGTAGTATGTCCCAAGTCGGATGACTTCCGTGACCTTATAGAGTCCTTCCCAATTTCAAATAAGTTTCTCCTGATTCTGAGGTTGGAAGACAGCGGCTCACTGAAGCACTAAGTCCTCCACTCTGAATATTTTGCCTTTGACTCTGGAGTTATAGTATCGGGCCATTCTTCGTCTGTAAGCTGTCATCCGAACTTGGGCTTTCTCTCTTTTTTCTTCTAGTAGGTCGAGGTTGGCCCTGAGGTCTTGCGAGTTATGCTGCTCGTTGAAAGCCACTATTTACGCTGATGGAAGCTTAAGTTCGATTGGGATGACCGCCTCCATTCTAAAAGCTAGGATGAATGGCGTTTCTCCGATCGGTAGTCTTTGAGTAGTTCGGTACGCTAAGAGGACGTGGTATAGCTCGTCCGCCTAGGTCCTCCTAGCCCTTTCAAGCCTCGCTTTGATGCCTTTTAGTAGGATCCGATTGGTCACCTTAGTTTTTTTATTTATCTACGGATGAGCTACCGATGAAAAGTGATGAAAGATGTTCAGACCTTCGTAGAACTCGGCCTCATCCCGATGAATTATCGGCCATTGTCTATTATGATAGTTCGGGGCAGTCCAAACCTGCAGACGATCGACTTTCAAACAAAGTTCTGCATTTTGGCTTCAATGATCATTGCCAGTGATTCGACTTCGACCCATTTAATAAAGTAGTCAATCGCAATCAAGAGAAACTTTCGTTGTTCGGACACCATTGGAAAAGGACCAAGTATATCCATTCCCCACTAGCAAATGGTCAGGGTGTGTTTAGTGGAGTAAGCTTGGCGGCAAGTTGCCTTTGGACATTCGCGTTCTTTTGGCAGCGATCGCATCTCCTGACGTAGTCAACATAATCACCATGCATAGTCGGCCAGTAATATCTTTGCTAGAGCAGTTTATGAGATAGAGATCTGGCACCCAGATGATTTTTGTAGATTTCCTCATGCACTTCCCATAGTGCGAAGTCGGCTTCAGAGGATCGAAGGCATCTCAATAATGGCAGGGAATACGACCTTTTATACAGTTTATTCTCGTAAAGAACATACCGAGAAGACTAGTTTCTCAACTTTCAAGCCTCGTTTGGGTCACGTGGAAGAACCCCGTCCTTAAGATAAGTGGTCAATGGGTCAATCCAGTAGGGCTCCTGGTCAACCTGCATGATAGGCCGCGATTCCTCCGTGCACGGGCATTCCAATGTCTTATAATAGACTTCTTTCGAAAGCTCATTAGGAGCTAGGGTGGCTAGCTTGGAAAGAAGGTCGGCCCTAGCATTTTTCGCTCTTGGGATTTATCGAATGCTGAAGCTACCGAATGTTGGGGTCAAGCTCTTCACCTTCTCAAGATATTTTACCATGCTCTCTTTTCGGGCTTTATAGCTGTCGTTGACCTACCCCACAATCAGCTGGGAGTCACTGCAAACTTGGAGCCGATCGGCTCTCGATTCTTTGGCTATCCTGAGCCTGACTATTAGGGCCTCATATTCTATCCCATTGTTTATTGCTGGAAATCCAAAACACAATGCATACTCCATGATGATTTCCTCTGGGTTGATCAGGATCAGCCCAACACCTGCTCTAAAAGCGTTAGAGGAGCCATCAACATATAGGATCCAAAAATCTTCAGAAAGGTCCGATCCTTCTTCAGAGGAGCTCGAGCACAATCATGGAATGTTGGTTTCATTTTGAAGTTCGACATTGTCTGGGATGGTACATTCAACTATGAAATCGACCAGTGCCTGAACCTTGATTGCCAGCTAAGGTTGGTAATTGATGTCGAACTCTGTTAATTTAATAGCCCACTTCATAATTCTTTCAGAAGTATTCGTTTGATGAAGAACTGCTTTTATTGGTTGACCTGTGAGGACTGTTATGGTGTGCCCCTAAAAATAAGGCTAGAGTGATCGTAATTAGAAGAGAGTAAGTCAATTTTTTCAATTTTGTATACCTAATTTTGGCATCCCTTAGGATCCAGCTTATGTAGTAGACTGGTCGTTGTACTTTCACCTCTTCCTTGACCAGGATTGCCGCTAGCCCCATAAGGGAGACAGCAAGATAGAGAAATAGCTTCTCTCCGGATTCGAGTTTGGCTAGTAGGAGGGCAAGCCAAGGTAGTTCTTAAGCTCGTCGAACACCTTTTCGAATTTCTAAGTTCAGTGAAAATCTTTCAATTTTTTGAGGATTTGAAAGAAGGGCATGCAGCGTTCGGCTGACCTCGAAATAAAATGATTCAAAGATGCCACCTTTTTGGTTAGGTGCTGAACTTCTTTGATGGATTTCAGAGTAGTCATCTTTTGGATAGCTCAAATCTTTTTCAAATTGGCCTCAATCCCTCGTCTTGAGATCATGAACCCCAAAAATTTTTCTGAGGCTACTCCAAAGGGGCACTTGATCGGATTCAGCTTCATCTTGTATTTTCTGAGCGCTTAAAAAGTCTCTTCAAGGTCGGCAACATGATTGACAGACATTTGACTTTTGACCAATATGTCATCGACATAAATTTTCATATTGCGACCGATCTGCTCCTTGAAAATTTTATTGACTAAGCGCTGATAAGTCGTGCCTGTATTCTTAAGCCTGAAGAGCATGACCCTATAACAGTAAAGACAATGGTTAGTAATAAAAGCGGTCTTCTCCTCATCCTTTGGTGCCATTCAAATTTAGTTGTAGCCAGAGAAGGCATCCATGAAGGTGAGGAGCTCGTAGCCCAAAGTCGCATCCATCAGTTGGTCGATTCTAGGCAAAGGATAGCTATCTTTTGGGCATATTTTATTCAACTTCTTAAAATCGATGCACATCCTCCACTTATCGTTGGCCTTCTTGATCAGGACCACGTTAGAGATCCAGGTCGGATAACTAACCTCTCGAATAAATCCAGCGTTAAGAAGCTTGTCGACTTCTTCTGCTATTGCCTTCTGTCTTTCTGGTGTATGGCCCTGAACTCTTTCTTTCATTGGTTGGTGCTTGGGATCAACGATCAACTGATGTTTCATAACATCGACGTCAATTTCAGGCATATCCATCAAAATCCAGATGAAGACATCCACATTCTTTCTGAGAAAGGTGATGAGCTGCTTCCGAACCTCGGCCCCCAAGTTGGAGCCGATCTGCACAGTGTATTTTGTGCTCCCATCGTTTAAGGGCACAGATACGAGGTCCTCTATGGGCTCACCCCGCTCCTCGGTAAGATCATCACGGACATCAAGCTCGTCAATCGAGCAGGAGTTAAATCAAGTATTGTTCTATATGGTGGTGGAGTAGCAGTACCGGGCTAACGCTTGATCGCCTCAGATTTCACCTATTCTGTTGCTTATCGAAAATTTTATCTTCAAATAATAGATCGACACCATGGCTCATAATACATTCAGACTAGGTCGGCCGAGGATTACATTATAAGTGGAGGGGGCTTTCACTACTAAAAAGTCAACCCATGCCTTGGCCTGCTTCGAATACTGCCCTACGGTCACTATTAGAGTTATCGTTCCCCCCACTAGTACAACATCACCGGTGAAGCTGACCAATGGGGAACTCACAAGTCTCAGGTGATCATCGAATATGAACATTTTATAGAAAGCATCATAATACAGAACGTTAGCAAAACTTTTATTATCTACTAAAATACGGCATACATAATAATCAGCAATATTTAAAGAGATTACAACTGCATCATTGTGCAGGAACTGGACTCCTTGAGCATCCTTATCGGTGAAAGTGATAGACTCTTCAGTTCTCCACCTTTTTTCGGGCTCGATCGACCCGCCAGCCTTTCCATGCCGAAGTCCTTCAGATATGGTGTTGATGATGCCAAGGGGTGGCCGATCCGCCTGCGGCTCATCCCTTTGTGGTTCCGGCTGTGGCAACGCCCTTGGCCAATCTTTCCATCCTTCATGTCGACATCGTAGGAATCGATCGAGTCTTCCTCGCCTGATGAGCTCCTCGATCTCATCTTGGAGCTGAATACACTCTTCAATATCGTGACCGTGGTCATGATGATAAAGACAAAACTTATTAGGATTGCACTTGTCGGGGTGAGTACGCATCTTTTTCGATCTCGGTAGTTGCTCCTTGATTTTCATCAGTACTTAAATTTTTGGAGCATTGAGAGGGGCATAGTTGTATAATCTTCGGAGGGGAGAACCCCACCATGCCCTTCTATCAAGGCTTCCCTGCTTTCGAACCCGAGGAGGAGTTCGGGCTCGCTTGCGCTTAGGGGAAGTTTGGGAGCGCGGTCGAGCTTCACTCGACTTTCTTTTCTCAGCAGGCCTGCATGGCTCGCTGATTCGTCATTCTCCAATGGTTTCATCGTCCTTTGCCTTGAAGGCCTCTTCAGCTCGGACATAACCTTCAGCCCGGGCGAGCATATCGGCAAAGTCTCTAGGGTACTTCTTTTTCAGGGAGAACAGCAAGCCATTCTTCTGAAGGCCGCCCTTGAGTGCGGCCATTGCGATAGACTGATCTAGGCTCTGGACCTCCAATGCAGTGGCATTAAATCGGATGACATAAGCTCGGATGGATTCTCCCTCCTTCTGCTTGATGTTCATCAGGGAATCCGAACCTCGATGGGGACATCGGTTGCTAATGAAATGAGCTACAAACTAATGGCTCATCTGGTCAAAAAAGAAGATGGTCCCCGGCTTGAGAGCTGAATACCAATTTCTGATAGCTCCCTTGAGGATGGATCAAAAAGTCCAACACAAAATGGCGTCTGACGTGTGGTGGAGCAACATCATCATTTGGAAGACCTCCAAGTGGTCGACTGGATTGGTGGTCCCGTCGTAACTCTTAAATTGAGGGAGCTTGAAGTTTGGTGGAATTGGTTCCTGCATAATCTTTTGAAAAAAGGAGGGTTAGTGCAAATATCGTTACCATGGGTGGGGAGAGCATGATGGAGTTCTTCAATTCGTCGGCTCATTTTCTGAAGCTTTTGATCTAGGAGATCCTCACAGTCGTTGATTTTTAGAATTTTTGGACCGAACGGGGGCAAAGCTCCCCTAAGGGTAAAGTCATGGTCAGAACATAGACTCTCAGCTCTCTGCTTCCTCTTTTTGGAGGCCACCAGTCGGCTAGCCCAAGTCGGACGTCCCCAAATTGGATCATGCGGCTCTGGAGAAGCCTGCTCTGATTGAAATGGCATCGGAGCCTACCGATGCATGGCCTGCATCACGTCCGTGAGACCGCAAACCTGCTGGACCAGCAGGTTGAACTACTCTGCATCCACCATGGCTGTAGATGGAGCTTGAGTTACTGGAGCCGAAGTTGAAGTGGATAGATATAGATGGGATCTAGCTGCAGAAGCCGTTGACCATCGGATTGAAGCTTTTCTGGGCGATATTTTTTTTATTTTTGAAAAAAATTTCAAAGAGGAAGAAGAGAGATCACTACTGAGCACTCCTTTAAGAATAAGAAAACCTCAGGAATAGAGGGCCCTTCCTCTAGCGTCAATTCTATTGGTGCGAAATCTGATCATCACCGGAGAAGCGTTGGAGTCGGAGAAGATGAGATCGTCGTCAATGACCTGCAAGATAAGTCTCGTCCAGAGCCTGAGATGGATGGCTCTGGTAAGATCTTTCGATGATCAAGTCAGTTCTTTCGACCAACAGAAATGGAGTACTCAGTAGAGAAAATTATAGAGTATCGAGATGGAGAAGAAAGCTTGAAGAAAACGTATCTAAAGAATTCCTTTTATAGATGAAATCGGTAACAAACTGATAGTGACAACCATAACTGTTGGGTAGTGGGCCGCTCGGGGCCATGTGGATTTTGTTACGAAAAGTAATGTTTGTTGTCGCGAAGCGTCAGTTCGTTTGATAATCAGAGTTCGGAGGAGTAGACGTCGGTTGGTGATGACCTTCGAGCTGTATCAATTTTAGAGGAGTTCGGACTCCTTTGAGGTAATTCGGGTGTGAGAAGGTTCGTGCTGGTGTACGAGCCCGACCTCGTGCAGAGATCTTCTCAAACGACTTGTGAGGAGTTCGGCTGCTGGAAGAGTTCGGAAGAAGTTTGACTGCTGGAAGAGTCCGGATGAAGTTCGGCTGCTGAAGGAGTCCGGAAGGAATTCAGCTGCTGAAGGAGTCCGGAAAGAGTTCGGCTGCTGGAGGGAGTCGGGGAGGAGTTCGGTTACTGGAGGAGTCCGAAAAAAATTCGACTGTTGGAGAAAGTCGAGGAGGAGTTCGACTGCTGGAGGGAGTCGGAAAGAAGTTCGGCTGCTGGAGGAGTCCGGAAGGAATTCGATTGCTGGAGGGAGTCGGGGAGGAGTTCGGTTGCTGGAGGAGTCCGAAAAAAATTTGACTGCTGGAGGAAGTCTTAAAGAAATTCGGCTGCTGAGAGTCGGAGAGGAGTTTGACTGCTGAAGGAAGTATCAAGTTGGACTTCGATGGGACCGAAATTTATCTCCAATAGATAGAATTATTAGTATCTTGAGAAATGTTAGATCTCTAGCATCCATATCGAAATACTGAAGGAGCAACATTTAAAGACTTAGATTAGTTACAACATGCTGCAAAAAATTTATTTCCACCATAGGATTTATGAGTTGGATACATCATAAACTTTGATATATTACAGGGAGTAAGATTGGTTATTCTAAAAGTATAGGTAAACGTTTATAATAACAAGACGGTCCCGATGCAGATCTTGAATCCTGCTGGTGAACAAGACTCAGCCTTGCAATGGACGTGAAGTTCCTTTCACAGGCCTTACCTGCATATGAATTTAGGAAGACCGTGCGTGGAAACCCATTTTATTCCTTTTCTTTTCAAAAAATAGTACAATTTCTTTTATGCAAAAATATTTTATTATGGGTTTCACTGGTGCCCTGTACCGATTGCTCTCCTAACTATTACCAAAAATATTTTCCTATCAGCTACCTGGGTCTCCCATTACACCACAAAACAATTCGATCCTCTGAGTGGAAATTCTTAATGGATGAAGTGGGACAAAAACTATCTGGGTGGAAGAAAGGCATTCTTTCACTAGCCGATCGTCTCGTGATACTGAACTCAGTAATTAGGATATTACCACTGCATTGGATGTCTGCTCTTGAATTGCTAGAAGCCATCATAAAAAAGATTGATCGTTCATGTAAAGCTTTCCTATGGAATATCAACAGCAGCCTAGTGAGTTGGGCAAGGGTATGGAGGCCAAAAGTATTCGGAGGCTTGGGACTCTTGAACCTTTTCCTGTTCAACAAGGCTTTGCTCCTTAAATGGTGTTTCAAGTTCTACAACGGGGACGAAAGGCCTTGGCACTCTTGGATTCGGAATATATACTACACCAAGCACACACCTACAGATCTTGCTTCCTCTCACATTAAAAGAGCTTCATATTTTTGGAAGAACGTCTGTAAACTATTTCATCTATTCTAAAACTTCTCCATTCCTCAGGTGCGCAATGGACGGCTGACCACCTTCTAGCATGATATCTGGGCTTCTAATGATACTCTATCTATCAAATAACCCAACATTTATTTGCTCAGTAACAAAAGGACTTGCTCAATTGCTGATTATCTGGAATCCGAGCAGTGGGATTCTCAATTTCGACATCCGCTCAATAACACTGCAGAACAGGAGTTGTCAGTGTTAAGACATCTCATAGCTGATCCGATAACCCAATCTGGACGGGATCACAGGCTATGGAAATGGCACCCATCCCATACTTACACTGTCAAACATGGTTACCACTTCATCATCCATGGAGGCATAATCTCTTTCTTCAACAAGATCATTTGGAAGTGCCCTATTCCAGATAAGGTGAAGATATTCAATTGGCTATGCTACCATAAGAAAGTGCTTATAGCGGATATACTGGCCAAAAAACGAATACAGGGACCAAGTCGATGTCCATTATGCTCATCGAATACAGAAGATATTGACCATTTAATACTAGGTTGTGAATTCTCAAAAAATCTGGACGAACCGTTACCATTAATCTACCACAAGCGACACTACAGACGGTGTCCCCCTCCGTGACTGACTCCGTCAGACCTCGAGCAGCCCACCACTATCGGACGGTATGGTTGTCACCATCAGCCTGGCGATACCATCCTCTCTGCACCAAATTCCATGCAGTCTCGAGCGGTCTGCCATCAGGCGGTATGGCCGTCACCATCAATCAAGCTCCATCTATAAAAGGGATCCTTCAGATATGTTTCCTCTAAGTTCTAAGCTCTCCTCTCTTTCTCAAAATTTTGTCAAACTCATTCCAGAGCACACCATTTCTGTTGGCCAGAAGAGCTGATTTGATCATTGGAGGATCCTGCCGGAGCCACCCCCATCGGCTCCGGATGGAATTTTATTTTGTAGGTCACCGACGGCGACCTCATCATCCTCCACTCCAGCTGGATTCGATGATAATCAGATTCTGCACCAACAGATTTGGTGCTAGAGAAAGGACCGCCTCTGTTCTTGAGGCCCTCTTATTCTTAAAGGAGTGCTCAGCGACGATCTCTCTCTCCAGAGATCTTCCTGATTCCTCTCCAAAATTTTTTTCAAGAGAAAATGCCTTCCAGGAGAGCTTCGACCCAACAATCGACGGCCTCCACGGTCCGATCCCATTCAGATCCATCTGCTCCTGCTTCAACTTCGGCAACTCAAGTTCCATCTATACCTGCGGTAGATGTGGAGCAGTTCAACCTGCTTGTCCAGCAGGTCCGTGGCCTCATGGAGGCAATGCAGGCCATGCAGCAGCCTCCGATGGTGACTCCACCAGAAAACCCACCATCAGGATGTCGAAAATCGGCTCCAAGAAAAAGTACTCGGGCTGACGTACCCATCATCCCTGAAAAGAAAAAACAAAGAGTTGAGGATCCGTATTCGAATTAGGATTCTCTTCTGGGGGAGACCTTTTTCATTTATAGCCGAAAGCCCCCCAAGATCTGTAACCAAGACGACGCCCTCGATCATAGACTGTAGAAGATGGACCGACAGATTAAAGAGCTCGGCCACGTTGCCCCAGCTCATCATGCCGATGTCCGCACCGACTCTCCTTTCTTCCTCCGAATTATGCAAGAGTCCATCCCACCGAACTTCGAGCTTCCTCAATTTAAAAGCTACGACGGAACTTCTGATCCAGTTGATCATCTAGAGACCTTTCAGACCATGATGCTACTCCACGGTGCTTCAGACGTCATACTGTGCCGAGCCTTTCTATCTACCTTAAAGGGAGCAGCGAGAAACTGATGCTCGATATTGAAGTCGGGTACGATCTTCTCTTTTGATCAGATGAGCCATTAGTTCGTGGCTCAGTTCATCAGCAGCCGACGTCCGCACCGAAGTTTGGATTTTTTGATGAATGTCAAGCAGAAGCAAGAAAAATCCATTCGGACTTATATCATCCGATTTTATGCCGTGGCATTGGAGGTCTGGAATCTAGACCAGTCCATTGCGATGGCCGTACTCAAGGGTGGCCTTTAGAAGAACGACTTGCTGTTCTCCTTGGAGAAGAAGTATCTCAGAAACTTTGCCGATCTGTTGACTCGAGCCGAAGGTTATGCCCGGACTGAAGAGGCCTTTAGGGCCAAGGACGATGAAGAAAATTCGAGTGAAGCTCGGCCGTATTTCTGGACTCCTTCTGAGCACAGACGAGCCCGAACCCCCCTCGGGCCCGAGAGCGTGAAAGCTTCGACGGAAGGGCGCGAAGAAGTCCTCCCCCCAGGAGCTAGAACCACCAATGAGGGAGGAACGATAAGAAGATCGGCCGCCTCCTCTATCCTCCACTTCAGCTGAATCCGACGACAATCAGATTCTGCACTAACAATAATATATCTAAAATTTTGATATCAGCAGGTTCTCTAGACAATCACCAAATTATTTTGTTCCGATGATCTTAAGACCATTATTTGAGACCTTTTCTTTTTTTTTTTCTTTTTTTTTTTTTTGGAGAAAAGAGGAGGGTTAAACTCAAACTATCAGTGACTTGACCAATTTGACAAGTTGCCGCCGACTGCTGAAGACCCCGGCTAGATGGGGCATGCCCTACGAGAACTATGAGAATTTTCACTTCGAAGATATTTCTCTGATGTAGAATAAATATACAGCGCAGTGGCTTTGCATAACCATTTTATATGTAAAAAATCTGGAATCATTGTTCTTTGCAGACTTCTGGAATCAAAGCATCGATGCCTCGTAACTTTGTTTAGTCCCAGGGCAGCGATCAATTGAGGATGACTTGGTAACCTTTTTCTCTTGTCATCAACTTCAGCACCCCCAAACACGTCATCAATCTGAACATAGACATTTCTTATTTGAAAAATCAACAAAGTCCGAATGGTATTGTCGCTCTATTTCTGTATTGCTCGCTCCATTGTCTTGGTCTCATGTAAGTTCACTAAATCAGGAGAGGCCATCTCTTCCTCTTTTCCACTCTTCAGCGCATGTGGTAGGACCCGGAACCCACGACTGGACTCCGCCCTTGCCGCTGTCCTCGTCGTGCGACGTGGACTGGAGAATGGAAGATGGATTTGAGAAGAATAGTAGAGTAGTTGGGCAGGATTGCTGTTCGATAAATTGCTCGAGAGAGAAAGGAGCGGAAAGACATCGCGATCGCCCTGTAAGCAAGCTTGGCATGTCTTGGATCAAGTTCCACCGCAGTGGAAATGCTAGCATGAGACCATAGAAAGGGACCGAATAATTGATGAACGGCAATGGAAAGCCTTTTCTTTTTATAATTTCGGTGCTAGTCGAAGACATTTGGGGTGCGATTTATCTTCTCTTAGCTTTCTCAAAAAACTTTTTCTAAAATGTTTCCCACCATATAAAGTTTGCCCGGTCTTCTCGATGCGAATGAAACAATGGCAACTCTAAAATTAGTGTGCGTATTACAATCCGAGCAAAAACACTTCAATACAAACCTCATGAAAAGGTTCGATCTAATTCTACTCAGCCTCTTCAACATGCCCCTCATCATCATCCGCCATGGCATCATACTTTGACATCAAATTATGTTAGCTTTGAAAGTCCGGTGGTTCACACCCTTGAGCTTGATACCGCTGTATTGGGGATAGCGGAAGAATCAAAGTTCTATAATCACTCTTGTTGGGGATAAATTTCGCTTCTGTCAAAATTCAGTTCGATGCTCGCCTAATACAATTGATAATCACGGAAGAGCTTCAGCGGACGAGTCTTAGCCGAACTCCTTTAGACGGTCGAATTACTAGGCGGCCGAGCTCCTGCCAACCTCCTTTAGCTGGTCGAACTCCTCAATGGTCGAGCTCCAGTCGAACTCTTCAACGACCGAGCTCCAATCAGACTCCCACGAGAGCCGAACTTCCTCCATACTCTTTCGATCGCACTCCTCCAACCGAATGCCCATGAGAGCCGAACTCCCTCCACGCTCTTCCAACCAGATGCCTACAGAAGCCGAACTCTTTCCAAGCTTCCCCTTCGACCGAACTCATATAGGAGCCGAACTCCTTTCGAGCTTCTCCTTCGGTCGAACTTTTTTAAGAGTCCGAACTCTCCTAGAATTGATGCATGCCGAAGTCCACCAATTAATGCCTGCTTTCTCAGAGCCACGGCTATTAAATCTGAATGAACGATCACCATCAATCTGCCACAGACGATGCTCTCCTTCGTGATAGACTCCACCAGACCTCGAGCGGCCCACCACTATCAGACGGTATGGCTGTCACTATCGGCCTGACGATACCATCCTCTCTGTACCAAACTCTATGCAGCCTCAAGCGATCCGCCATCAGGCAGCTGCAGCTGTCACCATCAAGCTCCGCCTATAAAAAGGTATCCTCCAGATATACTTACTCTAAGCTCTAAGCTCTCCTCCTCTAAACTCTGTCGAACTTATTCCTGAGTACTCGATTTCTATTGGTCAGAAAAGCTGACTTGACCGTTGGAGGATCTTGCTGGAGCCACCACCATCGACTCCGAATGAAACTTTATTTTGCAGATCATTGGCGGCGACCTCGTCCTCCCCCACTCCAACTTGATCCGACGTCAACCAGATTCTGCACCAACAGATTTGGCGCTAGAAGAAGGACCCTCTATCTTTGAGGTTTTCTTATTCTTAAAGGAGTGCACAGCGATGATTTCTCTCTTTCCTCTTTGAAGATCTCTCTTCTTTCTCTTCAGAGTTTTTTTTTGAGAAAGAATGCCTCCCAAGAGAGCTTCGACTCGACGATCGACGGCCTCCACACTAGATCCATCTGCTCCCGCTTCAGTTTCGATAATTCGGATTCCACCTGTACCCACCATAAATGCGGAGCAGTTCAACCTGCTAGTCCAGCAGGTTCGTGGCCTCGTCGAGATGATGTAGACCGTGCGGCGGCCTCCGACAGCAACTCCACTAAAAAATCCGCCATCGGGATGTCGAAAATCGACCTCAAGAAAGAGTACTCAGACTAGTATACCCATCGTCCTTAGGAAAAAAAAATGGAGAGCAGAGAATCCATGTTTGGATCATAGTTCTCCTCTGGAGGAGATCTTCCCCATTTGTAGTGGGAAGCCTCCCAAGATCTGCAACCAAGATGATTTCCTCGATCACAAACTGTGGGAGATAGATCGACAAATTGAGGAACTTGACCACATTATCCCGGCTCACCTTGATGATGTCCGCACCAATCCTCATTTCTCCCTTCGAATTATACAAGAGTCCATCCCATCGAACTTCGTGCTTCCTCAATTCGAAAGCTACGATGAAACTTCTGATCCAATTGATCATCTAGAGACCTTCTGGACCATGATGCTACTCTACGGTGCTTTAGACGCCATATTGTGCCGAGCCTTTTCATCTACCTTAAAGAGAGCAGCGAGAAACTGGTACTCGGCGTTGAAGCCGGATACGATCTTCTCTTTTGATCAGATGAGCCATCAGCTCGTGGCTCACTTCATCAGCAGCCGATGTTCGTACCGAAGTTTGGATTCTCTGATGAATGTCAAGCAGAAGCAGGAAAAATCCATTCGAACTTATGTCATCTGATTTAACACCACGGCATTGGAGGTTCGGGACCTGGATCGGTTCGTTGCGATGGCCGCACTCAAGGACGGCCTTCAGAAGAATGACTTGCTGTTCTTCCTAGAGAAGAAGTATCCCAGAGACTTCGTCGATCTGCTGGCTCGGGCCGAAGGTTATGCTCGGGCTGAAGAGGCCTTCAAGGCCAAGGATGATGAAGGAAAATTGAGTGAAGCTCAACCACATTTTCAGACTTCTTCTGGGCACGGGCGAGCTCGAACTCCCCCTCGGGCTCGGGAATAGGGAAGCCCCGACAAAAGGATGCACCGAGATTCTCCCCAGCTCCGAGGTTCTTCCCAACGAAGACTTTATAATTACACCCCCTTAACACTCTGAAAGCCCAAATGCTAATGAAAATCAGGGAACAACTTTCGAGATCGGAGAGGATGCGTTTTCGCCCCAGCAAGCGTAATTCCAACAAGTTCTGTCTCTATCATCACGACCACGACCACGATACTAAAGAAGCTGTTCAGCTTTGAGATGAAATCGAGGAGCTCATCAGGAGAGGCTAGCTAGATCGATTCCTTAGACGCCGATCTGAAGCAGGAGAAGATCGATCAAGGACGTTGTCATAGCCAGAAATAACAAAAAGATCGGTCGCCTTCCGTACCATTGATGCCACGTCAAGCTCGCTCCAAATTGAAGAGGCCAGCAAAAAATAGAGGAGGTCGTCAGATTTTAGAACCTATCGTCTGAAGAAACTTAGAGGAACATTGCTCCCACGATCAGGAGATGCACCGCCAGTAATTTTCTTTCAATAAAATTCTTTCATTTCGATAATATTGTTTCTTGGTGTAAAAACTACGTGATGATAGGAAAGAAGCAGTCAATAGTTATCGTGTTAGGAATAAGAGGAGAACCTCGTCCTAACATGAGTCGATCAAAGTCCTACAATCTCAGCTGTAGGAGATAAGATCTCCCCCGAGGGTCCGGGCCAACCTCGACTGTAGGAGATAAGATCTCCCCCGAGCGCCTGCAACAACCTCGACCATAGGAGATAAGATCTCCCCCGAGGATCCAACCCAACCTCGACTGTAGAGGATAAGATCTCCCCCGAGCGTCCGCATCAATCTCGACCGCAGGAGATAAGATCTCCCCCGAGGATCCGGGCCAATCTCGACTGTAGAAAATAAGATCTTCCCTGAGCGCTTGCAACAAACTCGGCTGTAGGAGATAAGATCTCCTCTGAGGGTCTAAGCCAACCTCGACTGTAGAAGATAAGATCACCTCCGAGCGTCCACAACAACCTCAACTGTAGGAGATAAGATCTCCCCGAGCGTCCGCATCAACCTCGATCGTAGGAGATAAAATCTCTTCCGAGGGTCCGAGCCAACCTCGGCTGCAGGAGATAAGATCTCCCCCGAGCGCCTGCAATAATCTCGACTACAGAAGATAAGATCTCCCTTGAGGGTCCGGGCCAACCTCGACTGCAGGAGATAAGATATCCTCCGAGCGTCCGTAATAACCTTGGCTGTAAGAGATAAGATCTTTCCTGAGGGTCCAGGCCAACCTCGACTGCAGGAGATAAGATCTCTCCGAGCATCCGCAATAATCTCAACTGCAGGAGATAAGATCTTTCCTGAGGATCCGGGCCAACCTTGGCTATAGGAGATAAGATCTTTCCGAGCATCCGCAACAACCTCAAATGCAGGAGATAAGATCTTCCGTGAGGGTCTGGGCCAACCTCGACTATAGGAGATAAGATCTTCCCCGAGCACCCGCAACAACCTCGGTTGGAGGAGATAAGATCTCCTCCGAGGGTCCGGGCCGACCTCGACTGCAGGTGATAAGATCTCTTTTCGAGCGTCCGTAACAACCTTGGCTGCAGAAGATAAGATCTCCCCCGAAGGTCCGGGCCAATCTCGACTGTAGGAGATAAGATCTTCCTCGAGCATCCATAACAACCTCTGCTGCAGGAGATAAGATCTCCTCCGAGGGTCTGGGCTAACCTCGACTACAGGAGATAAGATCTCCTCCGAGGGTACAGGCCGATCTTGACTGTAGGAGATAAGATCTCCTTCTAGCATCCACAATAACTTCGGCTATAGGAGATAAGATCTTTCCCGAGGGTCCAGGCCCACCTCAACTGCAGGAGATAAGATCTCCCCCAAGCGCTCGCATCAATCTCGACCGTAGGAGATAAGATCTCCCCTAAGGATCCGGGCCAACCTCGACTGCAGGAGATAAGATCTTCTCCGAGCGCCCGCCGCAATAACCTCGACTGCATGAGATAAAATCTCCCCTGAGGGTCCGGGCCAACCTTAGCTGCAGGAGATAAGATCTTCTCCGAGCACCCGCAACAACCTCGACTGTAGGAGATAAGATCTCCTCTGAGGGTCTGGGCCAACCTCGACTATAGGAGATAAGATCTCCTCCAAGTGTCCGCATCAATTTTGACCGCAGGAGATAAGATCTCCTCCGAGGGTTCGGACCGACCTCGGCTGCAGGAGATAAGATCTCCTCCGAGTACCCGCAACAACCTCAGCTGCAGGAGATACTCATTAGGAACAGGAGGAGAACCTCGTCCTAACGTGAGCAAAGTCGAAGACCTCGTTCATTTTAGAACGGGATGGGGGAGAGGTCCTGACAACGGCCCTTATGTGCCCCCATAGCTCGTTAGAAATAGAAGAAAAATCTCATCCTAACGCGAGCAAAGTCAAAACCCTCATTCATTTAGAACGAAATGAAGAGAGAGGCCCTGACAATGGCCCTTATGTGCCTTCATAATCCGTTAGAAATAGGAGGACCTCATCCTAACACGAGCAAAGTCGAAGATCGGGCCTCAAAGTCTACACCAGCCTCGACTAGAGATAAGATCTCTCCCGAGCGACCGAGACAACCTCGGCTAGAGATAAGATCTCTTTCGAGTGCTCGTGTCAACCTCGGCTAAAGATAAGATCTCTTCCGAGCGATCGAGACAACCTCGGCTAGAGCTCGAGCGACCGAGACAACCTCGGCTAGAGATAAGATCTCTTCCAAGCATCCGCATCAACCTCATCAACTTCGGTTAGAGATAAGATCTCTTCCGAGCGATCCTACCAACCTCAGCTAGAGATAAGATCTCTCTCGAGCGACCACGTCAACCTCGACTAGAGATAAGATAAGATCTCTTCCGAGCATCCGAGACAACCTCGGCTAGAGATAAGATCTCTTCCGAGCGTCTGAGTCAACCTCGGCTAGAGATAAGATCTCTTTCGAGCGACCGCGACAACCTCGGCTAGAGATAAGATCTCTTCCGAATACCTGAGTCAACCTCGGCTAGAGATAAGATCTCCTCCGAGCTAATCTCGACTGCAGGAGATAAGATCTTCCAAGTGATCGAGTCAACCTCGACTATAGGAGACGAGATCTCTCCTGAGTTTCAACTTCAACATCAACTTTGGCTGGATGTGAGATCTCCCTCGTGCTTCAATCTGAACCGGCATAGAGCCCGAAAGAAAACTTCGACAGTCGTCCTTTCTGCACTTTCTTCCTTCGAGTTTCAAACCTAAAAGTGAAAAAATTATTATTGGAGATAAACCTCGCTCCTGGTGAAGTCCAGTTTGATGCTCGTCTAATGCAACCGATAGCCACGGAAGAGCTTCAGCAAACGAGTCTTAGCCGAACTCCTTCAGATGGCCGAACTCCTAGGCGGTCGAGCTCATATCGAACTCCTTCAGCCAGCTGAACTCCTCAGCGATCGAGCTCCTGTCGAACTCCTTCAGCCGACCGAACTCCTCAGCGATTGAGCTTCAGTCAAACTTTTCAGCGGTCGAGCTCCAATCGGACTCCCACGAGAGTCGAACTCCCTTCGTACTCTTTCAATCGCACTCCTCCAGTCGGATGCCCACGAGAGCCGAACTTCCTCCGTGCTCTTCCAGTCAGATGCCTATAGGAGTCGAACTCCTTCCAAGCTTCCTCTTCGGTCGAACTCCTACAAGAGCCAAACTCCTTTCGAGCTTCTCCTTCGGCCGATTTCTTTCAAGAGTTCGAACTCCTCTGAAATTGATGCATGTCGAAGTCCACCAATTAATGCCTGCTTTCTCAGAGCTACGGCTATTAAATCTGGACGAACGGTCACCATCAGTCTGCCACAGGCAGCACCCCCTCCATGACAGACTCCGCCAGACCTTAAGCGGCCCACCACTATCGAATAGTATGGCTATCACTATCGGCCTGACGATACCATCCTCTCCGCACCAAACCCCACGCAGCCTCGAGCGGTCTGCCATCAGGCAGCTGCAGTTGTCACCATCAAACTCCGCCTATAAAAAGGGATCCTCCAGATACGCTTACTCTAAGCTCTAAGCTCTTCTCCTATAAACTCTGCTGAACTCATTCTTGAGCACTTCATTTCTGTTGGTCATAAGAGCTGACTTGACTGTCGGAGGATCCTATCGGAGCCACCACCATCGACTTCGGATGGAATTTTATTTTGCAGATCACCGACGGCGACCTCATCTTCTCCCACTCTAGCTCGATCCGGCGTCAACCAAATTCTGCACCAACAACTCTAATTGATATAATGGGAGGGATCAGGAGAGGTTAGATAGAATATAACACTCCAGTTTTACTTCATTCCATTAGTTCGTCTGACTCTCCCGCATGATGAACCATTACATGCCTTTATATAGTTACATAATGACTCTTGATACATTCCTTGCATAAATGTACTAGAATATCTAAGAGACAACCATCAATTACTTACATAGAATCCTAAAAAGCACCCCATGACGAGCCCTAAAGATACATTATGAATACTAGCATTGAATTGTTCATGACTATTCAACTCATATGACTCTTTGCTTGCCACATGATGCTTGATATGTTCATGACTATTTACTTGTTGACTCTGATCGTACCACATACGATGCCGCATAGAATACAATGAGGGTTGACTCAACTGAGGTGACTACTACATTCGGTTTAATATCCAACAAGTCATTCATTCATACTGCTCCCTACCCCCATGAAATCATCTAGGCTGTTCTATTAGTGACAACATGAGCTCTTGCTCTAGACTGTACTGTCTAGTCGAATCATTAGCATTGTCTTTAACTAGTATCTTGCTTGGCAAGCCTGCTACCATTCCATCATTTTGTATAACACCAAAATCATGCTTTAATTTTCCGAGCCTTCGCATGGTGTCAAGTTTTTGTTCCACCTCCCTCATTGTGGGCCTTTCTTCTCCTTTCAATCTCAGACATAATTCAGTGAGAGAAGCAACTGTTACAATCTCTTCGTCTCCTCCATCTTCCATAATGTGGGGGTCTAAAATGTCAGAGAGATGCTTCTCTCTTAAGGAACAAATAAAATCAAAAGTTAGAGTTCTCTCTGTATACCTACTGTATGAAATTGGATCTCTTCCGGTTAGCAACTCCAGGAGAATGACTCCAAAGCTGTAGACATCACTTTTTTCTGTTAGTTGGCCTGTTTGGTGGTACTCGGGATCCAAGTAACCATATGTTCCTTGAACAGCTGTGGTTACACATGTTTGATTGAGAGGAATAGATCTTGAAGCACCAAAATCTGATACTTTTGCGGTATAACTTTCATCAAGTAGTATGTTAGATGACTTGACGTCTCTGTGAAAAATTGATATTGAAGCAGCATGGTGGAGATATGATAGTGCACTTGCAATTTCAGCAGCAATTCTTAGACGATCTTGCAATGATAGAGGAGCAAAGTGTTGGCTGTCATGGAGATGATTGAAAAGAGTTCCTCCAGAGATGAATTTATAAACTAACAAGGGGACTTTGGATTCTAGGCAACAGCCAAACAACTTAACCACATTCCTGTGATTGATTTGAGAAAGAATGACCATCTCATTTATAAATTGATCTAACTCAATTTGATTTTTTGATAGCAACCACACGTTGGTCTGATAGAATTCCTTTATAGACAGTGCCATGGCCTCCCTTACCAACAACACGAGCACTATCAAAATTATTGGTCGCCTTCTCTAGCTCTTCCAGTGTGAAGATTTTCATCCTCTCAACAAGAGTTTCATCAGAAGAAACAAGCTGTTGTAACAGCAAACCCCGGTTTTCACGAAAGAATTTTTTCTTTCTTTTTTTCACATTTCTTTCCTTCAATTTTCTCCAAATCAGAACACTAGATCCAACAAGAAAAAGAATGCCTACTCCAACACTTCCGGCTGTTATAAAAATTGTGCCTGCATGTAAGAACTTACAATGAGATACTGCAACATTTTGGACGGTAGACAAATTAAGATCAGACAGGCAGGAGAAAGGAGTAGGAATGAATGAATAAATAAATAAAGCTTCCATTAGTCGTGGCCATGATGGAATCAGATCCTCTCCAGTTTGTGTCTACTCCATCAAATCAAATCGGCCATATATCACCATCCATGCAGCTGGATCTCTTCGATTGCTAATTAAGGAGGAATCAAACAGATGGTTTCCATTCTAGTTTTAAGCATGTCTTATCAATCAGCCGACGTTGATAAGTAAGATCAATCTCGTGAATGAATGGTGGATGATTTAACTAGCTAGATAGAACTCGACATAGATGGAAGTTGGATGTTCCAAAATTGAGCACCATGCATATATTTGGATGTTGCCCATGTACTATATTAATTCTGCAACCTATATTCATTGTTTCTATGTGGTTCAGAGATTCAGGAAAAATATGTATTAATTCTGAGGTAGTTAGGTGTAGAAGAGAGAGCACACCTAAAACGGACTTATCTCTGATGCAGCCTGCTTCCATCAGAGCATTTCCATGGGTGCCTTCTGGACGGTAGCAAGTGTAGCTCCCAGGGGAATTACGACAGGCTCCATAGCATCGATACTGCTTCCGACGCGCGCACTCGTCTATATCTACAATAGAAGCAGCTTTATAAGAAGAAGAAGCCATGCTTTGAAGCAAAATTTAGAATTATGAGAAGTTGAGTCACTGAGCAATAAATTGGTGGTTTGGTGGGGGATTCATGACTCCCTCCACTTTTAAAACGAAGGAGAGAGGGAGAGAGAGAGAGAGCTTGAGTCCACTCCAGTTCTCGTGGATTAGATCTATCTTGGACAGATTAACTCACAGATCAATAGTTCCATATAAAAAAAACTCAGAAATCAATAAGAAAAATACTCATCAGTAATGTTATATTTAATTTACACAAAAGATTAGGTACTATAAGAATTGACATGTGCGCGCGCACGTGAAAGTACAACAAAAGTTGTGCGTACAAAGACTCATAAATAATAATTATACGTGGATTCTGGTCAAGAATAATCATATATACTTAGGCTACATGATATGAAAAATACTTTAATTTGACAGATCTAGGTAGTTTGACCAAGTTGGATGGATGGATCGCTGATCCACCCAAAACTCAGCGGAGTTTTTCAACTAAATTAATAGCTGAGTTTCCTAATTACGTTTCTAACGCAGGAGCTAGCTAGCAATTCAATGACGACGGGAAATTTGATATCAATCTCCCATCTAGACCGGATGATCCTTGATTCAGACAACTGAATTTAGGGAAAAAGGAAATTTAAAACTCGTGATCAGTACCTTGGCATCCACTGGAGAGATAGGATTGCCTTCATAGCCCACCGAACAGTTGCAATAGTATCCAGGGCCGTTGGGAGGGTCCGTACACTCGCTGTGGTCGCTAAGGCAAAGGTAAGAAGTGGTGTTATGCTTGACTTTCTCACAGCTCGTGCCCCCCACCGCCCAGTCCAGCACCACAGGTGCTCCGTTCTTGTTTCTCTTGTAGAAGTCCAACGATGAGATATCAGAGGCCATGAACTTGTTGTACCATTTCTCATCTGCCAAGAAAGAATAGATGCAAGGATACGCCTGCTGGACGCTGGTGCTGCTACTCCCAATGGGATCAATGGTACAATAATACTGGACAAGCCCCTTGGGAATGGAAGCCTGGCAGCAGTCCAAACCATTGCACGAGCCAGTGATGGTGCTGCTTATATTGAAGCATGTCGGCAAGCATCCAGTGACGTACTTCTGTCCATCGGAGTTTAGTATGTATGCGTAGGTGTTGCAGCCAATAGCGGTGAATTTGTTGCGAGTGTCAGAGAACTTGAAGGGTGTGCCCGTGAAGTTCATCGGCCAATAGCCGGAGGCGTCTTCGCCGTAGTTACACTGCAAGCTGATGTTGCCGTAGACATGCGCGATTCCTTCTGGCAGGTCGACATCGATTAGCTCAACGTTGCCACCTAAGAAAGGCTTCGAGTTGATGCATGTGACCTCGAAACCTTCCATGAAGCAGTTGGGGCCAATGCCGAAGGGGTATGGGATGGTGATATCGCCGCACTTATCTGCGCAGCCTGGTAACGAAGTAATCGCTGACGCCACTGCTGCTGCTCCTAGCAGCAGCAGTTGTAGCTGGAGCAAGAACACTGGCATGGATTCGATCCCTCTACTGCTGAAAGATTGCACATGATGGAAGATATCAGCTCTTTAAATGAAGATGCGAAGAAATAAAATTTCCAAGCATGTGTTGGTTCTGTCATCGACGCGGAAGAGGAGATCCTTGGAATTAGTCTTCACCGGCAAACCGGCCCGTTGTCGACCGACTTTGGCGACTCTTCTAGTCTTCTTTAGATACTTTTCAGCATGAGGACCAACTTGGCTGCCGTTCTACATATTTATTGTACCAATCCAATAAATATACTAACATTTAGATCAGAAAATAAGATATGCAGAAAGTCAGAAAAGATCATATCTGTCACGGTAGTCCGCAATATAATTTTCATGTGTTTAGGCACAATATCATCATCCACTTTTTGCAAAGAGATTTTGACTTTTTCTTAAATAATTTCATCGTAAGGAAAACTTCTTGCAGGATTTGGAATTGACTTGGTCCTTCCAACATTGAATGTTCATTGTGACTTGTTTGGCTTTGTCCCACCTCCGCTGGGAGAAGTGACAGAGACAAGAAAAACTATATTTTGCTCGACTGGTGGATCTGATTTTATTTTACACTAACCTCTGTCTTGTTCTACAAGCATTTATTCTTGTTTCACACCTTGTTCTGTTATATCACCTCTACCATAGTCTTTTAAGACTCACCAAAAAGAAAAAAACAAAGGTGAAGCTTTAGATTAGAATTTTTGTTAGCCATAGAAGGTTTTTCCAGGCTCCAAAGTAGTTGCATCAAGTATTTTCTTTTGGAAAGAACAAAATTAAATCCAAACACCTTTACGAGAAGCAACGCCATGCCCGATGAGAACAGCTACCAGAAAGTTAAAAACTGATTTGGATTCTCCTTAGAGAAAGTGTTGCCTTCTAACATCATGGATAGAATTATTAGCATCTTGAGGAATGTTGGATATCTGGCATCCATATCGAAATACTGAAGGAGTAACATTTAAAGATGTGGATTAGTTTCAACATGCTGCAAAAAATTTATTTCCACCACAGGGTTTATGAGTTGGATACATCATAAACTTTGATATATTACATGGAGTAAGATTGCTTTTTCCAATGTATAGGCGAATAGTTATAATATAACATGACATTCCAGATGCAAATCTTGAATCTTGCGGTGAACAAGACTCAGCCTTGCAATGGCTGTAGAGTCTGCTTCATAGGCCTTGCTGGCATACGAATTTACGGACATTGTGCATGGAAACCCACCTTATTTTTATTCTTTTTTGAAAATAGAACAATTTTTTAATACAAAAACAGTTTATTTTGAGTTTTACCGGAGATACCTATTGCTCTTCTAACTATTATAAAACCTCTTTAAATGTAAATTAACCTATATTACACGTTCGCATCCATTATTAATATGTGTTCGTCAACTAATCTAAAATGTGTGATTCATTTCCATTGGAATGGTGAAATGGTTCTTTGAAGTTCACAAAATGAGTCGCATTTGTTGAAAAAAGAAAACAAAGAAAGCGGCCCTTTTCTGTGAAACAAAAGATTAATTAAATTTTGAAAATTCCCTATAAGCGGAGGCCGAATTTTGGAAACTCCTGTGATCTAACCAAAGAAGATGTCCAGCGAATTGTTGTTCACACTAACCTTCCAAGCTCTGCCAAGTTGATAGAATGATAGGGAAGTAGTGTCTTACTAGGTGAGCAACTAGTAATATTTTGATCATTGACAAGATTCTGGTTAAGATATTGACTTACCTATATAATGTATATGAAAAACTTGACCCTTGTGGATTACCACAACCACGCTTCTAGTCTATGGTAGGTATCAATACAATGATTAGTCTTGTGGACTACCACAATCATATTTATAGCCTGTGATAGGGCACTAACACCATAGCTAGTCCAAAGGATTACAAGCGCCCAATCCCAACTACCACAATCATGTTTACAAGCACTAATAGTGGCTAGTCTAAAAGATCATATATGTTCAACTCTGAACTACCATAGCCATATTTATAGTACCGTCGCTAGTCCTGTGGACTACCACAATTATATTTATAGTCCGTGGCGGAGCACCAACACCATGGCTAGTCCAAAGAGTACCACAACCCCACATGCAGTCACACAGTTCAATTACAAGTTCGTTAGGTATTATAATAAAAAATTATATTCTTTTACAAAACTCAATGCACATAATTTTCAAAGTCCTTTCGAGTCACGAATAGTGATATACCATACATAACTTCATACAGAATTATACATACATATATATTATATGACTATCAAAATCACATAAATCAAATCATTAAAGCATATATAAAATAATTTTTATATAAAAATGTGATCAATGTCCAAAAATTCTTATCTCTACTATCATCAGACTGAACTTGCTAGGTTTATAATCTAAATGTCAAGAATCTTAATCGGTGTCCTCTCATCCAAGAAATTACTCTTCTAGATATCTAAATTAATATTTTAAAATAAATTAAATAAATCAAATTAAAAGCCTAGAGCCTTCTATCAGGGTTCGTCAGGGTCCACACCCCCATTTCTAAAATTTGTTCTTCTAAAATCTCCCATAATCTATCTAAAGGAAGAAAATAAGGAATTAAATAATTAACTAAATTAAATAAATAATTAATTAATTATAATTAGAGAAGAGAGAGAAGATTTCCCTCTTCTTCTCTTCAATTTCCTTCCCAAAATAAGGGATTTATTCCCCCTCTCCTTCCTCTCCCACGCATGATCATGGAAAACCAGGGTGGTCGGCCTTTATGGTAGCTCCTGGTGGCGGCGAAGCCATGGCCCCAGTGATCATCAAACGGTGATTGTTGCTGGCGGCATGCAAGGGAACACAAACAAAAATAGAGACCGCCCTATTTTGAACTCAAAATTGGTGGCTTGCCATTGCACGCTAGCGACGAGAGAGCAATCAAAATAAAAAAGAAATAAGAGGGAAAGGAGTTTACCTTGCTCCAACAGCCTTTTTGGGTAGCAATCCATGGAGAACACCTTGAGAAATCCTGGCCAATTGATCTCTCAAACAATCCATAGTGAAGACCTAAGGGAGGGAGAGAAGGCTTTTATAGATAAGTCTCCTAAGCTAGCTAATCTAGACTCCCACGACCCTGATCTCGTCAGAATCGGGAGGAAAGAAGTCTCCTAACCACAGTCTTCTTCCTCCTCTCTTTCACGTGCCATGCATATGGTCAAGTGGGTTTTTGGACCATTTAAATCAGGGCTGGGGTCCAAGAGCCCCACCAGATTAGGCTATGCTGGGCAATTACAATATCTCGGATAACTTTTTTGTTAAAAATATCAAAACAAATGCATAAAATGTGTGGTTAATTATAGTTTTGTCTTATTGACCAATATAATATATCCAAAATTTTGATGGGCATCAACCAATTCCTTGGACAATCACAAAACTATCTTGTTCTAGTGATCTTAATTAAGATCATTATTTAAGACCATAATTTTTTTTCTTTGAGAAAAAAAGGAGGGTTGACCTTAGTGACTTAACCAATTTGACCAATTAGCACCCACTGTTTGAAGACCATAGCTAGATGGGGCTTGCTCTGCGAGAACTATAAGACTTTTCTTCTTTTTTGAAAGAAAAAAGGGAGGCAATAGAGAGCTACCCCCTAATTTATTTCATAATAAGAAATAGATACAGATTATATAATTATATATATATAAGGGTATAGATAAAAGAAAGGATCATATTCTAGAAGGCAATGCCAAGCTTTCAAGTCTCTTTCAAAGATTTTGTACCTGAGAATTAGTCTTAGAGGGATAAAGATTGCTCCAGCTTCTCAAAGATTGGAGGATATCCTGCAAAATAGAATAAATAGATCTTTCTTGGTTAAAAAAATACGTGCATTTCTCTCACTCCATATCTCCTAGTAAACTACAGCCATAAGCATATCTCTTGCCTTATTATCCACATAATTTCTATTCTTCTTCCTCCAACTCATCCAAAGGTCAAAGAATGAAAACGGTCTTCCTTTCCATCTTAGCTATAGCTTAAGAATAGTCCGTAAACTCGAAGTGGGTGTGCATCTAGAGAAAAAATGATTAGCTATTTCTATATTTGAGCCTCATGGAGAGTATAACCATTGCTAACATTCCAATCCTTCTTGGCGAGCACCTCACATGTGTGTAACTTATTCCTTGTTGCTAACCCCATAAGAAGATCTTGACCTTTTCAGGAGTATAAATCCTCTAAAGCACTTTAGCAAATGAACATTTCAAGCCACCATAATTGAAAAATTTTTAGAAAGAGCTAGCAAAGAATAATCTATTTTGAGTTAGTTTCCATACCAACACATCTGTAATATGGAGAGGTCTGAAAAGAGTGAGAGAGGCAAGCAAAGAAGCTAGTTGATTAGCTTAAGGTTTAGTCAATATTCCCCGCACTCTAATACACCAATCCAACTCCAAAATGATGCGTTGGGTATATTCATTTTTATCACTTGAGAGTAAGGAGCATCAAAGTGAGAAAAAAAATAAATCACATCCATCCAAACATCCTTCCAAAACCTAATGGAATCTTTATTTCCAGCTTTAAATGCCACATAATTTCAAAATGCTAAATTTTTTGAACACATATTCTTCCAAATAGGAGAAAATCAAGATGTACCTTTTCTTGATCTCATGTCAAATCTTCTTTTTGAGTAGCAAGCATACCCAATCTGCTGCTACCAAGGGTTAGGGGACCCTTGTAGAAACTTTCAAACCTATTTGGCCAAGAGAGACTAGTTTATCTGAGTCAATTCATTGCTCTCAAGCCTCTTTGCTTTTTAAATTTACAGACAGTGTCTTAATTTGCCAAACAATAAAATCCGCCCATAGTATCAAAGTCTCTCCAAAAAAATGCTCTAGATGTTATCTAGCCTATTTATAACACACCTTAGTTATTTAAAGACAAACATATAATAGAAAAGAAGCACAGAGAGTACTGAGTTGAGTAGAGTTAGCCTCTCACCCTATAAAAGTAATTTTTCTTTCCAAGCAGCTAGTTTTGAGCTCATCTTATCAATCAAAGGCATCCAGTAATCTTTAAGTAATTTCTTAAGATGAAGAGGCTAGGTATTGAAAAGGAAGAGAACCTTGGTTATAGTTTATTCAAGATGCAAATTGAGCTGACTTATTCTCTATCATATTCAAATAGATGACCAAGCTTTTATAGAAATTTATACTCAAACCAGATGCACCTTCAAATGCTAGCAAAATTGCTTTGGCAGTCGACACACTATTCTTTTTGCCAGCATTAAAAAAAAGAATATCATTAGCAAACTGTAAGCACAAAATATTACTAAATTTCTTTTGATGCCCAATATCTCTGACCAAACCTAAAGCGTCAGCTCACTTGAGAAATCATGAGAGAATATCCACCACTAATATAAACAAAGAGGGCGATAGAGGATTTCCTTATCTCAAACCCTACTTACACTTCATTCATCTGCCATGAGAGAACTATGAGATTTTTCACTATGAAGATATTTCTCTGATGTGCAATATATAAATGCACAATGCAGTGGCTTTGCATAACCATTTTTTTATGTTAAAAAATCTAAAATCTTCGTTCTTTCTAAACTTCTCGGTCTTCTATCCCAACCAGGAAGGATAAAATCTTGATTCATCTCAATGTTAGTCAACCATGGAGATAGCTAATACCTCTTCATTGTTAAAGCATCAATGCCTAGTAAGTTTGTCTAATCCTCAGGGTAGCAATCAATTGAGGATTACTTGGTACCTTTTTTCTCTTCTCATCAGCTTCAACACTCCTAAGCACTTGACTATTGATGCAGCACATCAAGTCATCAATTTGAACATAGGCATTTCTCGTTCGAAAAATCAACAAAGTCCCAGGCAAGCCCAAATACAAATAGAAGGCCATGAACCACTTCATAGTGCCAAGAAGATAAACAATCTACTGGAATCAAATAGTTCTGCAAGAATATTAAAATTTATATATATATATATAAAAGAAAAAGGTATGGTTAAAAGGTCCCCAACAAAAAAAGGAAAATGTCAGGGAAATTGATAAGATAGGTGATAAATCTATGAAAAAAATATAGAAATTAATAATGGATGGACCATTACTATTAGAGTTTGGTTTCTTTTTAATGGTCGAAGGGCCCAGTTCAATTAAAAGTGAGGATATATTTAAAAGGATCTTGAAATCTCACCTGTCCATCTCGACCCTCATCATGTACATTGCCAATGCTCAATGCTGGCAGGAAACAAACAAGGCAAGGAAAGAAAAATGCCTGGCTTAATTATCGCTTAATTCTTGATTAACCTTCAGTCAAACAAAAATTTCTTGATTAACCTGTGACAATCATCTTTGTCATTTCCTGTGCATCAAATATGCCCTGTGCTAGCATTCATAAAGTAGACTAATAATGAATAATAATTAATGTTGGGTAATTTTCCCAGAGCATTTTTTTGCTTTAGGTGCGCATGTAGTTAGTTATATTTGTTTTAATGTCGTAACTCGTATACATGGGGATAGAAACTAGGCATTAATGTTTAGCCCCAAGCACTCAAAGGTAGTCTATCCATGCATTATTTGATCGCCATTTGACCAGAATTTATCCATTGACTAATCAGAGTTAACCTATAAAACATTTATAGAACACCTGAAGACAGAAGCCACGGTGAATTGGTAAGTATTAAATAGGGAAAGAAAATTAGGAAAATAGTTTGGGAAATTTTCATTATAACCATGTGCTTCTTTCTTTTGTTCTTCTTGAGTGCTGTCATAGGTCCTAATAACGACAGCATATAAAATAAAAATGCCTTGACACCCACTTGGGTGCAGCACCCTGTCACCACCTAAACTTCCCAGTATATTTAATGAGCCCCTCTGCATGTAAATCATTATTCGATCAGATTCCTACAGAATCCAAGATAATTTACCATAACCGCTTAGTTAATTAGCAAGCTAATTAGCATTCAAAATTTACATCTGAAACACAAATGCATAATAAAACAATAACGTCTTCAGCATCTCTATACACATTATAATTTGAGCAAAGACAACTCAAATTAATACAAGCGTTATCATCATGAACAGATGATGACAATAACGTAGACATGTCTCATCTCTTGGAGCTAGAGGAGCCACCAGCAGAGCTGACAACCCTTACTCCATTTATTAGCAGCATGAGCAAAACATTACAACAACAGCAGCAGCAACATGAATTCAATCGCGAAATTAATTGAAAGAACATCGATTTAACTCTCCGGCTCGGCCTCATCGGCATACCCCTCGTCCTCCACCTCAGCCACCGCATCCTGGTATTGCTGGTACTCCGACACCAGATCATTCATATTACTCTCCGCTTCAGTAAACTCCATCTCATCCATCCCCTCCCCGGTATACCAATGCAAGAAGGCCTTTCGCCTGAACATGACCGTGAACTGCTCCGAGACACGCCTGAACATCTCCTGTATCGACGTCGAGTTGCCCATGAAGGTCGCCGACATGGACATGCCGGTGGGCGGGATGTCGCAGACGCTGGACTTGACGTTGTTGGGGATCCACTCGACGAAGTAGGAGGAATTCTTGTTCTGGACATTGATCATCTGCTCGTCGACCTCCTTGGTGCTCATCTTGCCGCGGAACATGGCGGAGGCGGTGAGGTAGCGGCCATGGCGGGGGTCGGCGGCGCACATCATGTTCTTGGAGTCCCACATCTGCTGAGTGAGTTCAGGGATGGAGAGGGCTCGGTACTGCTGGGAGCCGCGGGAGGTGAGTGGGGTGAAGCCCACCATGAAGAAATGGAGGCGGGGGAAGGGGATGAGGTTGACGGCGAGCTTTCGGAGGTCGGAGTTCAGCTGGCCGGGGAAGCGGAGGCAGCAGGTGACACCGCTCATGGTGTTGGAGATGAGGTGGTTGAGGTCACCAACTGATATACAAACATGCCATTAGAAGGAGCTCCTAATAGAAGAGTTGGGATTGGGCTGTGAAGTGGTCCAAGTTTCATGCCAGAAGTGTAGTGTTTTGCGCTTGCTAACAGGGTACGAAGAAGGTATGTTGACCTTCTATTGTTTAAGCGAACGGTGATTACATATTTATCAGTAGAATTATTGGTGGGCTTCGTCAACATAACAAGAAAGGCTGAAATGGCTTGGGAAAGGCTCAACTCACCCAGAGACAAAAAGGTGGGTCTAACGTAAACACGTAGAGACGGTTTAGATCTAAATATGTACAAACAAGTAGCGGAAAAATGGCTTGTTAGAGGTGCTGGTCATGACTAGTGGGTTGAGCCTGGGCTGACTCGTTTTCTTGTCGTCGGCCACTTAAAGTGGGACCCAAAATTGGAAGAGATATTCGGGACAGGGTACGTAGTTTGTCCTCATTCGTCATGCATGCACAAAGAAATAATATATAGTGTACATACATCAAGTGGTGAACGTATCATTTATATGTAACCACCAATATATTACACCATGACGCCGAATTCTGGACAAAATCATGCCATCCACTATTGGTAACGCCAGCTTGTGCCGATGGAGAAATCATTGGATGAACCTGGTCACCGTGGATTTAGGATAAAATCATCCTAGATGAATTCATTTCATTCTAAGATGAAATTGTTAGGTGGATCTATGTCACCTTCCATCTAATAATTGCTCAAGGGTCACATGCATGGCCTGAGTGATGGGCCCAATCGTGGAAATAATTTCACAAAAGTGAGGTTAGTTTTGTGCGATCGTCTGTTGTCATAGCATTGCTCATTATTTAGTAGAGTCCCATCAATTGTCCAGTTATTCAACATTTTGTTCAGCTAGCATTCTCTAACTTATTGATAGAGATCCAGCCAGTTTCTAAAACAAGCTTAGATCTACCCTCAGGTCGAAAAATCATAACCATAATAAATTTTAATTCCTACACGGAGAGGTAAAAAGCCAGAAAGATCCTGAATTAATATCTAGTTCGTGTTCCATCAACTTCTATTCTATGTTTGCTCCTTATAAAATTGGGAAAGCTACGACAACTCAGACAAATCGCTAACCAATCACTTTGCCTCATTTAATGGCAAATTCCACGATGCCAGTACAAAGGGAGCAATGACAACACACCGCGCCAGTAAATGACTTTTTAAGTGGTTTTTTCTGGAGTTGCTAAAGCATTTTCCATGCCCATTATCGAGGAGCTTGGATCATCCTGCAGCACTCATCCTAATTATCTTGAAACAATTCATAATTGACAACCTTTGTTTCATTAACATATTAACCTTTCTGAATTCACCGTTTTCTTGCTTATAGCTGAGATGGCAAATATGGTCAGCATAAGGGTGGGGTTGGGTCCGACCGTGATGGATCCACAAGTAAACAGTGCAAGTTGCTAGCTAGCATTGTAGCCACCTTCCAGAGCAAAGAGAGAGGGAGAGACTCACAGCTGGGGTTGGTGAGCTTGAGGGTCCGGAAGCAGATATCATACAAAGCCTCATTGTCCAGCACCATGCACTCGTCGGCGTTCTCCACCAGCTGGTGCACCGACAGCGTCGCGTTGTACGGCTCCACCACCGTGTCCGACACCTTCGGCGACGGAAACACCGAGAACGTCAGCATCATCCTGTCCGGGTACTCCTCCCGGATCTTGGATATCAGCAGCGTCCCCATCCCCGACCCCGTCCCTCCCCCCAACGAGTGACATATCTGAAATCCTATTATAGCATTGCCATGAATCATTCTCTTCATGCATTATACCCACCATATAACCAGCACAATGCGTGTGTTTGTTTATATATATACCTTGCATGCAGTCGCAGTTCTCGGCCTCCTTGCGGACGACATCGAGGACGGAGTCGATGAGCTCGGCGCCCTCGGTGTAGTGGCCCTTGGCCCAGTTGTTGCCGGCGCCGTTCTGGCCGAAGACGAAGTTGTCGGGGCGGAAGAGCTGGCCGTAGGTGCCGGTGCGGAGAGCATCCATGGTTCCGGGCTCGAGGTCCATGAGCACGGCGCGGGGCACGTACCGGCCGCCGCTGGCCTCATTATAGTACACGTTCACGCGCTCGAGCTGGAGGTTGGAGTTGCCCTTGTAGTTTCCGGTATTGTCGATGCCGTGCTCGTCGCACACCACTTCCCAGAACTTGCCTCCGATCTGGTTGCCGCATTGGCCTGCTTGGATGTGGAGGATTTCTCTCATCTTTGATAGCTGATTTAATTGGGTGATGGTAGGAATAAGGAATTAGGAAGGTAATAAAGAGGAGGGCAAGAAAAAGTATGGGATATTGGGACAGGAATAGAAAGAAGAAAGAAAGGGAGGTGGAGAGCGAAGTATGGGAGAAGTGATTGGGGAGCTTTCCACGAAGCTTTCCAGAGGTGAATGGATGGACGGAGAGCGGTGCTATTTTTGGGAAGCAGCAGATGGATGGTGGGACGAAATTAACGTGGGGTGGTATGTGTTAAAATAGAGCAATAATGTGATACGGAGATTTAATATCCAGCCCCATGTCGGAGCGAGGAGTAATGGGCTTATCAACGTGGAAAGATGGATTATTGCGTACCAACTCTGAGTTTAGCTGGGTGCTGAGTGGTTTAGTAGTTGTACGAATAATATCAAATTAGATATGAAGGATCCCAATCTTTCCCGTCGTGAGACGGACTCGCCAACGAGAGCAACAAGTGGTGTGAGTTGGCAATGAAAAGAGACAAGGTGGTGCTTCGGCCTTTAATTGTGATTGGATCGGTTGTTGGGTGGTTCTTTTTAGACAAGATTGCACTCACGCCATCGACGTATTTTTTATAATTACAAAATTATAATTGAAAAATGATATCAGTCTCCAGTCCCATCTCCAGGCAGGAGGGGGGGGGACGGATCTTAGAACCTCCCAAGGAAAGCTGCATGAGAAAAGTTATCAAGCTCTTTTACAACCAGAGAAAGATTAATTTTATAATAGTAATCAACAAAGACCCCTGAGATTTTAACATGAAAAGGGTTCGCCTATGCTTGATCTTCTAGAGTAATCGCTTGCCAAATATCTAGGTCTAAATCAACTACCATATCTTGTGGGATTTTGACCATCTTTATGGATGCATGACCATCAATGTCTGGGCAACTCCGGCTGGGAGATGAGAAACTATGCCAACGCAATAGTAGATTGGCGGTCTTCTTGCACAGTGGCCTGATCTCACCAAGACTTGTTTTTGAACACCATAATGGGATCTTTGATGAGCTATTTGCATACAATCCCTTGGTAGGTATTTAATTATTTTTCACGCACCTTCCCTTTATAAACAAAGGTACAAATTGATTGATTTGATTCACTGAACTTTTGTTGTTCAGCTGTTCTCTCACCCCATGCTGTTGTAGGTCCAGAGAATGTACATGAACTGTGGCATTCAAAGTAGTTGGTGCAACCCTGTTACAGATTTTACATCCGCGTTGGTACACATTCATTCCATCCAGAGCTGAAAGCCTTCAGAAACAGAAATAATGCTTTTTAAGCCTGTAATATGTCGTAATAATGATCTTAGGAACGAGCTGCGCCTAAAAAATAAAATAAATTGGATCTCAAAACGGGACATTCCTACTCAAAAGAAGAAAAGAATGGTCTCGTGCGTCAAGTTGTACGAATGGGACGTCATCCGTATAAGGAATGCGGGGAAGATTGTTGGTTCCCATGGGCTCGACCACTTGAAAATAAAGCCATTATTTATTCCTATTGAAAGTCAAATAAATACTTCACGATTTTAACCAATTCTATCGAACCAAGGATACCCAAAGGCCCATAAAAGAGAAAGGAACTCGTAGTCTTCCACAATCCAAAGAATGTCACCTTTACCACATTAAACTCACTCCCAGATACAGAACCTTCAACAAATGTTCTTCCAGAAAAAAACAAGCTTCAGGAAAAAATTCAATAAGGAGACACGGATGACAAAAGGAGCCACACTGACGATTTAAATCATTCCACTGCTGTACACAATTACATGTTTACCAGCAAGATGGACATTTACAACGCATGCCTTTGGGAGGAAAAAAAACACGAGAGAACTTCTATCTAGGAATGAAGGATCAAGCTTTCCCATACTCGTCAGATGGAATCAGTTTGCAATTTCTTTAAGGGGCACTATGGTGGCTGTTGCTTCCATATATACATGCATGATCCATATGGAGAGGTTTGGTGTACAACAGCAGGGGGTTATGAAGCATCTTAGCCACATGGCAAATGAACAAAACCTGCTTCAATATCCAAAGATTGTAGTTCTGAATGTGCCTAAACCTGAAAAAGAAAGCCCTTAAAAATCGTTAAATCAACTGTCTATCATGGAATTCATTGACATTTTCAGAAACTTGGAAGGCGGTATTAATCTTTTGAACAAACTTTAATATTTTTACAGGCAGGAATACCTGAAAATTCGAGCATTCATCACCCTACCATCAGTTAATTTAGCCTGTCTTTAGTGGCCCCCATCCTTCTTTGTTTCTAGGGATGACCCATCTTTCAGTGCTTCTCGAGCTTCATTTTCCATTCCAAGGGCCAAAAGAGCAGCAGCCTGAAGATAAAATGCAGTTGGCCAAGTTGGAGATATGACTAGGGCCTGCATTGCATCATTAAGAGCTTGCTGTGGCATGTCACTCATCAGATATGACAGGCAGCGCCGTGCAAATATTGTTGGAGAAACCATGGTTCCAACATCAATGAACTGCATGTCATAAAAAATTATTGAATAACATAGGCTTGTAGATCTATTGAATCAAGAAATATATTGACATTTTCAGTTCCATATGATGTAAAAGCAATCACAAAAATAGCATGATATAAACAACAAATTTATAAAGTTCCCCAGAAACTGAATCTCTAATAGGGAGTCGGCCTCAGACCTACCACAACAATTCAAGGATATTGTAATGAATGATGAAAGAAGATGTGTATAAACAAAGGCTTTATATATATATAGAGAGAGAGAGAGAGGCTAGAATCAGGTCGATCGGATTTAGATTCAAATCCGGTCAGGTCAAAACTCTGTAATAGAAATTGTATATCAATAATCCAAGCCATTAAATGTGATCTACCACCTCAAAACTACATGCACACAAAAAATCATATGATTTGGAGGTCCCTAGCCTATGCATCAAATAGTCAAAAGTTGGACAACCTAAATAAAATTAAATTAGATGTATCTTTTGATCACTTGATGCATAGGCTAGACGTCTTCAAATCATATAATTTTTTATGTGCAAGTAGTTTTGAGGTAGTAGATTACATCCAACAATTTGGATCATCGATGTAGGATCCCATTATCCAGTTTTGATCTGAACGGATCTAAGCCCAAATCCGGTCGATCCTACCAAAGTCTGCCTCCATGTATATATAATGCTCACTTGACAATAACCATGAAAAGGATGAATGAAGAGAGAGAGAGAGAGAGATACAATCTGCCTTCATAATTCAAAATTTCTATCAAGTGCCAGATGCAAAATTCATAAGTAAAATAAAATAATAAAATAAAATAAAATAAAAATTTAAGAAAGAAAGGAAAAAAACTCACACGAACACAAACAGGCATAGAGATCAGCATGTGCATATACAAAAAAACAGATACCAAGATCATTCCAATATTTCCATCCAACTCCAACTATAAAGATTAACGATAAGATTGCATGATATCTTACCAATTAAATGATATGTGCTAGGAAACTCTTCACCCATACATTGCAGGTACTATCTTTGCCATACATTGCAACTCAAGTTCCAGCATATTAAATTCTAAAACTAATACATCTTATATAGGTAGGAAAGGAAATTGTTCTGTTACCTGGATATTTAACCTGGACTAGAATATGATTCAACTTTTGCACAATGACTACTCTCAACTTTTTGGACAATGATTATTTCTTCATAAAGAACGAAGTATCGTTCTTTTTTGATAAAGCTACCCAAATCAGACATTAAACACCTATTGATTTTAAAAAAAAAAACTACAAAAACGAAAGTTGCAACTTCCTGTCACCTCCTGCTCCAATGTTGCATATTTGCCACATACTAGTTCAAAAGCAAATCAATTGGTATAAAAGGTTGGATCATAAATACGCAATCTAATGAAGGTACTTCATTGAGCCTGAGCATCAGTTAGAAAATCCAAAACTACTGCAGGGATTTTTTTGATCACACATAAAGATAAAATTTAAGCCATAACCCATCCATGCAGTTTTGTTACCGATGTATTATTAAACAATAATTACAATTTAGAAATATGACAACCCATACAACTACAAGAAGTAGAACATGAAAATTAACAACAAAAAATAATCGGTCAAATAACTTTGTCCAAATATTATGCGCTAGGATTTCTCGATTTCCTGTCCACAGCCACACCTTATGGCCCAAATAATAGAGTACAAGATTTTTACCTGTCATTTTCTACCCTTTTCTTATAGATAAGACATTTCTAATTATATGACAGAAAATATTCCAGGAAAGTTGGCTGGTCTCAAAAAATATTTTTTTAAAAAAAATCCAAAATCAAAAAAAAAGAAGATAATGCTGAAGTCCTCAGTGTTTTATTTTATCATATGGCATAAATGCCAATTGCAGCTCTAAAACCATTTTAGCTGAACAACATCCAGATCTTGATGCATTAACTTTTGTCAAATAATTAGACCACAGTGTGTGGTTTAACATGATTCAATTAGCAGATGAAGGTTCTGAAAGTTTATGGCAAAGATCATCCTCAGCCACGATCTAGTTACAAAAATGGTAATGGAGCATTTTTATTTGTCGTTACAAAAATTCAGTCCTCAAAAGAAATATGTCATTAGACAATTTTATAACTGCTGTTTACTTATTATTTATAAATAAATATTCTAGAAGAATGAGAGTACTAACATTTTGAGCAAAATAACAAAAGGGAACTAGCTATCATCAATGATGAGTATTTTCAGCATTTAGAAAATAGTGAGGTTCATGAGTATAAATGACATCAAACATGCATTTATGAAAAATAAATAAATAAATAAACATTTGTACATCAAGAAAATTTCTAGAAATGTATTCAAATGGTAAAAATTAGCAAGTGATTAGCACATATAAAGTAACCTGGGTGTAGCAATCAATTGCTGTATTAAAATCTTTATGCCTAAAAGCAGTATCACCCTTCTTCTTTGAGTTCAACGTTTCTTGCATTTGATTGGTCCACATCTGAAATGAGAGCTGAAAAAAGGAAGAAAAAAAGGAAAAAAATAAGAAAACACAAATATGGTCGACATATAATTACACGGTATAACAGATTAAATTGCAAGAGATGATCGAAACATCTATGTCAGTGATGTGCCAGAAATGAAAAATGTAGCCTATGCTTACGCCAACATCAGTAACTTGGTAATTGAATAAGTATTGCAAAAAAGCATCATCTATTTTTATCTATTCTGCCAGAAGCCCCATCAACAAGATAAAAATCCTGCAGCCCAGGTAGTGTCACAAATTCTACATAGGTTAAAACTCCAGGTTTTAACAAATTCTATCATCTGAATAAATTTCAATGGTCTAAGAGTCAAATATTTGTCAAGCATCACAAAAAACAAAAGACAGAAACATAATTATAAGCATGTAAAATCAGGGCTTATCTGCCTTTTCTTCTAAAGCCTGGCACCAGGAGAAACCATATCTTGCCAAAAACTGCGTTTGCTGCAGTTGGAAGCAATAGTAGAATACATAAATGGAATAGAAACACTACTTAAGTCATTAAAAAGGTGGCACAATACTTGTATCCTGTTCTCTCAATCTCAGACAAGGCATACAAAGAATTTTTTGAGAGAAAAACTCATGGTATTCTAGTCTCCAGGACTGTTCTCTCTCTTTGATAGCAGCTTATACCCAGAAGGAGCTTCTATCAATATAAGCTCATCATTTCATTCCCACTCCCTCTTCTTTGGAAATAATTGCAGCTAGCAAACACACAAATATTTGCATGAGAATAGTAACATCCATACAAACAAAAACACATTAATTTTATACACAAACAAGTTTACATCTAATACTGAAAATTGAAAACGGAAGTCTCGTACACCAACCTCATTTGCTGTTCCCTCATCATCTTTATACCCAATCTTTTCTAGGATTTCATGTATTGCAGTCAAATCCATTCTAGAGCAAGCTTCACCAAGTGGGGAAAGAGAGAGCGCCTCCAATGAGGATGCACCACCATGTGGCATGTCCATCAGGACATAAGAAGCAACCTAGACAAAATATCTTGTAAATATTCTTCATGATTTAAATAAGAAAAATAACCATTGATTTGTTCTTGACACACTAAAAGTTCACAGGCCTCTATAAGCATAAAGATGCATTGGGCGTATGTAGAATGTACCATCTAAGATTACAAGCTTAAGCTCCATTAACAGTATAAATTGTCAGTATAACATGTAGAAATTGTGAGTAGAACATCTATGCGTGCATGGAAAAGACACCATGCATTGGAAGTTATATATGCATGAGAGACTTAAGCAGAAGCCTTGGATATTATCCAGAACTGGAGATGGATAAAAATGGCCAAGGCTGTTTTGGTCACTTAACCAGTCAATGAAACTGCATTTTCATTTTTTTGGAAGGAAAAAAATAATGCCAGTATATCATCTAAATTTTGCACTCAGTGTACAAGAAATAGCACAAACAATTTCATGTCTCTGAGATATGAATACAAAGCAATACACATGAAAGATGTTATTGTCATTTTCCAGTTAGGAGAAAACTCTTGGCAGTTCTGAGGCCTAGGCAAAGCAAAATAGAGTCATATGTTGCACAACCATGAACAATGTTACTGTAACCGCAATATCCCTAGAGCTCGACTGCAATATCAATGTCAGGAGGGGCTTCTCTTTTTTATTGTCATCTGGAAACTATAAGTGCAAATGTGAAATTCTACCAGCCAATGCAATGCAAATGAACAGGTTGAAAACATGCATGAAGACACATTGAATTAAAGCTCTTCCTCACCACTAAGCCCAACATGAATAAATCAACAGAATCAGGATTCTTCAAACTACAGTATTTATAATCAGACAAGTCAACAATGAACAATAGCCAGGCTTTACTTCTTTGAACAGATAGAATACCATCATTTTGAGGTTTAAATTTAACAGATGGTGATTGAGAAGATTCTTTCATTGATCCAAGAAGTGAAGACTTTTACATGCTCAAGGAGCTTCTGACTATACCACATTTATTATTTCAGGCAGAAATGCAGATTGATGATGAATTTAACTCACTATAAAATGCTTAACTGGTAATTTTAGCATGACTAAACTGTAGAATCACACAGAAATAAATATTAAAAAAGAAACTTCATTATGGACATAAATATTAAAAAATAAACTTCACTATGACCAAACCATTCCACTGAACTAAACTGTAATACAAGAACAAAAGAAGAAATATGCCAGCATGCTTCAATAGAGAGAGGGAGAGAGAGAGAGAGAGAGAGAGGAAGGGGTTGATGAACTCACCTCGGTCTCCTTTTGAAGTGGGGTCAATGCAAGAACTAACGACTTTACATTAGGCCGCTCCCGTTGCTCATACTGCAAACATCTTGAAGCTAAACGTACTAATTCAGTGCCATCCTCATTTGAAAATTGACCTTCTAAACATGAGTCTGTCAGCATGTTGAAGTTACGATCTCGTATCAAGTCAAGGGCCTGCAGAGAAATTCTACGACCAATTAGATTCGCCATGATACACTGATGCGGGCACTTGAATTCTAAGAAAAAAACCTGTAGACTGTAGAGTACATAATGTCAAAGGAAAGTATTATTTCATTATTTCTAGCAATGAGAGAATTTCTGAACAATCATGTTTCAGGCAAACCAATCAACATATGCCTGCTCCAGAGCCTGGAAGATCAAGTTGCATATTTCCTATTAATTTAACATTATACTATCTTCATGATCTGATTTGATCTGAGAAGATTTCTCCATATTTAATCATGACCAATGAGAACACATCACAGCTGAAATCAAAATCATTTATAACAAACTTTAGTGTCTAAAGACTCTAAACCGTGAATCACATTGGCATCCATTCAAACCTAGATTGTATTTCCATGAGGCGATGTTTTATACATTAACTGTGATTCATTTACATACACCCCATAATTTGTCATGCATCATGACTCGAATACTGTGACTGTGGGGTGATGATAACAACAAAAATGAATAGTAATAGTTAATAATATAAAATAATTAATCACCGATTTTGCATAACACCCAACCCACACATTTTCACACTGAAAAGCCAGCCGCGCCCCTTCTAAAATATCTCTGTATATCTCGCTATCTACACGTGCACAAATATACATTTTATGCATACATACATACATATATATGTATGTATATGTACATATACATACATACATATCAATATCTATACATGTACATATACATATATATATGTACCACACACACACACACACACATACATATATTATATAGTACAATATATATGTTATGGATATATCCTGTTCGCACTTTCGGACCATTCTATGTAAACACGGCTTTCTCAACCTCCTTAGCTGTGAATTCTTTACCAAGCTGGTCATCCCAGCCAGTTCACCTGTCAAATCCAGCCGGGTTAGAGTCAATCTTAGAAGTTCTTAACAACATAAACACAGATCTATAGTAGTTCTTAGACTCTTCTATCATGAATTCCGATGACCTGATATTATCGCTTTCTCTCCTTTTATTAGTTACTTTTAGGTGAAGGAAGTATTACTGTATGCTTTGTTCAGACACTCAACCATAGACTTCATGTTCCAACTGCCAAGCTGTTCTTATTCTGCAAAATTTAGTGATCAAAAGCCAAGGGAGACAAAGCAGGGGAAGAAGCACTGTGCAGTTGCCATGGAAGTGGGCCAAAACTACCACTTACGTGACTAGGAGGGATGTGCTTTCCACTAAGAACATCAAGCAACAACGTGCCAAAGCTATAGATGACGCTTTCTGGTGTAACTCTTCCTGCAAATTCAATGAGAAGAAATTAGATGATATAAACAATTAGTGAGTCTTATCAAAATTTACATGGATCATCTACAAATTCATACTTTATAAACCAACGTTCCCATCTCAATACCGGACCCTGTAACAGTAAAATCCTATTACAATGTCGATATGCGATACGGTACGGTATGGTAGTGTCCAAAATTTTTAAAAAAAAACATTTCAACTCATTTAAGTCATTTACTAGAATCACAAACAACAACATTAGACACTATTTATAAAGTAAACTTCAGAACTTCCATATGGATGATGCAAATTAGCATCATTTCACTGATCAAAAGACATGCTACTTAACATAAAAGCTTTAACTAATGTTTACCTTTGCAATCATCGAAAGACACAACAGCCAAATAAGAAGAGATTATGAATACATTTTGATGCATAACAACACAGGATTACCTAAATAAGCAGCCATGAACCATATAATGAGCATAGAAAAAATAGCCATTGCAGATTATATTCAGAGAATGTCCTGCCAGCAAAATATCTGACAGAACTTAAAACACTAGGCACAACAACCTAACTGCAAGACTACATGATCATATGATTCTTCTTTAGACTGCTTGATAATACTAAATGGACATGTAACTTTCAAATAAGAAGATTATTGTAGTTTAACTTAAAATCAGTGTATATCATACAAGACTATACAAATTGCAATTATACTTATAAACCTTGTTTCTCTCATCTGCTACTTTCATCTTATGCGCATGAACCACTTTTATTAACAAAATCCAAATATTGGTGTCTTTACTATTTATTTTTATATTTACCTATCATAAAGTCTTGGGGCATAGGGCAACCATGTAACAATCTAAATGCATGATACCACTTCATAGAACATTCTTGATCCAAAGGAGATATCCACATCAATTTCTCCATAACAATTATAATTCAATGCATTAGGGCTGAAAAAATAAAAGAAAACAAAATTGGTCTCATAACATAGATTAAATTACTAACTAGTCCAAATATAGTTGTTTAAAATTGCTGTTACAAACTTTCAATTGATTCAATAAATAAAGTATCATAATCTTCAGCAATCAGCATCATTTGAAATCAACTTCAATTTCCACCTAATGATCACCCTTCTTTAGCCTCATTATAATCACATCTCCTGCACAATCTACAAACTGATGCTGTCACTACCAAACCACAGCTATGTCAACCAGAAGACATGGATTCACATGAGCCCTTGGCATAGGCTCACCAACTCAAAAACTGTTAAACCAATAAAAATTAATCCTCACATTTTCCATTCTGCCATAGAGGAAAAGATACTAACAAGATATTTGTTTAGGCATCTATTCCTTCATGCACAACAAATTACAAGAGATGGAATTCACTCGTGGGTTATACGCAAGCCAAAAATAACAATAATTATAAATAAAAATGTGCAGAAACATCTGCTTTTTTTATAATTGATCAACTGCCTAGGAAAAAAGAAATCTCAACAATTGACCTCCCAAAAAAAACATCATCATCCAAAAGAGCTTTTATATTTCCTTATCAACAATAGTCGTTTCATTCTTATGAGTTTATGATATCAATTGTCAAATAATGCAGACTTGCAGAGAGTCGAAATTTTTGTCTTTTACATTGGCAAGGCGTTGTATAAGTCAACACAGTCTAGTAGCATAGTGGGTTTTTCATGATATCTAAGCTCCAGATGACTTCACCAAGTCAGTCAGTCCAGATCCCAGAAAAGCTAAAAGACAAACATCCTTAAAGAAGAGTGATGCATTGATCCACATGAAGATGCCTGCTTGTTGTACAGAACTTTAAGCATGGAAAAGGTACATACCAGTTCTTAAATACTCAGGAGGGGTAAATGCCAAATTTGTGCTATAACTCTTGCCATCACGACTGTTCTTCATCAAGCCAAAACATGAAAGCCTAGGATTACAATCCTGCAGAACACTAATCCACAATAAGAAATACAAACCACAAGTGCAGGAAGAAAATAATGGCGTCAGACCAATGCATAGCCACATACATCATCAAATAAAACTCTGTAGGCATTAAGGTCATGATAGAGAGCACGCCCCTTACTAGTGCAATATTCCAAGGCTTCAGCTAGATAGAGTACAACCCTTAATCGCATTGGCCATTTCATAGGTTGTGTTTCCCCTATAAAATGGAAGAGATAAAAGGATCAAATATAAATTAAAGAAATGTTGAATTTTAAATGGCAGAGAAGGAGCAATGAAGCATGTCACTAGCACGACAAAAAATGAAAAAACAACGATGAAAAAATAATGGATAAATCAAAGCAATACATCTTTAAGGTTACAAAATCTCCGAATGGACGAGATTCGCAGTTGACTCATGCAAAATGTCAGTGATGTTATTATGATGAGGGAGAGAAAGAAATGTACTGGATGTCATGTTGGCAGGTCTTGGTCCTTTCAATTGGCTGGAAAGCTAATAAGCAGCAATGAGAATGAAATTCTGGCAGATAGCACAAGCTTAAGAGCTTAACTGGTACTGAGATAGACAAATATTGAATGATTCAGGAATGATATAGGCTGCGATTAAATGCAAGGTGATAAACGAGCTCCTTGTCGGCCCATGTTGAACTCATTTAGAATGAGGAGATAGTTTGGCGGAGAGTTGTGCTATATTATTGAGGAGTTAAAAACAGGGATGATGCATAAGAAAAAGGGGAGGCTTGGTGATGTGCTTAGACCTAAGCAAATCAAGCCCGGCCCGCCCCAGTCCAATTTTGGGCAGGCATTTCTGGCCCAACAGGATGGGCTCAAGCTCAAATATATAGTGCACTATGTATTAGGCCAGGTCCAGGCTCAATAAAAATTAAATAGGGCCTAGCTTGGCATTCTTATTATCAAATTAGTATTTTCCTATCCTGGCCTTAATCTAATCAGAGATAGGAAGATAGGTTTGACACACACCTAAACCCCAACCACACACACACACACCCCTTCCCTCCCTCCCCCACACACACACACCCACCAAAAAAAAAGCTGGCAGCCACCTCCAACCACCAACACCATTGCCTCTGGATCTAGAGCATGGAGTTTGAACCAGACCAAGTTGGGCTTGGCCCTTCCAATCTATTGTAGGGTAGAGCTTAAGATGGGAATGGTGGCCTGAGGCTAGGTCCGGTTGGGCTTGGTCCTAGAGATTTCATGTTAACCGGCCCAACCCAGCCTAGTCTATGCACAAGTCTAGTTGTGACAATATGGGTTCTCTGCTCTCATTTAGACCCAAAATTGAACCAAACAAAACAAAACAAACGAGAAAAGGATAGTTGCATCAGCACATGTTAGGATGAAGGATGATGATACATAAAAGAGAAGTGGTCATATCACTAGGTGGGGGGGGAGGGGAGGAGAAGGGGAAGAAGGGATAGAAAAACTGTAATTTTGGAAATTGAAGTAGCTTGCTTCATTTAAATACACAAACCTCAGTTACGTATGGGTGCATCCACTATTAAAATCTTTGAATTAAAATTTCTAAAGAACACACGAACATAATATTAGTCCTTTTAAATAAGGATAGTACAAGTATATCTTTCATTCCAAAGAATTTTTATTCACCACTTTCACATTCAAATAGAACAAGAGCAAGCTGGATTAGTAAATAAAGATTTCCAAAAATAAACAACAATAGCACATAAAATAAGGCAGTGGCATCCAACAGGAACTTACAATGAAACAGATGTTTTGCAAGTGTATCATTGGGCATAAATTCTGCCACGAGCAGCCTCTCATTACCTTCACAACAGCAGCCAAGCAAATTTGCCAATCTATGGTTTCGAAGCTGACCTACAGCTTTTGCTTCTTCCTAAAGTAAAAATTAAGCTGTCAACATGTGTGATTTTGCACACTGAGAATACAAATAGGATAACATATTGCAAGCAGCCTATATTTGGCAAAATATTTATTCTTCTATTTGTTAAAATAGCCGTCACGAAGCACTACTTCAGTTCCCTGGTATCGATGAAACCATCATAGTAAGTTATTCGTAAATTTATTTCCTAACAAAAAATTATATTCGTGTTCCCTGGCATTGATGAAACCATGATAATAAGTTAGTCATAAATTTATTTCCTAACACAAAATTCTTTGGCCATTGTATGCAATCAATTATTATAATGGTGTTACTATTTTTATCCAACTTCCACTTTAGGACTCTCGTCTCCTCGGCATGCATCTCATTTGCCTGTAGTTTACCACACAACATATTCGGCCTTATCATGACCTCATCTTCATGGAGCAAGGACAACACAACTCTAAAGAGATACCTCAATGCGTTCCATAACCATACCTATCTATTTTGAATCCTATATGATGATATAACATAAAATTAAACTTTGCCTAGGTTTTGCTTGTATTTCAGTTCCAGGAAAAGGAAAACAAAAGATGGAATTAACTCCAGAGGATAGTAAAAGGTGAGAATTTCAGTACCAAGAACTGTCGGGGATCAGGCCATGCCGACCTATTGAACCTCTTCACCGCAATCCTCCTCTGCGCATCCAGCTTCCCCTTGTAAACAACATTCGGGGCCTTCTCCCCATGCTCCGAAACGATGTTCTCCACAGCAAAACCAGAAGTGGCCAACCTAAGCTGCTCAAAAGAAAACTCCTGGAAGGGAGGCAGGTCATATGTCTCTCCCGTCTCCTCGGTCTCTGCAACAAAAAGAAAACACCAACATTACCACCCACGACAGACTCTCTGAAACAAGAGTTCGAAGTCAAATCAGGCCTGCGAACTCACCAACATCGGGAGCTTCAAGAACCGTCCCCTTGTACCGAGAACCCCAACAGCACGTCAACTTGGACACTCGAGAACCCATCCCAAACTCTATATCAAGACTAGGAACAATCCAAATCCACTCACAATAACATTATCACCAGCTGCAGCGAGCTGAAATCCAAAATAAAGAAAAAAAGAAAACCATTCAGTCCACCAAATTTAAGTTTGAAGCGATTTTTATCCCATTCCCAACCAAATCTTGGAAACAAACATTCCAATTCAAGAGATTCCGATCAAAAAAGCCAATCTATCCGTCCGGATCTAGGATTGATCAAAGAAGAGAAAGAAACTACCTGAGTCCGCCGCTGCTGCTCGATTGAACAGCATCAGAGCAGAGAATCAAGCTCCAACAATAGATCTGAATCGAGAAAACCAGAGCTGGCCCTCGATCGAAGACCCACCGACTCGACCAAATCGAAGTCTTTGGAGCGCTGGCCGATTCAAAGCGGCGTGGGGGGAGGGTACGGTGGAGGGATGGAAAGGGAGAGATCCGATCTCGTCTTCGGGTTATTTTGCAAACATAATTATTATTTTTAAAAAAATTTATACCGACATGCCGTCTTTCCAAAGCCTTTAATTATGATTAACGAATATTTTATTGGTGGCCTTCTTTAATACTTGATTTATTTTTTTCCCGTATTCCACCTCCGTGGTAGAATTTCTACTGCTAAAAGAATAAATAAAAAGAGCCGTTCGGTGGACTGGGACTCTGGGAGTCGCCTCTCCGTTTCTGTCCTGTTCGTAGCTTTCAGCCTGCCCCTCTCCCGCCGAAATCGCATCGCTACCGTTGGATGAATCGTCTGTACGGCGGAAAGCCTTCTTTCGCCGTTGGATCGGCGGACTCCGCCTTCAATTACGGAAACGAGGGGTGTGGTTCGGTGGCTTTTTGCGCTGGCTGGCAGAAGACTGCGTCTGCATACGTACGATATTGCTGCTTGGTCCATGAGGCCCACCAACCAACCAGAAGCTGGTTTGCCCTGAGGTCAGGTGGAGATGAATTATTGAGGATTGCGGACCTTAGGGTCGAATTATTGGTGTGTTCAGCTATTATGCAGTTAGGTATAGTGCAATTTTTGATTAATTTAGAATTAAAAGTTATTTAATAAATGATCATGATTATAGTTAATGATGAATTGTTGATGATATAGCAGTTATCAAGTAATTAAGACATGATTCTATTTTACTCAGCAATGGATGCCGACCCTCACATTATATACATAAAGAGCATTCAGGAATCTTTGGACATATTTTCTCTCATGTTGGTATAGAATTTGATTGTCATCGAATCGAGCTGGAGTCGAGGAAGAAGAAGTCATCGTCGATGATCTGCAAAATAAAATTTCATCCAGAGTCAATGATGATGGCTCCGATAGGACCCTCCAACGATCAAATCAGCTTTTCTGGCCAACAAAAATGGAGTGCTCAGGAATGAGTTCAATAAAATTTTTGGAAGGAGAAGAGAGCTTAGAGAAAACGTATCTGAAGGATCCCTTTTAATAGACAGAGCTTGATTGATAGTGACGACCATACCATCCAGTAGTGGACCGCTAGGGACTGCATGGAGTTCGATACGGAGAGAAAAATATCGTCAGACTGATAGTGACAACCATACTGTCAGATCGTGGGCCGCATGGAGCTTGTTACGGAGGGAGAGATGCTGTCAGACTGATACTGACAGCCATGCCATCTGGTGGAAGCATGCGTTCGGAGTCCGATTGAGCTGGACGAGTCCGACTGCAAGAATAATCTAGAAGAAATCTAGCTCCTGGAGGAATCCGAAAGAAGTTCGGCTTTTGGAGAAGTCCGACTACAGAAAAGTTCGAAAGAAGTTCGGCTGCCATAGAAATCTGACTGAAGGAGAGAACTGGAAGAAGTTCGGCTCCTGTAGAAATCTGACTGATGGAGAGATCCGGAAGGAGTTTGATTTCTATAGAAATTCGATCGAAGGAGAGGTCCGGAAGGAGTTCGACCGAAGGAGATGTCTGAAAGAAGTTCGACTCTTAGGGAAGCTCAACCGAAGGAGAAGTCTGAGAGGAGTCTGGCTCCTGGAGAAGTCCAACGGAAGAAGTCCGACTGCAAGAGTAATCCAGAAGGAGGTCGGCTCCTGGAGGAATTCGATTGAAGAAAAAATTCGGAAAGAGTTTGGCTCCTAGAGGAGTCCGATCGAAGGAGATATCTGGGAGGAGTCCGGCTCTTGGGAAAGTTCGATCGAAAGAGATGTCTGGAAGAAGTCTGACTCTTGGAGGAGTCCGACCGAAGGAGAAGTCTGAGAGGAGTTTGGCTCTCATAGAAGTCCAACTGAAGGAGAAATCTGGAAGGAGTTCGACTTCCGTAGAAGCCTAACTAAAGAAGGAATCCAGAAGGAGGTCGGCTTTCATAGAAATCTGACAGAAGAAGGAATTCAGAGGAAGTTCGGCTTCTGTAGAAATCTGACTGAAGGAAAGAGATCTAGAAGGAGTTCGGCTCCTGTAGAAATATGACCGAAGGAGAGGTTCAGGAGGAGTCCGACCGAAGGAGATGTCTGGGAGGAGTTCGGCTCCTGAAAAAATTCAATCGAAGGAGATGTCTGAGAGGAGTCCGGCTCTTAGGGGAGCTCAACCGAAGGAGAAGTTTGAGAAAAGTTCGGCTTTCGTAGAAGCCCAACTGAAGGAGGCATCCGGAAGGAGTTCGGCTCCCGTAGAAGCCCAATTAAAGAAAAAATCCGAAAGAAGTTCGGATGGAGTTCAGCCACTGGGGGAGTCGACTGAGGCTCGACTACTGGAGGAGTTCGGTCAGCTAAAGAAGATTGGATGGGATTCGATCGCTCTGAGAGAATTTTCGATTGAAGCTCTTCCGTGACTACCAGCTGCATTAGGCTAAGCCCCAGGCTGGACTTCGGTGGGAGTGAGGTTTATTCCCAACAATAGTCCTCCCACTCCCAAGTTTGAAACTTGAATGAAGGGAGTACAAAAAGGACAACCGTCGAAATTCTCTTCAGGACTCTGCACCAGTTCAGATTGAAGCTTGGAGGAAATCTTATCTCCAGCCAAGGTTGACGTTGAAATTGAAGCTTAGGGGAGATCTTATCTTCAATCGAGGTTGAAGTTGTAGTTGAAGCTTGGGGAAGATCTTATCTCCAGCCGAGATTGACATTGAAGTTGAAGCTCGACGGAGATCTTATCTCCAACAGAGATTGATGTTGAAGTTAAGGCTCGGGAGAGACCTTGTCTCTAACTGAGGTTGAAGTTGAAGTTGAGGCTTGGAAGAGATCTCATCTCCAACCAAGGTTGAAGGAGATCTCATCTCCTATTGACGCAGATGTTGAAGCTCGGGGGAGATCCTATCTTCAGTTGAGATTGAAGGAGATCTGATCTTCTATAGACATTGAAGCTTAGAAGAGATCTTATCTCCAATAGAGATTGAATGAGACTTTATCTCCTGTTGACGTAGACTTTGAAGCTCGGAAGAGATCTTATCTCTGATCGAGGTTAAAGAAGATCTTATCTCCTGTTGGCATAGAAGCTCGGAGAAAATCTTATCTCCAGCAATCGAGGTTGAAGGAGATCTTATCTTCTATTGACATTGATTTGAAAGCTTGGGAGAGATCTTATCTCGAGTCGAGGTTGAAGGAGATCTTATCTCCTACTGATACAGACTTCGAAGCTCGGAAGAGATCTTATCTCTAGTCGAGGTCTTAACTGAGATTTATCTTAACGAGATTGTAAGCTCGAGAGAGATTTATCTCTAGCCATTGAAGGAGATCTACTCTCTGTGAGTAGATACTCAGAAGCTCGGAAGAGATCTTATCTCCTAGCTAAATTGAAGTAGATCTTTACTCTATTGACGTAGACTTCGAAGCTCGAAAGAGATCTTATCCTTAGCCGAGGTTGAAGGCGATCTTATCTTCTATTGACGTAGACTTCGAAGCTCGGATCTTATCTCTAGCTAAGGTTGAAGGAGATCTTATCTTATTTGCGTAGACTTGGAAGTTTGGAAGAGATCTTATCTCTAGTCGAGGTTGAGGAGATCTTATCTCTATTTGACGTAGAAGCTCGGAAAAGATCTTATCTCCAGCAGCCGAGTTTGAAGGATCTATCTGTTGACATAGACTCTGAAGCTCGATCTTATCTCTAGCAGTTGAGGTTGAAGGAGATCTATCTCCTATTGACATAGAAGCTCGAGGAAGATCTTATCTTCAGCAGCAGAGGTGGAAGAAGGATCTTATCTCCTATTGACGTAGACTCTGAAGCTTGAGAGAGATCTTATCTCCAACAGTCGAGATTGAAGGAGATCTTATCTTCTATTAACGTAGAAGCTCGGAAGAGATCTTATCTCTATCAATCAAGATTGAAGAAGATCTTATCTCTTATCGATGTAGAAGCTCAGGGGAGATCTTATCTTCAGCAGTCGAGGTTGAAGCTCGGGAGAGATCTTATCTCCAACAGCCGAGGTTAAAGAAGATCTTATCTCCTGTTGACGTAGAAGCTCGGAAGAGATCTTATCTCCAGCAGCCAAGGTGGAAGAAGATCTTATCTTCTATTGATATAAACTCTGGAGCTTGGAGGAGATCTTATCTCAACAGCCGAGTTGAAGGATATCTTATCTCCTATCGACGTAGAAACTCGGAGGAGATCTTATCTCCATCAGTCGAGGTTGAAGGAGATCTTATCTTCTATCGACGTAGAAGCTCAGAGAAGATCTTATCTCCAGCAGTCGAGGTTGAAGGAGATCTTATATCCTGTTGTTGTCGGGCACAATGGGACCATCATCGGGGTGAGGCCTTCAACTTTGCTCATGTTAGGATGAGGTTCTCCTCCTATTCCTAATGGACTGTAGGGACATATAAGGACCGTTGTCAGGGCCTCTCTCTCCATCTGGTCTAAAATGAACGAAATCTTCGATTTTGCTTACGTTATGATGAGGTTCTTCTCCTATTTCTAACGGACTGTAGAAGTACATAAGGACCATTGTCAGGGCCTTCCCCCCATCCTGTCTAAAATGAATGAGGCATTGAAGGAGATCTTATCTTCTATTAACGTAGAAGCTCGGAAGAGATCTTATCTCTATCAATCAAGATTGAAGAAGATCTTATCTCTTATCGATGTAGAAGCTCAGGGGAGATCTTATCTTCAGCAGTCGAGGTTGAAGCTCGGGAGAGATCTTATCTCCAACAGCCGAGGTTAAAGAAGATCTTATCTCCTGTTGACGTAGAAGCTCGGGAGAGATCTTATCTCCAGCAGCCAAGGTGGAAGAAGATCTTATCTTCTATTGATATAAACTCTGGAGCTTGGAGGAGATCTTATCTCCAACAGCCGAGGTTGAAGGATATCTTATCTCCTATCGACGTAGAAACTCGGAGGAGATCTTATCTCCATCAGTCGAGGTTGAAGGAGATCTTATCTTCTGTCGACGTAGAAGCTCAGAGAAGATCTTATCTCCAGCAGTCGAGGTTGAAGGAGATCTTATATCCTGTTGTTGTCGGGCACAATGGGACCATCATCGGGGTGAGGCCTTCAACTTTGCTCATGTTAGGATGAGGTTCTCCTCCTATTCCTAATGGACTGTAGGGACATATAAGGACCGTTGTCAGGGCCTCTCTCTCCATCTGGTCTAAAATGAACGAAATCTTCAATTTTGCTTACGTTATGATGAGGTTCTTCTCCTATTTCTAACGGACTGTAGAAGTACATAAGGACCATTGTCAGGGCCTTCCCCCCATCCTGTCTAAAATGAATGAGGCCTTCAACTTTACTCACGTTAGGATGAGGTTCTCCTTCTGTTCTTGACAGACTGTGAGGGCACATAAGGATCGTTGTCAGGATCTCTCCCTCCATCTCGTCTAAAATGAATAAGGCCTTTGACTTTGCTCACGTTAGGACGAGGTTCTCCTCATTTTTTTAACGAATTATGGGGGCACATAAGGACCATTGTTAGGGCCTCTTCCTTATCTCATCTAAAATGAACAAGATTTCGACCTGCTCATGTTAGGACGAGGTTCTCCTTCTGTTCCTAACATGGCCACTTTTGGTTGCTTCTTTTTCATCATCATATAGTTTTTGCACCAAGAAACAACAATATTGAGATGGAGAAGTTTTATTAAAGGAAAGTTATCGGCAGTACATTCTCAGATTCTCTGAATTTCAAGGTTGTGGGAGCATTGCTCCTCCGAACTTCTTCAAACGTTAAGTTTCGGACTGGATGACCTCCTCTACTTCATATGGGCCTTTCCAATTCGGAACAAGCTTCTCCTGATTCTGAGGCTGAGAGATGGTGGCTCGTCGAAGTACTAAACCCTCCTAAAGATAGCGTTGATGATGCAGGGAGGCGGTCGATCTCCTTATTGTTCCTTCCTCATTGGTGGTTCTGACTGCGATATCGCCATTGGCTTGCTTCAAGCTGGTGTCTATGAAGCATTGAGGGGGAGGGGCGTAGTTGTGAGACCTTCAAGGGGAGAACTTCTTCGCACTCTTCTGTCGGAGCTTCTTTGATGACGAGCTCGAGGGAAAGTTCGACCTCGTTTGCATTCGGAGGAGTGTCCGTGAGCACGGCCGAACTTCATTTGATCCTTCATCAGCCATGGGTTTGCTAGACTCGTCCACCTGCTGCTCTCCTACGGCTCTTTCATCCTTCAACTTGAAGGCTTCTTCCGCACGGGCATATCCCTCAGCCCAAGCTAGCAGATCGGCAAAGTCCCTAAGGTACTTCTTCTCCAACCTCTAATACAGCAGCATTACACTAGGTGACATAAGCTCGGATGAATTTCTCCTTCTTCTGCTTGACGTTCATCAAGGAATTCGAATCTCGGTGCGGACGTCAGCTACTGACGAAGTAAGCCATAAACTGATGACTCATCTGATCAAAGGAGAAAATTGTATCCGACTTCGACATCGAGTATCAGTTTCTTACTGCTCCCTTTAAGGTAGATAGAAAAGCTCGACGTAATATGGCGTCTGGTGCACCATGAAGTGACATCATAGTCTAGAAGGCTTTTAGATGATCGATCGGATCGGAGGTTCCGTCGTAGCTTTCAAATTGGGAGAGCTTAGAGTTTGGTGGAACTTGCTCTTGCACAATTCGGAGAGAGGAAGGGGGATCGGTGCAGACATCGTCAAGATGAGCTGGAGCGACATGGCCGAGCTCCTCAATTTGCAGATCTATCCTTCATAATATTTGATCGAGGATGTCAACTCGGTCGCAGGTCTTGGAAGGCTTCCGACCGTGGATGGAGAAGGTCCCTTCTAGAGAAGAACCATGATCCAAGTAAGGATCCTCTGCTCTCTATTTTTTCTTCCCAGAGGTGACGGATATGCTAGCCCAACTGCTCCTCCTTGGGATCGATTTTTTATATTCCGACGGTGGGTTTCCTGACGGAACTGCCCCCGGGGGCTGCCGCATGGCCTGCACCATTTTGGTGAGATCCTGAATCCGCTGCATCAACTGGTTAAACTGCTCTGAATCTACCATGGCCATCGATAGAGAAGGTGATTGAAGCACCGATGATGGAGCAAAAATAGATGGATCTAGCTTAGATCTTATAGAAGAAGGTCAGCAGGATCGACTGAGTACTCTTTTAAGAATAAGGATACCTCAAGAACTGAGGGCCCTTTCTCTAGTGCCAATTCTGTTGGTGTAGAATCTGGTTATCATCGGATCGAGCTAGAGTCGAGAAAGAAGAGGTTGTCGTCAGTGATCTGCAAAATAAAATCTCATCTAGAGTCGATGGTGATGACTCTGGTAGGATCCTTCGACGATTAAATCAACTCTTCTGATCAAAAGAAATGGAGTACTTAAGAATGAGTTCGGTAGAGTTTTTAGAAGAAGAAGAGAGCTTAGAAAGAACGTATCTGGAGGATCCCTTTTTATAGATGAAGCTTGATTGATAGTGACGGCCATACCATCCGGTAGTGGACCGCTAGGGGCCGCGTGGAGTTCAATATGGAGAGAAAGGTGTTATCAGGCTGATAGTGACAGCCATACCATCAAGTCGTGAGCCGCATGGGACTTGTTACAAAGGGAGAGATGCTACCAGGCTGACATTGATAGCCATGTCATCTGATGAAAGCATGCGTTTGAAGTTCGACTGAGCTGGAGGAGTCCGACTGTAAGAGTAATCCAAAAAAATCTGGCTCTTGAAGGAATCCGAAAGAAGTTCGACTTCTGAAGAAGTTTGGAAGGAGTTTGGCTTCTAGAGGAGTTCGACTGCAGAGAAGTCCGAAAGGAGTTCGACTTTCGTAGAAATTCGATTGAAGGAGAGATCCGGAAGGAGTTTGGCTCTTATATAAATTCGACTAGTGGAGAGATTCGAAAGGAGTTCGGCTTCTGTAGAAATCCAACTGGTAGAGAGGTTTGGAAGAAGTTCAGCTCCTGTAGAAATCCGATTGAATGAGGGGTTCGAGAGGAGTCCGATCGAAGGAGATATCTAGAAGGAGTCCGACTCCTGAGGAAATCTGACCAAAGGAGATGTCTGGGAGGAGTCCGGTTCTTGGGGGAGCTCAGCTGAAGGAGAAGTCTGAGAGGAATCCGACTCTTGGAGAAGCCCAGTGGGAGGAGTCTGATTGCAAGAGTAATTCGAAAGAAAGTCGGCTCCCGAAGGAATTCAATTGAAGAAAAAATTCGAAAGAAGTTTGGCTCCTAGAGGAATCTGATCGAAGGAGATGTCTGGAAGGAGTCCAGCTCCTGAAAAAGTCCGATCGAAGGAGATGTCTGGGAGGAGTCTGACTCCTGGGAGAGTCCGATCGAAGAAGATTTATGGGGGGAGTCCGGCTTCTGAAAAAGTTCGACCGAAGGAGAAGTCCAAGAGGAGTTTGGCTCCCATAGAAGTTCAACTAAATGAGGAATTTGGAAGGAGTTCGGCTTCCATAGAAGCCCAACTAAAGGAGGGATCCAGAAGAAGGTCGACTCCCATAAAAGTCTAACAGAAGGAGGAATCCAAAGGGAGTTCGACTTCCATAAAAATTTGACTGAAGAAGAGATTTGAAAAAAGTTCGGCTCCTGTAGAAATCTAATCGAATGAGAGGTTCGAAAGGAGTCCGGTCGAAGAAGATGTCTGAGAGGAGTCTAGCTCTTGAAAAAGTTCGGCCGAAGGAGATGTCTGGGAGGAGTCCAATGCCTAGGGGAGCTCAACCGAAAGAGAAGTCTGAGAGGAGTTCGGCTCTCGTAGAAGCCCAACTGAAGGAGGCATCCGAAAGAAGTTCGACTTCCATAGAAGCTCAACTGAAGGAGGGATCCAGAAGGAGTTCGGATGGAGTTCGATCGCTAAGGGAGTTCGGTTGGGGCTCGACTGTTGGAAGAGTTCAATCGACTGAAGAAGATCGGATGGGGTTCGACCGCTGCGAGAAAATTTTTGATTGAAGCTCTTCCACGACTACCAGCCACATTAGGCTAAGCTCCAGACTGAAATTCGATGGGAGCGGGGTTTATCTCCAACATCTCCTATATTAATTAATATTATTACTCATCCATTCTCAATACTCTACGATTTTTTCTAAAATTCATCCAACTTAATAATCAAAGAATTTCTCATCGAATAAACTCTAACAACTCTTCATATCAAACCCCAAACATGTTTAACTATCCAAGCATGGCAATAGTTGACCATTTTCTCCAACTCATCTCTTAAGCCGGTGTTCATCTTTTCAACTCAAAGCCCATCAAGACCCTTCTTTTCTTTTTTGATAAGATAGGATAATCATACAAATCTGATATGAATACAACCATAAAAATCAAAAACTAAAACATCACAAAAAAAAAAGCTCTAAGCATCAGTCCACAAAACTCCTCCATAATGCTTTATAACAAAAGAAGCGATTCAATCAGCAATATTATTCATCTTTCGATAAACATACTAGATGTCCAGAAAGACACCCTCTCGGTGCTCTCCAAACATCGCATAGCATTGGGTGGACCTACACTATCCTGACTTGCCCCCTCAACCAACCCACAATGATAGTAGAGTCTCCCTCAATAATGATGTGATTCGCTCCCAAAGTTTGCCTTATATATATGATGCATGTCCAAGCCACCCCAAGCTCCACCCCTGGGATAGTGACATCCATCAGATGACTTCCCCCTATAATGATAAGCCTCGAATCCAATCCCCAGATAACGAACCCCAACTTCTCCTCCGCTTGTAGACATGCTGCCATCAAAGTTGACCTTAACAAAGACCAGAGGTAGGGACTCCTAGGTGATGAATAGCTTACGAGTCACTATAAGAGTAGAAGGGGAGTCTTAGGTGTCCCAGCTTGTCAAGATCGAATTAGTAGACAATAGAACAATCTCTGCAACCTAAGTTAGTGCCCTCTCCAAGATAAATTGAGCAAACTACCTTCTTGATAAGAACACTCGAATATGCCAGCCAAGCAAATATGGTATGTAATATAAGCCGCTCTAATACCAGCAGGCCTGGAGGTCTCAAATCCAGGCTTCTTCGCAATGCCTCTAGGAAGAATTGGATCAATACTGTAAAGTGGACAAAGGTCAAAAAGAAGATAGTCCTCTATTACACATGTATTATGCACAAATAGTAGAAAAAAATATAGCCTACAGTCTCATCATCCAACCCACAATCGAGGTAGGCAATGGAGAGGTCCACATCCCTATCCCTCAAGACCATCCTAGTGGGGAGGCAACCCCAAGCCACCTTCCAAACCAAGAGGCAAACTCGAGGATGAGTGCTCAGCCTCCAAATTCAGTCTCCAACCATCCTCCTAGTCGGCTCCCTCTTATATAAGTTATAAAGGTCCCTAGCTACCATCCTAACATTGTAAGAGGCCCTCCAGACCCTCACATCCCGGCCATCGTGGACTGAAAGAGCCTAAGAAAGAATCCTCTCAGATAGCTGGTCTCCAAATAGGAGGGCCATGAGAGCAATGTCCCAACCCCCTCTCCTTGAGATGACTGGATCCCGAACAACATCCTCTCATCAATCTTCATACTGATGAAGGTTGGCTACTAGGCTAGGGGAGGTCAGCCAACCATATATCACGCAATAGATCGATAAACGATCCATCCCCTATCAACCATTTGAACCAAGCCATCACCTCAAGGCACAAGAGCAGATCTTTCTCCATATAAAGGAGCAACTCTAACTAGCACGAATGTCCTCACCAATTATCCATGACTGTAGTTGGTCCATATTGTCATACTCCAGAAGCTATCAAGCTGCATAATGAATTTAACTACATGTCTGGCAAGTAGAGTCTCGTGCCTCACCAGTATTGACTGGATCCCAAGACTCCTATCCTTGATTAAGTGGTAGATAATATCCCAAACCAAGAGATGAACCCCTCTCCCTCTCCACCACATATCCCAGAGAAAACTCATGAACAACCACTCCAGCTTCACTAAAAAGATCTTTAGCAAGAAAGTATGAGACAACAAATGGATCAACATAGCTCTGGTGACTGACCACACTAGTGTAACCCTGCCCATTATCAATGACGATCAAGCCTACCATCCCTCAAGTCACCCCCTAATGGCCTGCTCAACCTACACACACTCAGTTCTCTCAAGTTTTCATTGACAGGGACATCTAGATAACATCATAGTCCACTCTCTGATTGTTTGCTTCACATGTGCTTTAGTCTTCGGACTGAATTGTACTGCCAATTTCATGAGATTCATCTTTTGCCCAGATGTGGTGCAATAGTCCTTCAAGATCCTCACAAGTATGATAGCATTATGGATGGTCGTCCGATCTACCAAGAGGCAGTCATCTGCAAAAAGTAGATGTGAGATCGATTGTGCACCTAGGGCCGGCATGTAAGAGTCTAACACCTGCCCTTAGGTCATAGCTCGTAGAGTATGAGAAAGAATGTCAGCATAAATGATAAGCAGATAGGGAGACAAGGGGCAACATTGATGAAAGCCGATAATAGATCGAAAAAATGCCATTAGGGTGCCATTGATTAGAACGGCAAAGGACAAAACACAAACACATCTCATGGTCCAGCTAATCCATTAGCTATAAAAACCAAAGCTCTCCAACATGCACCAAAGAAACTCCTAACTTATGCGATCATAGGCTCTCTCCATGTCGAGCTTGATGGCCATAAGGCACCTATGGGTTGGGGCCCTCCATAGGTGATATATAATCTCTTGAGCGATCATGATGTTGTCAAGATGCTACAGCTTCCAACAAAAGATCCTTGCTCTGGGCATATAAGATGCAAAAGGATAGGCTACATCCTGTCAACAATAATCTTGGTATATACCTTATATAAGTTAGTGCACAAGCTGATAAGTTTGAACTAACTTAGTTCGAACGCATCTAATTTCTTCAGGATTAGAGTGATGAAGGTCTACTTCCATACATTCGACATCACTCATGTAATAAAAAACTATGGTATAGCCTCACCCACCTCTTGGCGAATGATGGCTATTATCACCTAAAAAAGAGAGGAAAAATCATCCGAGCCAGACGTCTTGTCCTCCGCCATAAATTAGATTGCCCTCCGAACCTCCTCCTCCACCATAGCACCCATGAGGGAAAGGTTCTCCTAGGCCAACACCTGGTCAATGGGGAGGCACATGAGAGATCTAGCCCCACCTAAGCTAGCCATCAACTTAGATATGAAAAAGTAAAATATCTCCCTCATGACATCCTCCTCAGGGTCAACCCAAAGGCCACCGCTAGACCTCAATGACCAAATCCAATTCCTATACCTCCGAATGATTGTGGATTGATGAAAAAAATTAATATTTTTGTCCCCCTCTTTGACCTGCTACATGCTCAACTTTTGCCACCAAAGCACCTCCTATTGACGTAAGAGGAAGTGATGGACAGACAGCTTTCTATGGAGGTCGGTCAAATCCTCCTTAGAAAGCCCTACCTCTATATCCTCTCTCAACTGAAGCACTGCGATAGACTTCTCGATGTCCTCCAGTCTCTTAAAGATATTCCACTGCTACAACCTATGCTTCAATAACTCCAACCTCCGAGACCTTATACACGGCATCAGTCTGGATCAATATCCGCTATACGCCATGCACAATGTCCCAGGAGTGAGGATAAGCTAGCAAAAACTTCTCGAAGCAGAAAGGACTTCAATAAGAGATCTTCATGTTGGTGTAAATCAAGACTGGGCAACGGTCAAAAGCAATCATCGGCAAGTGGCACACCTGGTGGCTGAGGAAGCACTATATCCAACTAGGTATGGCAAAGGCTCTATCAATCAACTCCCAAATCCTAGCATTCCCTTGACAATTGTTACATCATGTGTATTTGGGCCCAATGAAACCAAGATCAATCAAGCCATTCCTCACAACAAAATCACGAAATTCCTTGATCTCAATATTATTAGTGCAGGGCCTCCCTTCCTTTTCTCTCAAGGCCCATCAATGCAATTAAAAATCACCAACAACTGTAGTAGGAATGCTTTGCTCAATTAGTCTAGAAATCTTATCCCACAAAATTTGCCTCTCCTTATAATTAGTGCCTGCACAAACACCAGATAAAAGCCAAGGAAGTTTATACATTTCGGATATCACAAAGATAATTTTTTTAGTACAATTATAAAATACATCCACAGTAGCTCCCCCACTCCACCATTCAATAATTAATAATATCTCTCGATATGTCTTATGACTCAATGGCATAAAACTCTCATGATACTAGAAAACGACACCGGGCGCGAGCAAGGCTATTGCCAACTAGTCGAGCATTAAAGAGTATACAAATATTAAAGCTATGCTGCTGAACAAGTCTTTTAAAAGTAGAAAAGAAGGAATGCTTTTCAGTCTCAGGATGTTCCATAGCAAAATCTTCATTGATGAGAATTTGCACGATTCCGGGGTGCCAAATCTCGTATGCCACTAGCTCGTACTTGCAATTTTGACTCATTCTCCCCCTGCTGGTCATCATTGTCCACCTGAGCATACTTCTACTTCAATACTTCCCTCATACAATGGACTACCAAATAATGAGAGAAGAACTTTAGGAGGCCCAACCCAACATTACCAGAACTGCCCCGGCCCACAAGCCATTCCTTTAGTAGACTTGGGGATGTCACCAAATTGCCCCAACTCTTTTTGCTTTTCCACTACAATTGTCTTCTTCTTGACGTCATGAGCCTCACCTCACCCTTGGCACTACACGCCAATAGTCCCCACAATTTCAATCATATATGTTGGAGCATTATTTACTTGATCTGGGTCATCTTTGTGCACTGCAAGCCCTATGATTGAGCCTAACCCACCTTGAGCACTAGCCAAACCCTCCAAAAGACCCAATTCTACTTGCTCTAGATCCCACCACTCTCCCGCTCCCACTCACCACCAGGCCTGGGCCACTTCGGTGGCTTGAATTCTCCTGAGGGCAGGCAATAAGCACCCCATCTACTGGGGCCAGTCCACCAGAAACCAACCACTTTCCCTCTGTAAGGCCCGGGCCGGCCCATCTGGTTCACAACCAGCATTCACCTAGGAGCTGGCCAGTGGCCATGTGTGCCCTGTCGACTGGGCCAGCCCAACAACAATACCAGCCTTCTTGGCCTGGGTGTGACTTGCTGATGGGCTTATTGGACCTCTTCAAGCTCAGTGGTTGGATTTTAGTGGCAATAGTAAGGACTGATTAGGAGTAGAAAACTCGAAAAATCCTCAAATCTTTGCCTTCATTAAAAAAGGAGAGGAAACAAAATGCACTGATAAGCGAAAAAGTTCCTTGCATTTCTAACCATGCCACATATGTATGATGTGCATATTTTCGTGTGTGTGCGCGCGCGCGTATATATATATATATATATATATATATGAAAAGCGGAATAATGGAGAGAGAGAAATGATCAACTTCTACTATTATGATGGAAAAGTTTTTATAGCTAGATTTTTTTTGTTTGTAGCTGGGCATCCGTTTATGCTCGAAAGTTTTCAAAGTCACAAGTATCTAATATCTGAATTTTTCGAATATTTTCTCAAGTGCATACCACATGTTTGCTTCAGATATTAAGAGAAAATGATAGGTTACATAAAGTTGAGTCCAAGTGGTAGTCCATTTACCATTATTCTTGAGATACACGTGTAAACAGACAGACCATTGTATACCAGTTTGGTAGGAAATTTATTTCAAGCCCCTATATTTTTAGAGTGTTTGGCATATTTTCTTCTCACCTACCTCAAAAAGACGTACCCTCTTCTCACTGGTCTTGGTTGTGTAGTTTCTAATGCATCACTTGAAAATTGTCACTTGGACCACCGCGGTGGTAGCCCAACTGGAACGGGCTTAGCCCTATGCTCCACATGTCCGAGATTCGTGATTCACTTGCGGCTGAGTAAAGGATAGGATTTAATGATTCTACGGATGAAAATATTCTGATGCCTTAGATGGATGCGCGGGTGGATTTCTGGTCCAGTTGTGCGCTGAGATAGAGCTATGGGTAACCTATTCACCGATCACTGAGAAAGGGTTAAGCGTTGGCACCTTGCATGAAACAATCCCCCCAGCGGAGTGGGGATTGCTATGCCTGGTCTCCTCCCTCACTATATATTCTTTACCAAAAAAAAAAAAAAATTGTCACTTGGAAAAACTAAGTCCTCTATTTATAAAGCTTTTACCATAAATCAACTAGAAGGCATTTTATCACTCAAGATGGAAGTGAGTTTGAATCCTCTCAAGTTCATTCCCTGACTTGATGGTCCGGTTATATAAATTATGTTCATCTATATACTATGTGACAACTCAAGGTTAGAGTTGACCGTGGGTTAAGCTTTGGATCTAAATTCTATTCCTTTTTATTTGGACTTTGAGTTGGGTCTATATAAAATTTAACATTTTTTTGGATCTAAGTCTAGCCCATGATTAGATCTACTCATGATGCATCACAAACCATTCTACAAATGCATCAATGGCTGTGATTGAACCAAACCGTTAGGTTATGAACTCATGTAAGATTGCCTATAGCAAGCATTGATTCATCAATCCTACATCGATAAAAGCAAGAAGCATGAATTAGATAATACCTCCTAACCTTTTAGGGCCTATTTGGCCAAACTTTTGAGAAGAAAAGTACTTATTTTTCAAAAAAAAAAAATATTTTAAAAAAGTAGAGTATTTGACCAAGCTTATTTTAAAAAATAATCTACTTTTGAATGGTAGCAGAAGCAATTTTTCTGCTGTGGGAAGGAAGCAGAAAATTAAAACTTTTTCTTAAAAGTAGAAGTAGAAAATTAATTTTTTAAAGATAAAAATATTCTTACTTAAAATCATTATTTACCATAACTATCCCTATTTATCTCCACATAATCCTCCCATTATTTAGTAAATAATATATTTTGATATATTTTGATACATATATATTATCGTATAAAAAATATGTAAAATATTCAATATGTATTATCTTTGATTCAATTATATTTATATTGATTAAAATTTTAATATATTTTTTTATTATTTTATTTTTTATTTTAATTAAATAAAAATAAAAAATAAATTAAAATTAATCATAATAAATATTTAAAATTATTTATTTATTTAAATAATATTAATTGTAAAGTAAATCCATATACATCTTTTTTTCGTAATTTAAAGTATTTTTTTTTGAAAGATTTATCAAATATAAATTACTTCTTAAATACTGATAAAAATGCTTATCAAATGATTTTGCCAAATATAAATTATTATTTTTATAATATTTTTTATAAAATTTTATTTTAAAAATAATTTTAAAATAAATTAATTTCCAAACAGGCGTTTTGTTCGATCTCTTCATTTTCCTCTTCTTATTTAGTCATTATTGCAATGTTTCTCACTGTAGTACTTTTTAACGTCACTCTTCATGGACAATGCCCACAACTTATTGTAACTAAAACTACGAGAGATTAGTTACTGATTATAATAATATTGCTTTTTAATTAATAACTCGGTAATTATGTCGTTTTATGGGGACCAATGAAAGTTCCTTGCAATTAGCTAGAGTGCATCCATCTGTGCATCATGTTCTTCTACTAGTTTGTGTAATTTTATATAAAGAGGAAAAATTGGATCAAAAACACTATTGTTTTGCCATACCGAAAGATTTTGGTTGGCGGGTACATGGCACAGATTCAAGTCCTAAATTAGCCATTCTGTGCAAAAAAATGTCAAAAGCTAAATCTGTTCCCTTCCGACATCTTATAGGATCAATGGTGGCTGAGATTATAATTAGATATAGGCGCAAGGGTCATGGCACTTTGAGGACTGCTTGGACCAAATGGAAAACACCTTAGATATGGTATACCTATAGAATTTTCTATCGATACGATCTCAAAGGGCCTAATTTATGTTCTACGGATGGCCTCGAATTTTCTAGATTTTAATGTAAGGAGAGGAATGGGTTAGATGGTCGGTGTGTCTCGCTACGAACATGAGATAGAGAATTTCAGTGGGGAAGAGGACAAAATGCTTAAGGATTCATCTGGTCGGGATGCGTCACATTATAATATAAGAGAATCATTTATATAGAAAAATAACCGATAGAAAAATTATTTAAAAAAATGACATAGTCGTTTGGTAGCCTATTATATAATATCATTTACATTTTAATTTTTTTATAAAAAAAATTTATCAAATAAATATGAAAAGACATCAAAATAAATTGAATAATTATATATACAGCTTTATTATAAATATTTTTATTAAGTAAACATTACGAATTTATCAAATATCAATTTTCATGATATTTATTTTATTTTTTTAATTTTAAAAATAAATATAGGATCCATTAATTTTTTTATCATCTCTTTCTTCTATTTTTTCTTATTAAATTTGGTAATATGGTATGAGTTTCATTTTATTCATACCCTCCGATCAAACAAACCCAAAGGGAATTCCATACTCCTTAAATGCAACGATTGTAGAGTACATTTCAATTTTGGATTATAAACCATCGGTCTGGATATAACACCGTGCAAAAGATTGGTCTGGCATGATATATACAAATCATATCCTTTGCGACAAACTCTGATAAATGCATAAAGCTGCATTTTGTTGTTTTTCCAGATTTTATAGGCAGAGGACATCGGCATTGTGGCCAAGGTGACAAATTCGTAACCATTGCCCCGCATCATAGTCTTAATCAACCATCAATGACATAGCTGAATGCTTTCCAGTTTGACATTATTATTACGAAAACTAAATTGGATATATTTGAGCTAATAGCTTTGTGCTGTTTTCCTCGTATAAGTGCAAGCCTCCAGACTACATTCAAAGAGACTGCCTGCATCGTAGACAAACCAATAATAGCATCTAGCATACGAAATTTCCACATAAATGTTCAGAAACGAAGCAATCGTTCGCATGGCCCCATGGTTCGTCGCTTTTCCATTGTCATCGAAAAGTTTCTCTCGTAGTTACCGTTGACACAAAAATTCAAAAACATGGGAATGCCTTATTATCTTGCAACGTGCTGGACCATTGATGGGAGGGTCCGAAGGTAAGCATGTGTGGACCGGACCTAGGGCGTTCGTAGAGAAATTGTGCGCACACGCGGTCCTTGTGTAAAAAATTGATTTATCTCGCATGGAATCAAAACAATGCAATCGCATATTACAATTATGTAATGATGAAAATCACAAATAAAAATCAACACCGGTTTAGACTTCTCGTTGCACCATCTATGAATTCACCTTTCTTGGTTTAATTCTTCATTTAACTTTAACTACAAAACCAGAAAAATTTTCAGCAGTAAGTGTACGGAGCATGATGTGGTTAGATCATCAAATGATCTTGCCATCATATAGATATATGAAATCTTTATCATGGCTACTACGGTAATATAGATTATCTCTATAATGCTATGAAATCTTATCCAATTCAAGTTTTTTGATCGTACGTAGATATTTAAGATTTATCCGATACAAAGTTGACGTGGGACTAAATACATGCTTGCATCGATCATCATATATTCTTCTTACGTAGATCTTGGCTCATGAATATCATGATCAACTCATGATCCATTTAAATAAGCCCTTACTATGATATTTTTGGATCTATATGACTCTGAACTGGATTCGTTTTAATATAATTTATAATGACATAGACTCATTATCTTTAAAAAAATAAATTTGAATGTATTATTTAGATTTATTGATCTTATTTAAGATCTAGATCTAGTTGGTACATAGTTGATGTAGTGCATGGCTGATATCATTTCACTTTATCAAATATGCTGCGTTTCCTCTACCTTGTTTTCATCGAGGTATCCACAAATTGCGTTCCTTATCCGCGGTGGGTGGTGCGGTATTGACGATGGTGGTGGACGGTGAGATGAAAACTTGGAAGGTGGAGGAGTGGAGATCTTTTCTGTGATACATAGTAGGGAGAGAAGACTCCATTTTTTTTCTTCTTTTTTTTACCTCCTCTCAGACCTCTTTCTTTTCGATGCAAGAAGGCTCCGTTCTTAATTTTAGCATGAAAATGAGTACGGATTCTCTACGCATTACACGATGCGATGCACAGCATATCATCCATCGCATGATGAATGACTGCACGTAGTCATGTATCAAAGTGTGCAGTATGTTCGTCCATCACATGATGAATGGCTGCATGCAGCCACATATAATATATAGGCATCCACGTACAGTCATCCATCGATGGATGAAACGTGCTGTGCACCGCACCAATGGTGCACGGCAGAGGATCCGCGCGCCATGGAAATATATGGGCGCAGTCGCGTAGCCCGATCAAAAGCGAGCGAGACGCATGGTAAGAAGGCGGCGGTGACAAGCCACGCTCATTAAATGCGCTCCTCCAATCTTGCAAGAATCACAACGGCTTTCCGGGCGGGCGATGCTGGTTTATTAAGAAGGCGCTACGGAACACCTGCAATTCACACAACAGGCTTCGCTTCTGGGACCCACATATGCTGACACGGCAATCTGTGGTTGAACCACCAACCATCCAAAGCAGTAGACCAATGACACGTGGCAGAACTTGTGGTTGGACCATCTGGGCGCTCCCTATCACTACTGCGAATTATTAGGGTTCCGGGCTCAGCCTCTCCACCGGCCCTATCTCATACCGTTATGGTACCCGCTTATATATAATAGAGCCCCCAAAAAGGCCCCTGCTTTCACCCCCTCCCGGCGACCCCCAACGCGTCGCAAGACCCGCATCCCCCCAAATCCACACCGAGCTTCGGATCGAGAACCATATCCTAGCCCTCTCCCCCCTCATGCCCTTCCTCCCTCCATGGGGAAAGGACGACCCCGCGCCGTCGAGAAGGGCGTTCTAGGGCACAGCTACGGCGTCTCCCCCTCGCCCTCCACCGCCGCCCTCCCCCAGGCCCCCGTGTTCTACCCCACCGAGGAGGAGTTCAAGGACCCCTTGGAGTTCATCTACAAGATCCGTCCCCAGGCCGAGCCCTTCGGCATCTGCCGCATCGTTCCTCCCAGGTCTTGGAACCCCCCCTTCGCCCTCGACCGCGACGCCTTCTCCTTCCCCACCAAGACCCAGGACATCCACCACCTCCAGGCCCGCCCGCCCTCCTGCGATCCCAAGACCTTCGATCTCGAGTATGGCCGGTTCTTGGAGGACCACCTCGGCAAGAAGCAGAAGCGGAGGGTCGTGTTCGAGGGCGACGAGTTGGATCTTTGCCGGCTTTTCAATGCCGTGAAGCGGTACGGGGGCTATGACAAGGTCTGCAAGGAGAAGCGATGGGGAGATGTCGCAAGATTCGTCCGGTCGGCCGGGAAGATCTCCGAGTGCGCCAAGCACGTCCTCTCGCAGCTTTATCTTGAGCATTTGTATGACTACGAGGAGTACAATATTCAGCTCGATCGAAGGACCAAGAAGTGCAAGAGGGTCAGACCTTGTGAGGATAGAAAAATCTCAGGGCACTTAGAATCCCCTTTGAGGAAGAGAAGGAAGAATTCTGGTAGGGTGAGAGAGAAAGAGGCGGCCAAGGAGGCACTGGATCAGATCTGCGAGCAGTGTAAGAGTGGATTACATGGAGAAGTTATGCTTTTGTGTGATCGGTGCGATAAAGGTTGGCACCTATACTGTTTGTCACCCCCTCTGGAGAGCGTTCCTGCAGGAAATTGGTATTGCTTGGACTGCGTGAATTCTGATAAGGATAGCTTTGGTTTCGTCCCTGGGAAGCAGTGCTCACTGGAAACTTTCAGGCGGATGGATGACCGGACAAGGAGGAGGTGGTTTGGGCAGACGAATGCCTCTCGAGTGCAGATTGAAAAGCGGTTTTGGGAGATCGTGGAGGGTAAAGCAGGAGAAGTGGAAGTCATGTATGGAAGTGATCTGGATACTTCTATGTATGGCAGCGGTTTTCCCCGTGCAAATGATCCTATCCCATCATCGGTTGACCCAGATGCATGGAGAGAGTATGTTGCTAGCCCATGGAATCTCAATAACTTTCCAAAATTACCAGGATCGATGCTACGGGTTGTTCATGAGAATATTGCTGGTGTCATGGTTCCATGGCTTTATGTTGGAATGCTGTTTTCTTCCTTTTGCTGGCATGTCGAGGATCATTGTTTTTACTCAATTAATTATCTACACTGGTATGTATATTCTTTTTTATTCTTCATCTTACAATCTAATTGTATTTGAGTAACTACTTGTGCTTTATTGGTTATATTTATTTCATTATCTGAGTCTATGGCTTGGTTTTGAGAGGGCAAAATAGATGCATATTTGGTTGCTTGGATAAGGATTTGGGGAGTTCTCCAACTGTCTGGATGGTGGGAAATTAAAATACTGCAGAAATGGATTTTCCAAATTTAGCTAGATGATTCTCTCCTTGGGAAACATTTTTCTTTTCCATAGTTTCCCAAACAACCAAAGATACCCTAAAGGAAGATTAAGAACATTGACAAACACATACACCTTTTCGATATAAAGGGAACTAAAAACTCAAGTATATCTGTATGTGTCATATATCTTTGAATGGGCAACTAATTCTTAAGATGTTATTATTATTATTTTTTAATTTTTAACAATAAGAGCAAATGAGCTACATTAGCTTTCTCTCATATAAATTATCGAAAAAATATAAACGAAATGGTGCAGAATAGCTTTCTTTTAATTTATAAAAAAAGAGTGGGAAGGAAGTCAATAATCATCATCATCTACATCTATTCTCACAAAAATAAACAATCCATCCATATTCCTTGCATACCAAGGAAGGTAAAAAACACACAACATTAGATAGCACTACACTTTTTGGTTGTTGCCAATGAACCATTAGCTTGGGAAGGAAGTTCTTTGATTTTTGCTGAAATTTCTTTATTTTTTAATCATTTTCCATAAGCGAGATAGTAATTTCCTTGATTTCACCATCTACAATAAGTCTTTGCTTAAACTGGTTACTTGTCAAATTACTATTATCCAAAACAATAACCTTGACTTCTGGATATTTTGTTTCCTAACATGTCTAGGAAATGTAATTTTTATTTTGCCCAGATCCCATCATAGCAACTTCTGTACTATTCATGGTCCTTGGATTGGTAAGTAACTATTTTTGAGCCTAAAGCTTTCATGGTTGCAAAATAAGGTTTTAAGGTTTTGTCTTTGGCCTTTCTTTTGGCCAATTTTGATTAAAAGACATTTAAATGGAAATCGGCTTAATCCTATCAATACCTTAGTAAAGCAGCTAGGTACTAATTAGAAGGTCAAAACTTGAAAAAGACTTACCACTTAACAAAAAATACTCGAATTGACCTTGAGATGCCCAATACTCATTTTAGGTATCAATTTTGTTTCACCTCAGAAATCTCTAAGCTATTTTAGCTGTAATATTCAACCATATTGGAAATTGATGGTACATGTCATTTGATGTTGGTACTTGTCATATGATGGCTTGAGATAGTCCATACCTGGGCCAAGATAAAAATATAGTAACATGAAGATGTGGATGTCGACGTGTGAAACATGGGATCCTTAGTAACCACAATATTCTACCAAGGGTAGCGAACTGGTTCAGAACCTTGAACTTGCGCCTCTTCTTTAAATAGTTCTATGCTAAAAGTGTTTCTATAACTACTACTCTGCATCCGCACCTGCTCTTGATTTTGGCAACTGAGAGGGGGTCTATAAGAGTGCTTAGGCTAGACAATAGGCACAACCTCCTGATCCTTGCATGCTGCAGAGTCATTGCTTGGACTTGCTTCACCCTCCAAAATGCCTTGGAGTGGTAAGGTTTCTTTAAAACAGCAAGGGTTTCTTCAACCTTGGTGCTCAAAAGAAGCAAGAGAGATTTTGAAACAAAAAAATGTTAACTCCCCTTCCCTTCCTATAATAGTAGGCAGCGTACACCATAATGGTTGGCCCTACATTTTTTTGGTCTCCCAGTCAGACTGTGAAGGAGAAATTAATAGGGAGTGCCCACTTTAGCAAGGTTGGTTCCCTCTTTCTTTTGTAGTCCTATTAAGTTTTTCCCGGTGGGGGGGGGGGAGTGGGCCCTCCACGCTCATGATAAGACCACATAAAGCTTTTTCTCATGTATCTCACTAGAATAGGTCAAATAACAAGCTCAATATGTATCCAAAGCAAATATATAGCCTAGGCAGCCGAAAGAATTGGACCGCATCACTATATGAGGGCTGACACACCTTACAGGTGCTCATGACTCCTCCTGCAGTATCTCAATGGAGCTGATAAATGTCCTTTACAATCACCTAAAGGCTAAGCCAATGAATTTGGATCTAGGTGCATATCTAGGATCCTACCTAAATGTGTAGATAGGTTTTTGAATCACATATGGAGCATGCAGACCATGACAATAGATATGTAGCTTCCAATCAAAGACATCTTGGTGTATGCGTAATCAACACTTGTCTGTTCAAGCTATTACGTCTTATATGACCTATACATTGAAGTTTGTAAGTGACCTAGGAAAATGGTGTTACAGCAAATCTCTCAAGATACGATTGTTAAATTTGACCAATAATTTGTCTTGATCTTTTGGGAAGATGTTATAACACTATTGAACCCACAGCTCGACATGCATCCATTACATATATGGGATAAGCATATGCTAGAAAAATTATTTTCTTAAAAAAATTTCCAAATTTATCAAAATACTTTGGAACTAGAGTTCAAGTTCCCTCTTGATTTCCATAGTCAATCAAATAATTTGCCATGATAACTTTTTTTTTGTAGCAACCCATACCGGCTAGCATCTAGCATACAATACCTACGCAATAAGATTATAGGGGTTCCATACAGATCTGCATTGACACATGGTACGATTATTTTCTCGCCTCTAGCAGCATACCATGTTGATACAGGAAGTATCATATTGTCCCAACCTATATTGATAAGCTGTTTGTACAAAGTTTTGATCGGAGGCTGAAAATCTTGTGCATTATTCTTATGGATCTTAGGTATTTAATACTATATAGACATCTCATAGGAATATAAATACACTCAAGTACATATATCAAATGATATATCTTATACAAAAAATCATGGCTTTGTTAGGGAACCATCTCCAATGCAACAATGGTCTCACCCAAAATAAGTTGGTGTGAGAATACTTACATTCACTTATGAATAGGTTGTTTGGTTTTAGCACCTGTTTGGTTAACATGATATGGTGACTCAATCCATTATTGTATTGTAAATTGGTGAAAGAATCTCCAACGTTAAATTTTTAAAGGTTTGTTGAACCCTTGGTGGTGGTATCAAAGCCCTGACATGATGAAATTTGTGTAAATTTAATAATGATTTTGACCATGGTTTGTTGTATTGGCATGTGTCGCCCCACAATGGGTGTACTATACCGTAGTGATATTGAATTGAGGCTCAATACAAGGGGCATATTGAGCAGGGATGGCAATGGGTTGGATATGCCATTACCCATATTTGCCTCGTACTCCTCAATACAGGGAGGAGCAGGTAGAGTTAGATGAGGCTGGTTGAACGGATCAAGTTGGGTAATGCTACAATTTTGTTTTTCTTTACATACATTTTTTTTTTTTTTTTTTTTTTGTGCGCCTCAGGGAGAGGATTTGTGAAGAGTTATATATATCTGGGCTGAGTTTGGGGCAAGTTTTCCATCATTTATATCCATTTTGGATCCACCATGGGTCAGGTAAAACCTGCCCTAATAGGGTCAGAATGGGCTGGATGCTTGATAGAGCAGAGTAAATTGCCACATATACTACTGAGTCTTGGTATGCTGAATTGACCACTGTACCGAGCATGTTGATGCTGTATTAGCATGATACTAGCATAGGGTCTAGTACCGAGATGGCAAACCTTGATTTAAACTCTTTAAGATAAAACTAATTTGCATCAAGATAATCATATGCAAGCAAAAGGCACATGCATGTATTCCTATTTGCAGTTATTAATAGCCTAATGCACAAGAAGTAAGATAGCATGCTAAGAAATGGATATGTCAAACTATCTAAGGAATCTATAATATACACTTTATATGCAAACTTGTATGAAAAGATGTCAATTTATGAGAAAGGGTCATTTCTGTCAAAAGTGGGTGTGAGAAATAATATGAGTGCAAAGTGGGAAACATGTTTGAGGGGGAGCTTCAAATGCAGGTAGTGAAGCTATTATTTAGAATACATGTAAACCTGTTGAAATTCAAGGAAAACCACAGCAAATCATTGAGAAAGTATTCTGCAATGTTTTATCTGTAAATTTATGAGTATCTGAACACTTTCCCTTTGTTCTTTTTAATTATTTTCTTTTCTCCAAATCTTTTTTTTTTTTTTTTGTTTCAATTTTGGGAAAATCAGAATGTATATGCCCTCCTAGGAAGCATGTTTCTGGAACTATCATATATATTTTATATGTGTATATATGAATATCATTATGCCTTAATATACATGCATGGTGCATGCATGCATGCAAACATATATCCTGCAAAGTTACCAAAGAGGGAATTTCAATGGAATTTTAGAGGAGTTTAAATAAATTTGGATTGACTAGAACATCTTTTTTCTTGGTGCCACTTTATATGCAACTTTATGCAATGTTTTGTTTTCCAGCTGTCCAATGCCACATTTAGTGCTTGCAAAAATGGCAGAAAGCATATTTGATCTTTAGATGCAAGCAAACTGGACCATATATATAAACATGGCCACAGAAAAATATACACTTATACTGTATAACATCAGAGAGCTCCCTTTCTGGCAACTTTTTTGTCACCCCTTTTTATTGTTATATGCATGACAGATAGTTCATAATGCTTTTTATATCTCAGAGGTGTGTTAGTTGCCTTGCATTATTGTACATGAAGGGTGATAATTGATGATGAAGCATTTTATATTTAGTATTTTTAAGGACATTGCTTCTGACATTTTTTATATGCCTACTGATGCTATTTTAGGTGAGTACTGTATCTTGTTCATCCTTGCTGAGATAGATGATGCCCCATTAAGCACTTTAGCTTCTTCCTAGAGTTCAATGATTTTAATTTCTATCAAATCCTGATCTGAAGTGGCTATTTGCTTTGCCAACTTTTCTCTTGTGGTTATATTATCTCAATTCTTAAATGTGCTGCAAAGGGCCATTTCATGGAGTTCTATCCAACGTTCAGAGTTTGATTGGACTACATGAGATAGACTTTTTTTTTTTTAAAAAAAAAGAAGAGAAAAGCAATGAAATATGAAGTGAACAGTTAGAGTCGTTATCTTTTTTATTCAAGTCCATTGGAGTTCTCATGTACTATCCAATTGGGCCTATGCTTCTTAAACCTTTTGATGGAACTGGATGTTGCAGTATCAAATTGCCAAACTAACTATGGGTCATGTTTTGAATCATGTCTGGTTTCTTGATTTTGTTTATGGTAAATGTTTCCATTTTTTTGTCTTATTGCTAATATTTCAAAAACAGGAACAAGTTTGTCATAATTGCATTTCATTTTTAACAACAATACAATAAAAGGATGTCTTGGCTGTGGCGGCAGTGTGGTGTTGATGGTGCTGGTGCTGGTAGGTAGCAATGGTGGTGCTAGCACTGCCAAAGAAGGTGGTGGTGGCCATGATGGTAATGGCAGTGGAGGTTGGTGACTTTGTGACGGTGGTGGTAGTGATGAAGAGTTAGCAGCAACAAGTAGCAGCAATCAGTTGTTCTGATTTTATTCTCATTTTTTACTTCTAAACATTTCATCTGCAAATTACCTCTAAAAATTTCATATGCAATGCTTGCCAAAGATCTTTTTATATAATTATAAATTTATAGAAGTGGCCCTAAATGTGCATGTGCATATGCAAGTACATAAAGAAAGAGAGAGATAGAGAACATTCTATATTTTCCCCATATGTTTGGATAATCAATGTCTTCCTGTTTTTGGAATTTCAACTTGATTTAAATATCATTTACTATTATTGACATAGGGCTATCATGTAGAATAATTCTTTAGGATTTTCAGTCTGCTTCCACATTGTTAAATCTATTTATGTAGAATCTCTATTTTGGTTGTGTTTGTTATTATTTAGTATGGTAGCTAAGGAAGTATTTGTTATACTTGCTTGTATTATTTGTTTATTCAGTACTAACCCACACATGCGGGTGCATACATATTAGCATATTATTATTCATTGTGATTAATATTCAGACTAATTGTTCATCTTATAATGTCAGGGGAGAGCCAAAATGCTGGTATGGTGTACCTGGTACTGAAGCCAATGCTTTTGAGCAGGTAGATTTTGGAATGGTAGCAGTTGGATCATTTGGTTTGCCATTTAATTATTTAGTTTTTCCAAGCAACGTGCCTCTTGATCGGGGGGATGATTGCAATGGCTCTGCATCATCCTTTGTTTCTCTTTAACTATTGCATCCAATATGATCTTTTAAGAGTATCACATCTTCCCATCCCATGGAGATTTTGATTTTAAATTTTGGATGAAATTTGTTTTGACTGAAACATTCTAGATTGTAAGTAAAGTGAATGACATGTATAGGGCTGGAAATGGGCCGGGTTGGGCCAGGCCACACCGCCATCTGAACCCAGCACAAAATATTTTTTTGGGCTTAGGGCCAGGCTGAGGCCCAAAAATATTTTAAAATCTAAGGCCTGAACCCAATTGGGCCGGCTCGAGCACGAGCCCAAGCTCGAACCCAATTGGGCCGGCTCGAGCACGAGCCCAAGCCCGAACCCCCTCCTCCTCCCCCGTTACTCTCTCCTTCCAGCTTCCTCTCTCTCTTTCTCTCTGTCTGCCCCTTGTGGCAGTTGTTGACGGCTGCGGTTTGATCCACGAGCTCCTGTGCGAGCACGGCCTCTCGGCCAGGCTCCTCCTTAAGATTCAACCTCGACCAGGAGTCTCGCCTCCTCGAGAAGGAGATTCTCATCTCCAATCCATTGTTCGGTGTCAACCTGCTTGACAATCGATGGTGCCATGGAAGAAAGAGCCATCGATGAGGCCGGATCCGACAGTGCTATGGAAGAAAGAGTCGCTGGTGTGGGCGATCTTCGGGCGGTAGATGATACAACGGACGTGATGGCGTCGAAAGTAGAGGAGGGCAACCATGAAGCGGTGAAGGGCTCTTTGGCCTCGGCGAATGGTGGCTGACAGATGAAGACGGGATCGGGAAAGATCAGAAGACAGTGGACGGACGAAGGTGACGGCGGATGGAATAAGGCAGCAGCCGACGGACGAGGGCTAGGGCGAAGGTGGCAATGGAGAAAGATGGAAGACGGGAGCAAGAAAGGAATTTTTATTGGACAATTCGTTAGACGAAGATATTGAAGAGGGATTTTAAGGCCCGGACTAAACCCATTTGGAATTGGACTTGATTGGGCTATCGGGCTATTAATCGGATTTTTTGGACTACTATTGGCTGAAATTTGGGCTCGGTTTCGGGCCGGGCTGAAGGTAAGCTCGAGCCCGGCCCGAAATACAAATAGGCCCCAGATTTAAGCCCAAACCTGACTTGAATTGTTTCGGGCAAAGTCCGAAGCCCAACCCGAAGTCGGCCTAGCCCGAGCTCAGTTCTAGCCCTAGACATGTACCCCTGAAACTTAAGGGATGAGTTTGGGGTCATCTAGAGTTCAGTCTACTTTGTTTCACTCCTTAATCTTGATATCTTTAACGTAATATAAAATAAAAGAAAAGAAAAGGAAAGAGACTTGTATGAACCTAAACTTTTTTCCCCTTAAAAAGGCTTTGGAGCAGATTCAGACATGCATATTTTGATTACTTAGCCAAATTGACCATTATAAATTCTGAAATATTAAAACATATAACTAGGATTAAAACCAGTTAAATTTGTGTGCCATGTTACCGTACATTTTGTCTCCTTATCTCCAGCTGATCACTTATGTTAGATGATTTTAAATTACACTTTTTAATGTAACATAAGGAGTTAACTTTGTTTTCGGCTCAAAAGTGAGCAATCTTTTCATTGTTGACCATTTAGATTCCCTACTACCTTTGTCATCAGATGTGACAAACTTTTTGATGGGGTCACATCCATGCATTAGCCCCGAGTAATCGCTTCTGCAGTTAGTTTTTACTTGCGGTGCAATTTCTTTCCTCTCTAATGGGTCCATTTTGTTAAACATTTTTTCCCAAGATATAGGATCTTTGTAGTTAGCATGCTTTGTGGGAAACATTGTGGCCAGTGATCTTTGTTATGGGTTCTCATTTCTCCTGGGTTGGACACTGATAGAAATATGATTTAAGATGGCTCATTTCTTTTTCAGGTTATGCGAAATGCTCTTCCAGATTTGTTTGAAGCGCAGCCAGATTTGCTCTTCCAACTTGTCACAATGCTCAATCCATCTGTTTTGCAAGAAAATGGTGTTCCAGTTTATGGTGTTTTGCAGGTCAGTTGACAAGTCAGTAGCTGTTTATGCAGATGTTTTTTAAATGCATATTATCTCACATTGCACATGCCATAATCCTTTGTAACCTGTGGAACCATTGGCTTATTTAAATAGTTTGGGGGATCTATCATATGCGATCTTGCTTCATATTAGAGAAAATACTCTCTCTTGTCACTTGCAGCGATATGCCATCATTTTGAAACAACTCTATATTGACTCCAATACATACATACAGACATACATACATACATCCTGTGTACATATTACTCTTTAATATTTAACATTTAATGTGACATTTCAAGTGTATCTGTTCCAGGAACCTGGAAACTTTGTCATTACTTTTCCAAGGTCCTATCATGGGGGTTTCAATTTTGGTAGGTATTTATATATTTGAGCTGATGAGTTTACTTGGTTTGTTTATTTTATTGAAACTTGTAATTCATGCTGCAAAAGGCTTATGCATTTTGGTTGGGTTTCCAGGCTTGAATTGTGCTGAGGCTGTCAATTTTGCTCCTGCTGACTGGCTGCCTCATGGTGGATTTGGAGCTGAACTGTACCGATTGTATCACAAATCAGCTGTTTTATCTCATGAAGAGCTTCTTTATGTGGTTTCCAAGGTTAAATCTTAATTCTTGTTCATTTAATGCTTTTTTTTTTGGGTAATTATGTTAGAATGTTAAATCTTGAGTGCACATTTTATTTGCTTTTTCTGAGCTTGGTTGGATTTTATTTTTTTTGGGGACAACTTCACAACCGTAATAACCAAAGATGTTAGGCCTTGTATTATCTGATTAGTGTTGATTATTAGATGAGCTCTTTCTCATACATTCTTGCATCTTGCTCCGAGGTCTTATTAGGCCTTCTTTTTCATTTTTTGGAGCACATCTTGTCAGATGTTGGCTAATAACTTGGCAAAAACCAGTTTGATGAAGTTGCTGACCGTATAATATTTTGTGGGGCTGCCTTTGTTGAGGTTACATTGTGGTGTGTTGCTTGTGGGGGACATCCTAACATTAAATATAATGGGTCATAATAACAATAGAAAGGCATTGGCTATAAAATAGAAACTCAAACTGCAAAATGAAGTCCGAAAAAGTTTAAATTCAAGAGTTATTAGATGGTGCCTTGTTGCTATCGCAATGCCTTCTTTTTTATGCAGTCTATTGAATTATCTTTCTTGTGACTAGTGCACTTTATTAAATCTCTTTATAAGATCAAGGTTTGTCTGCTTGTGCTTTTGTATCCCGTGGCATTTCTTTTTGCCCTGGGCTTTGATATATGCAGCCACTTCTGTGAAATTTATGTCGATATGCTTTGTTGTAATTTTTATCTCATTTGGCCGGTGCTTTTGCTTTTGCATGAATAGTCCTCATGGATGTACACAATTTTGGTCAGCATCATTTCCTTCATTGCTTTCCTTGTTTTTGAATGTTTGGTCTTCTAACATTATATTTTCCTGATTTTTTTGTTCAACTTGACAGAATGGCTGTGATGCCAAAGCCTTGCCTTACCTGGAGGAGGAAATGCGGAGGGTATTTGCTAGAGAGAAAAGATGCAGAGAGGAGCTTTGGATCAATGGTGTTGTCCGATCATCTCTGATCTGCCCAAAGAAACATCCCACTTATGTTGGCACAGAAGAGGTAACCTTTCCCCTTTTGTTTTTTATGAACGTCTCATGTTGTAAGCTTGGTACAGGCTCCCTTTCTGATGGAATCAAAAACCTGTGGAAATTTTGTAGGATCCAACCTGCATAATATGCCAACAATATTTGTATCTTTCAGCTGTCACATGCAGCTGTAGGCCATCTGCTTTTGTCTGCCTTGAGGTATGCTGTTTTTACAACAGTACACTGGTACAATTTAAACTTCATACTTTACTGGGCATTTTCATTTTGTTTCCAATGGTTTCAAACTGAAAAGGGCTGATATCATATTGATGATATTTTCAAGCTGAGTTCACAGTAGTGAACTATTGAAACATGATCATTTACAAATGTTAATAAACATTATAAGAAAATATGAATTGTTTTCTAGTTTCAACTGTGAAATCGGTGTTAAGGCTCCTAATCAACATCTAGCTTGGTAATTTATAATTTAGATATTAATAATGATAATATGTTAAATTTGTGTGCACATTATTCTGATAAAGATAAAATTTAGTAGCTAGCAATGTAAAGATTCTGCGGTGGGGTAGCAAGGAAAGCCAGATGATTTCACCAAATTTGTGCTGTTTTTGTTTTATATGTTATACAAGGGAAGAAGAATAATTTTGTTGTAAAGTGTGTATTTCAGTAGAAACTAAAGTGGTTTCCTCTAAAATAATTTTAACATAGCATGGACAAGTAATTTATTCTGGTATCCTGTTTTAGCTCAGAGAAAGGCCACAACATGTTTTCATACAAAAGAAGATGAATTTTTTGAATAATATTAGTTGATGAAGTGGAAGTGACTATCAATTCATTGGTCTTCTTCTCCATGGTAGAAAGAGTAGCAAACATTCTTTAGGGTTACCTTTTTTGTTCATGTTGTTTAAATTCTAAAGCATTTGGTAAATCATGGAAGTGTTAGTCCAATTAATTTACCCCACAACGACCTGATTACATAGAATCTATCGCTTCCAGTCTGTGCAAAAATCAACATGCCATTTTCTTCTTCGATATGTTCTCATATGTAACTATATTTGCAATTAAATTTTGTTTTCAAGCAAGTGCAGTTATATTTGTCGTATCATGGCCATTATAGTATAATGTTTTAATAATTTGAGAAGACACTTAATATTGTTTTTACTTGGAATTGACTCCTGTTATATTTTTTCCTTTTTTGTGGCTTTATTCGACAGCATTGGAAACATCTTTGTGAATGCAATGCCAACAAGCATCAACTTCTTTACCGTCACACTCTTGTAGAACTCGGCGACTTGGTCCATATGGTCTCTGCTGTGTCTGAAACTACAAACGTGGAGACCTCCCAGAGCAGACGTTCTCGATGGCATCACTTGGTTCCTAATGCATCAAGTTCTATGATGAAAAAGGTTCCCTCCTACTGTTTCTGTTTTCTTGTGGCAAAATAATGATACCTATGTTTCATAAAGGCTTATATCTTATCAAACAGACTTTGTTCCAGGTTGAGTTATTGGAATAATTTGCCTCTATGATCGATTTTTTTGTGTTCACATTTTGGGTGTTGGGACATTTATAGAAAGTCCCCAGCCTTTATTGGACTCTGGTCTGTCAATTGGCAGCTATCTCCTCATACTTGTGCTAGAGACAGATTCTGTGTTTGCCTAGGAAAGGTTGCAGTTCCATCACTATTCTGAGAAAAGAAAGATCAGACTTTGTTTTTTGCTACTTGGTTACATTATTTGAGATGGATGGAAAATAGATTTCAATGTCTCATATAGGTTAACACATGGTGGATTTTGTTGTTTGGTCGGCTATGCAATCATATCATCAGATTGAATGGTAACCGTACAATACAATTATGAAAATGCTACATTTTTTATAATTTGAGATATTCAATAGGAAAGAGAGGTTTGTGCATCATATGCATGTACCAAAAAAATGGGGCTGTTAAATTAAAAATTTTGGCAAAACTAGGAGCTGGAGTAAGCAACAAATAGTTTATAGGAAGGTTAAAATATCATGCATAGAGAATAAAGGGACAGAATATTTTCTTTTGACTTTGTTATAGACTAAAATAATTCCAGAACTAAGCATATCTTGAAGATTTACTGATTACATGCTTTCTTGCTTTTAGTGCAGGCACTATTACTAGCAGTCTTTTCTGTTGGTCTCTCATCAGACAAGTATAGGATACTAAAGTATTGGCATATTATTCTCATCCTAGAGAAAACATCTCAAAATTTAAAAGCTCGATCATCATAAGTGTAGACCACTTCTTAGTATATGTTTGGTATTGTGATTGTATTAATCACAGTCTTCTTGCTGAATAAATTTACTAAGGTTCCTTCTGGCTTTGCTCTAATCCTTTATTATTTCATGCTGTGTGATACTGAGAAGGATCTATACATATTCAGGTGAAAGGTGGCCTTGTTTCTTATGCGCAACTTGCTGAAGATTGGCTTTCAAACTCTTGTCACATATTTGAGATACCATTCTCAAATTCTGCTTACACTAGTGCCCTAAAGGAAGCTGAACAATTCCTTTGGGCTGATCATGACATGGATCCGGTATGTTAAATACTGGACATGTTAAAGTTTTGCATATTGGTTGTCTAGTATACCTAATTGTATGTATTTTTTGAGATTTGCTAGGTACGTGATATGGTGAATAAATTGATTGAAGCTCAAAAGTGGGCAATGAATGTGAATTGCTGCCTGTCTAAAGTAGACCACTACCAGCATTGTCAGAAAAAAAGTTCGGAGAAAGTAATGTTAAGTGAAATTGAGGAATTGCTGAGTTTTTATCCTTTGCCTTGTTATGAGCCTGGGCTGACAAAGTTGAAGGTTGATATCTTTTGTGTATATTGGCTCTATGTTATATGCTTTCAATTCATGAAAACTTCATTCCATTTTTGATTTACTGTACAGGCCTATGCAGAAAATGCGAGGATGTTGATCGCTGAAATAGAATCTGCTCTTTCATCTTGCTTTAGTGTAAGTAACATGCAATGCATGGATAATTCAATAAGCTTCATAAAAAAGTTCTGCTGCAATTTATCTAGGCATGCTCGAGGATCTAATGCATATGTTTCTTTTCTTAGACTGCAACATTAGTCACCATTCTTTCAAAATGGGATTTTGTTATATTAACAAGAATTTTGGTTTATATTGTGCTGACTGCCAAGGTTTCGGTTTAATGCCACTGGCTATAATTTAGTGAAAAGGCATGCTTTTGCTTATCTGAGCTCATTTGAGGATATTGGTTAAGCCTTAGTTCATCACTTTTAATCTGTTTAAGAAATATGCACGATATCTTGGTGTACGAGCTTCTAACTTGTTCAAATCTGTTTACTTGCATGACATATTGATTTCAGATTAGCAAATTGGAGGTACTGTACGCTAGAGCCACTGGATTTCCGATTGATCTAGAGAATATTGGAACATTAGCATGTGTGATTTCTTCTGCAAAGGTATTACTCTAGTTCTGTATGCGAAATTGATGTTTCTAGGTTCTTTTCTTTTGTTTTAGAAAATGGTATTTAGTTTTAGGTCCTCTTTGGCACTGGTTTTATCCCTTTTTTTTTTTGAAACAGGAACACAGAATTCAATGCAGAAAACATGTTTGGTTATTCTGTTTTCTTTTTTTTTTTTATAAAAAAAAACAACTTACATTATTTCAGGAAAAGTGGGTCTTCACCCCTCATGATCTTCGCTTGACCTACCCAAGTTTGCCTTGAGGACCTATCCCTAGAGTGGGAGGGCCTTGTCAGCATCATTGGTGTCGAGCATGTTGATCTCTCCTACCTAGCCATGGTCAAACTGAGTTTGCTGTCGGCCTCCTCCACCGGATCCACCTCCTCTTACCCACTCCACTTCTCCCGTAGCCCCACCAAGGGATGGCAATTTTAGCCGACCCACCGGATATTAAACCTAACCCGATCCGCTTAAAACTCGGGGTGGATATGGGTACTAGACAAAATACCCAAAGCAGGTTCGGGTCGGGTACGAGTAATAGTATGCCTTGCCTCAAACTCGATCCAATATAACCTTAATCTAAAATCTTCCTTTCAAAGTTGCAATTATTTTATAATATTTGCATAATAAGTTCTTTACTCAATCCGACTGGATCCTATTCGACCACTCTTATCGATCAAATCACTCTTATCTATCTGACCCGACCCATACTCGACTCATTGCCATCCCAACTCCTAACAAACTCCCATTAGCGATGATGACGACGTCACCTATTGGCATTGCCGCCATTCGAGCAGTAATGGCCAGACTCCGCTATGGCTGCCACCGTCTTCGACATTGCCCAGATCCACTCTGTCCCCAAGACTCTTGGCGAGGACACTAACCATGAGGCTATTGACAATTCTTACGCCTTGATTGCTGAGATCGAGGCTGCCCTCATGCGAGACCTCGAGGAGATCGTACACACCTGACTCCTCCCGACATTGCCTCTAGGCCTCAACATGGTCGAGCAGCTCCTCTTTTTGTTAAACAAAAAGAGAGTGAACCAAACATGTTTTCTATTGTTAAAATTTTTTAAAAAATGGAAGCATGATTCCTGTTTCCAATTTTTTAAAAAAGTAAAGTGACAACGAATGCCGAATACAGCCTTATTTTCCAATTTATTCCTCTTTCTCTTCTACAACCAAAATCCACATTAAGGAGAGTCAATTATGATGAGGTGGAGATATCAAAGAAGTTTCTTGTCATAATATGATGGCAAGATTATTAGGTGGGCAAAGACTGATCAAGTATATAATGTGTAGGATAGTTGTGGCTTTTTCCATAGCTATTCCATGTGTTATATCTGAAAGAACATTGTGAGAGCACAGGAAGGCTATTGAATTCAGTTCTAGAATTCAAGTTGGCCAGGACAATTATGATATAAAAGGATACTTGGGTTGGCAAAAGCAGTTACTCAAGACCGTTTCCTTGACTGGCATTTGGTTATGGATTATGTGATCAAGGACTTTGGATGTTGAAGGATGTGTCGGAGTCCCAGTGTCACAAAGAAATTTGAAGGGACTAGATTGCCCAATTGGCCTACCAACTTCCAGAAGTTCTATGTACCAAGGGAGATTTGGCTATGCTATTTGTTGTGATGAGAAAGTGATTTCTGTGGGCAGCTAATTTTGCTCGTCCATTTTGAATTCATTTGGTTTATCTTTATCAGGTATTCCTCATGTTCATAAAATCAAGTTTTTGACCTTTTATTGTGATATGAGTTGCCTTTGGAGATAATCCATAACTGGTGCTGCTATTAAGTCACATGCTATGCTCTAGAATTTATTTAGAAAGATTTTGCATACTTAAGCAAACCAGTGTTGTTAAAGGCCTTAGGCGCACCTATGCGTTAGGGGTCCCTAGAGCCTAGGCGCAAGGTGCAAAGCACAGGCGTGCGCCTGAGAGAAGTCGGGCATCAAAAACAGAAAAGTAAGGAACTAACTATAGGCAAAAATTTCAGCAAGTAAAAACTAGCACCCTTTTATTAAAAAATAAAAACTAAAAGCAGAAAAAGATTTAATTATAGGCAAGAAGTCCAGCATGTAAATTAGCTCTAATCCAAAAACAATCAAATAAGTGCTTTCTAAATTTTTAATTGGCTAATCCTCCTCATCATCAAGCAAACCAGCTTCATCATTTTCTTCTTGTTTCTCTTAAACATCTTTCTCCTACTCATATACAATCAAACCAGCTTTCTATATATCATAACTAACCTTTCCTATATACTATAATTGATCTTTCCTATATACTATAATTGATCTTTCTTGTATACTAAAATTCAACTTTCCTATATGTTATAACTGGCCTTTCTTACTCTTTAGAAACTAAAAAATAATACCATAACCTCATTACGCCTTTGAACAGGCGTGCGCTTGAGGGCTGTTGCCTTGCCTAGAGGGTACAGAACCAATGGTCCTTGCACTGATGCGGAGCCACAAGAAAATAAAAAAAATAAAGAAAAATTGAAAGAGAAAAGCAAAAACCAAGCATGGATTCAGGAATTAATTCAATCAATCATTCAAGTCTATTTTTCTTCGTGGAAGTGGAGCCTCTAAATAGAGATACAAAAAGCAATCTAACAAAAGTCTAATTGTTGAATTGTAACCTAACAGAAATCAAATTGCTGAGTCCTAATAAAAATAAAAGTTCCAATAAAAATAAAAATAAGAAAATCTTAAATAAATCCTCAAAATAAAATTAGGGTTAGGATTTCTCAACGACGCCTTCTAAAATATGTGCAAATTTCTTGATTTCCATCATTTCCTCCTGGCTGGAAAGAACTCGACTTTGAAGAGGAATTGAAGTAATCTTGTAGGATGTTTGGATCAATACATCATAGCTCGTCTTCGAGAATCCAAGTAGCATTTGAGTCTGGACAGCTTTGCCATTTGATTAAAAATTATCAAAATCCTTCATCTGTAGAAGAAACAATCTCATCCATTATAATGCGTTTAATTCGATCTGACGAAGACGATGGAAGTGATGAAAGAATTGGAACTGGCACTGGAGCAGATGAAGTGGAATTCGTGCTATTACTTGCATGCATAGTAAGAGGCTCGAATGTGCCTCGATAAGGTAGCAAGTTCTCAATATTGAAAAATAGACTAAATTTTAAATCAGAGAATAATTCTATATAATAAGCATTAGGCACAAGTTTACGAAGAATACGAAATGGACCAGTGGCTCTACGTGTAACTTTTTGAATGAATTTCGAGGATAACATTCGGGACGAATACGAATCATCACATAGTCACCCTCGTTAAACTCTACTTTTCTACGGTAAGCATCAGTAGCAATTTTATATTTGTCAGTACTCATAGCAATCTTTTGCCTATATCAGTGTGAATGTCATTAATGTGTTTAGCAAAAGAAGTGGCGGACTCAGAAATGCGGTTATTCATTGGTAAGAGAACAAGATCAATGGGTTGGCGTGGATTTAAGCTATAAATAATTTCAAAAGAATTCTTGCAAGTAGATCAATTTACTGAGTTGTTATAAGCAAATTTCGCTGTAGGCAATGATAAATTCCACGTTCCAAGCTTATCAATAATTAGACACCGAAGTAAATTACCAAGACTACGATTTACAACATCTATTTAACCATCTATTTGGGGATGAAAAGCTGAAGCAAATTTTAAAATGGTTCCAAACAATTTTCAACGAATCTTCCAAAAATAACTCATAAATTTGACAACATGGTCAGACATTATAGAAGAGGATAATCTATGAAGTCTGACAACTTTTCTAAAGAATAACTTAGCAACAGAAGAGGCATTAGAAGTCTTTTGACAAGGAATAAAGTATGTCATTTTGGAAAATCTATCAACAATAATTAGGATTGAATTGTGTCCCCTAGCAATTCTAGGTAATTCAAGAATAAAATTCATACTAAGATCTTTCCATGGAGAATAAGAAATCAGTAAAGAAGTATATAAATCAGTGTTTTGCTTTCTAACCTTAGCTAATTGACATGTACGACATTGAGAGAGGATTCTAGCTACGTTCTTTTCAATAGATGGCCAATAGAATCTATCTTCAACCATGGCTATAGTCTTGTTACGTCCAAAATGATCCGCTAAACCTCCTGCACGAAATTTTCAAATAAAAAATTCTCGTAGAAATGCTCGAAATATATAAAGATGACAATCTTTAAATAGGTAACCGTTCCTGATCACAAAGTCAACATATTCTTGACTAACCTCTTGATAAATACTAGCAAAATTAGGACAATACTGATAGTCGTCTTTTACTCGCTCAAAACCCATTACTTTGGCATTCATGGATTGGAGGACAGTAATTACTCTACTTAGCGTATCAGCGGTCCTATTCTCAACACCAGCTTGGTGTTTGAGGACAAAGGTATAATCCTGAAGAAACTCTATTCACTTGATATGTCTAGCACTAAGTTTCTTCTAGGACTGCATATACCTAAGGGATAAGTGATCAGAATATAGAACAAACTCTTTGGATAAAAGATAATATCGTCAATTCATAAGAGCCTGAACTACAGCGTAGAATTTTTTATCATATGTAGAATATCTTTGCTTAGCATCATGAAGCTTTTCGCTAAAATAGGCTATAGGATAATCCTCCTGATTTAGAACTCCAATTCCAACGTCTGATACATCACAGGCTACTTCAAAAACTTTTGAAAAGCTAGGATGACTCAAAATAGGTGCTTCGGTTATCCTAAGTTTTATGTCATTAAAAACTCTAGCGGCATTAGCTGACCAATGAAACTTTTCTTTCTTCATATAATTTGTGATTGGGTCATGATGGTACTATATTTTCTAATAAAGCGTCTATAGAAAGAGGCTAGACCATGAAAGCTACGAATCTCGGAAAGAAATTTTGGTTCAAGCCATTCTTTATTAGCTTTCACCTTCTCAGGGTCAGTCATGATATCATGAGAAGATACAATATATCCCAAAAATAATACTTGATTCTGAAGGAATGAATACTTTTTAAGATTAATATATAACATGGTGGATCTAAAAGTAAGAAAGACTTTCTTAAGATGACTTAAGTGCTCTTCCCTAGATCTATTATAGATTAAAATATCATCAAAATATACGACTAAGAATTTACTAATGAAGAGTCTCAACAATTCTATCATAAATCGCATGAATGTACTAGGAGCATTAGACAGCCCAAATGGCATAACTAACCATTCATAAAGACCATCATGGGTTTTAAAGGTAGTTTTTTACTCATCCCTAGGTCGGATTCTAATTTGGTGATACCCACTATGCAAATCAAATTTAGAATAGATAATAGTCCGCAAATTGGTCAAGCATGTCCTCACGTCTAGGAATGAAAAATCTATACTTGACAGTAATTCTATCGATGGTCTTACTATCTATACACATCCTCTATGTATCATTATTTTTTGGTGTTAAAAGGGCTGGTACATCACAAGGACCGAGGCTAGGTCGAATGTGACCTTTCTATAATATGTCATCTATTTGTCTTTTCATTTTCTCACACTTCTTAGGGTTCAACCTATAGTGTGAAAGATTAGGTATCTGGGACCCTGAAACTAAATCAATGGCGTGTTGAATATCTCGCAGGGAAGGAAGGTCATCTGATATATCTTCTGGGGTCGCATGTTTAAATTCTTCTAATAATAATTCAATCTCCAGAGATGGGTTATCTTTGAAGTTTGAGGTTAACCGAATTTCATCTTTAGGAATGATCGCTAACATAATTCCAGACTCTGAATTCTCTTCCTTAAATTCCATATGAGTTAAAATGTGACAGTTTTTCTGATTGAAAAATTGAGAACTCTTGCCTTTTTTAAAGGTTCGCGACATGCTAGGTTTGACAGGATTTAACCTAATTTTTTTATCATTATGCATAAAAACATAGATATTTTCTCTATCAAAATTATAAGCGTTTATGTCATAAATCCAAGGTTGATCTAACAAAATACTAGCTACCTCTATAGATAACACGTCACACATAATTTCAGCAGAGTAAGCTCCCATTTTAATTGGCACTAGACAACATTCATTAATAGGAAAAGATGTTTTATCTACCCAAGCAACTCGATAAGGATAAGGATGGAGTTGAGGTTTCAGCTTTAGTTGATTAACGTCAGATTTAGATACAACATTCATAAAGCTACCACCATCAATGACAAGTTCACAGATCTTATCTCCATATTGGATATATGTATGAAAAATACTAATACGTTTTCATGCCTCAAAGTCTGTAGAAGTGGTGACTATACATCGTATGACGTTAATATGATCTCTTGATTCCTCATATTCTTTCTCATACTCTTTCTCTGAATTAGCTAGTTCTAGATGGTTAAAGTCTTTTGGGGGCCGTTTGGTTGGGGGTAATCTGGCATGGAAAAATGATTCCCATGTCAGATTACCATGTTTGGTATGAAAAATGGAAGAGAGATGATAAAAAAATTGATATGCCCCATGCTTATTTTTCGGAGAGAGATGGTAAAACAAATACCATGGGGGGTTGGTATTTGGCAAATTTTTGAGTGGTGGCAATTTATATTTGACAAAAATACCTCTAATAAAGCTGCATATGTAATCATTGACTTTATTTTAATATCTTTTAAATTTTATTCAATAAAAGCTTTTGTAAAAAAATTAAGATGGAGATGGTATTATGCAAAGGGTCATGTGATTATAGTCATCATATAAACACTAATTGAAGATGATAATACTATTTTAGTATTAAAAAAATATTTTATATTGAAGGGTATATTTATAAATTTTGCCATATTTCCATGTAGAATTACCTCCAATAAAACGTAATAATTCTTTTTTGGTGTCATTTTTCGGAGTAATTTTCCCACCAACCAAACATAAATTTTTTTTTCCTCTACAATCATTTTTCTAGATAAATGATTCCCATGAATTATTAGATTATCCCGTAATCTGACATACCCCAACCAAACGGACCTTTAGTGCATTTTCAGGTATCGTTTTCTCACATTCTGATTATATGGTCAGAGTATGGTGTGGACATCGAGCAGCTATATGATCCTCTTCATGGTAACAGTGACATTCTGTATTGGAAGAGCTAGCTGATTGAGATATCTTCGGCATAGATTCTCGGGTCTTAGTGTCTGTAAGATTCGGTCCCGGACGAGAAGGTGCTACTTGTGACACACTCCTTGTACGATTAGCAGGAATAGACCTAGACTACCCAGATTCATCAGAAAAAGCTCTTCTCTTTTGAGACGAAGTTCTATGAAATTTTTCAATTTAAAAGGCTTTATGATAGGCCTCTCTTACAGAATCTAATGAACATAAAGAGACTTCTCTCTTTAGATCAATTTGTAAACCGCTAATTAATTTAGAAATCATTTTTCATGACTCTTCAGAGATATCACATCTCAACTGTAGGTTTTCAAAGCGAGTCATGTAGTCAGTGATGCTAATATTTTCTTGCCTAAAAGTATACCATTGGTCTATTAACTGACTTTTATAGTAAATAGAAACATAATTCTCGTGCAACTTAAACTTCATTTCCTCCTAAAGTACTATAGGTGGGTGTCCTAGTCGCTTTAAGTCCCTTTCGACTATTTGCCAATATCGCTTGGTAGAACCTACTAGCTTTATTTTTGCAAAATGGATGCGAGATGCATCCGATATGTGATACCACTCAAAATAGGCCTCTTAGTCTAGTAACCAATCATGGAATGCCTCTGGATCCAATCTACCATCATAAGAAGCGACTTCAACCTTATCTCCTTTAAGTGGTTCTTTAAAATCTTCATATTTATTTGGATTTGCTCTAAATTGTTGTCCTTGGGGTTTAAAATATCTAGGACCTCTTACATTCCTAGTTGGCTACTTAGAATATCTAGATGCGAAATTTGACGGCTCTACTTCTTCTTCATAGCCTTCTCGATCGTACTTACCTCTCTTATGATAATGAGAACCCTCAATTATTTATGGAATGATGGATAACGGAGGGGCTATTGTGTAGATTGGGGATGTTTGGAAAGATTGACTAGTGTGCATGACATGACTCTGGCTTCCAATAGATTTAAGAGTTCGTGAGGGAGACTAATGGATAGGTTGACTACTAGGAAGGTCATCTTCCAGTGGTTGTTTGCCTAGTATTGACTTTCTTAGGAAAATTTGGCGTTCTACCTGTTGATTTATGAGATTGGCCATGTCTATGCGGTAATTTACTTGGTTAGCACGAAACTCACTAATCTTAGTGTGAAGTTGGTTTAATGACTGGCATATTTAGTTTAAGATTTCTTGGAAGGCTGTTTGGATATTTTTGATGGATTCAAGTTCTTTTTCCATAGCAGTATGTGCATCTTTCAGGTTACCAATAGTCATAATAGCAAGGAAGGGTTTTAATATTAGGCTAAATACTATGTGTACTAAGAATTCTAGCTATGATGGTCACAATAAAATTGTAGGATGAAACATAATGTTTTTGATGCGTGCAATAGCAAAAATATGTGGATGTCTGGTGCATGCAATAGTAAAAATATATAGAGAAAAGGTGATGAAAGGTAAAACTAAGAGCTTAAGCGATGATATCAATTATCCAAAGATTTTAAAAAAAATTCAAATTTTAATGAGGAAATCGTACCTTTCACAAGATGGAATTAAATACCTCCTTGTGGTGTTCGTAGGTTGAAGACAAGGGAGACCCACAAGAGCTTCCTTTTTTTTTTTTTTTTGGACCAGGACTACGAACCTGTATGCGGACCGTGCGGTCTATGGACCGGTTTTTTTTTTGGACCAGACTTATGGACCTGGTCGGTAGACCGAATGGTCTATAGATTGCGGTTCACACGCGGTCTATGGGCCGTGCCCCTGTGAACTCCACGAAGGGTCGGGTGGGAGGCGGGGGGGACAAAGGAGCAATGGTGGGGGGCGAGGGGGGAGGAGGAGCGACAGTGGAGAGGCGAGGGGTGGCCGATCGTGGTGGCGGGAAGGGGCCGGGCAAGAGGCAAAGGGCAAAAAAGGGCAGTGGCGATGGGGCGAGAGGGGCGGATCTACGGGAAGGGGCTGGTGCTGCGTCAGCGAAGAAGATGGTGATGATGGTTGGCAGCGGGACGGGCTGCAACACAGGAGGGTCTGATGGGCTGTGATACGATAGAGAAAAAGAAAGAGAGAGGGAGAGGGGGAGGGAGGGGTCGGATGGTCGGATGGAGGTGGACGATGACGAGAGGTGAGGGCAGGTTGCGACATGGCGCACACACACACACAGAGAGAGAGGGGGGGGGAGGGAGGGCCTAGTGGTCGGTGGAGGTGGATGACGGTGAGAGGCGAGGGCAAGCTGCGACACGGCAGAGGGAGAGAGGGAGAGGGAGAGGGGGAGGGAGGGGGCCCGGAGGTCGGATGGAGGTGGACGACGCCGATTTCTTCAACTCCTTTGCGGGCTACTTCAAAGCATACCGTGGAACTGGGAAAAGATGCAGGGATCCTTGCTCTGATACCAAATTGATGTGGAGCCACGAAAAAATTAAAAAAAAAAAAATTGAAAGAGAAAAGTAAAAACCAAGCCTGGATTCAGGAATTAATTCAATCAATCATTCAAGTCTGTTTTTCTCCATACAGGTGAAGTCTTTAAATAGAGATATAAAAAGCAATCTAATAAAAGTCTAATTGCTGAATTATAACCTAATAGAAATCAAATTATTGAGTCCTAATAAAAATAAAAGTTTCAATAAAAATAAAAATAAGAAAATCTTAAATAAACCCTCAAAATAAAATTAAGGTCAGGGATTCTCAATGACGCCTCTTTCTAAAATATGTATGAATTTCTTGATTCCCATTATACGCCTAGTGCTTTTTGTGCCTGAGGCATGCCTTAGGCGCGCCTTTAATAACACTGAAGCAAACCAGACTGGATAAATTATAACCTGTGATTATGAAAATATTTGTCTAGAAATTATCTTTTATATTGATAATCTATTTGAGGAGAAATCATAAAGCTAACCCCAAATAGTTGGGACAAGACTTGATGTCAAATCATAAAGCTAATCCCAAGTGGTTAGGACAAGACGATGTCTATGGTTATCTTGCTTGTCAAAATTCATGCTGAAGTTCTAGTCATGTTAACTTGTAGCTGATGCATGATGGTGACTTATACCGTACTGAGGGCTGCTCTAGTAAAGTATGGTGCCTTCCAGTTCCAGTTAGGGGATATTCTAAAGTTTGCAGCTGCAAAAGATGATACCACTTTCTGTTATTCATGAATGCAGAGGCTCCTGGTTGAAATATTCACTGGTGGAAATTTCATTCAGTTTGGTTAAGAGTGATAGTTTCTAAAATCAGTTGGCACCATGTTTTAGAAAATACTGAGCTATGTGCCTGTAGTGGCTATGTACAGCAGTGCATCCCCCTGCCAACACATGGTACCAGCTGACATGGCTGACATACCATTGATTCACGTACTATGGCAGTACAGGTTAGCATGGTCTAGTATGTACTGGCTTCCATGGAACCTACCAACTAAAACTCCAGCCTTGTTTAGCACGCCCCTATCTTTGTTTGTAATAATCTATAAACTTGTAAAGTCCTTTTATTAGAGCAGGCAGATCATATATCTCACTCTTTGATATGTCTTTATAATTATAATCTGCGTGAGTTAGCATTTTGAGCTGTCAATCTCAATATGAAATCTTTAATTTATGCTTGCTATAATTTTCTAATTGCATCAACTTGTGATTGACATATAACATGAATCAGATGAACATGTTTTGTAAAGTCAATTATCAGAGGAGATGAGTGACCCAAACTGAACCTATATGTGTTACCAAGATATGTTATTTTTCAGAATTATGACTCCTGTTTGTACGAAGTGGGCAATCTTCCGAAATGCCTAGTTGGAAGAGGATCATCTAAAATTTCTTTTGGCAAACAGGTTTCTGTGAAAGCAAGGTTTTTTATATGGGAAGGATAATAACATTAGTGTGTGTCATTGTTTTATAAGACTGTAAGTGGCAGATAGGCAGCCCAAATTTATAAAAAAACTAACAAATGAATTATAGATTATCTAAAAAAATAAATAAAAGAAGAAAAATTGAAGAATAGTTATAATCCAACGAATGAAGTATAATATTTTTTCCAAAAAAAGAAGTATAGGATATCAATTAAAATGTAATAAGTCAATGATATGCATCAACTAGGCAAAAAGTTAATAATCATTGAAAAAATGATCTCATCATCAATATTTAAACATAATGCAAATTCTTAGGGTGCCTAGTCTGGCCATCTAGGCTTCTCTCTTTTTAATGATTGGCTTGCATATGTGGATCGTAAACTTTTGACCTTAGAATAATAGATCACCGCCCAGGTCAGTTTTGCCTGTTCGGGTAATGATATTGGTGGTATCGAAGTTGGTGATCATTTTACGTTTTTTCAAAAGGAAACTTTCTCTAAGATCTTGTGATTGGAGTTATCACACTATCCTTCCCACCTTTTCTCATTGCTATCCTAATATTTGCCATACTTCTCTGTACGTTTAACATTGAGGAGCTACCTTCTTTCTTTTTTCCCTAATGTTGCAGGATTGGTTGAATAAGGCACGTGAATGCCTCTCAGAGAAAAAGCCTGGTTTCATTGAGTTTGATCTCCTGAACAAACTGAAATCAGAGGTATGGAGTTCTTCTAACAAAATGGCATTCTTCTTTTGCTGTCATCACAAAAAAGGATTTCTTTAATTTTCTTATCTTTGTATGCGCTTCCTCATATGTATTACATAATATTATCAAACTTCATAGATGCTAGAGCTTCATGTTCAACTTCCCGAAATGGATTTGCTGTTGAACTTGTGTGGAGAGGCTGAGTCATGGCAAATCCGATGTGAAGAGATCTTGAAAGGTCCCCTAAGATTGAAGGTTGTGATCTTTCCATGAGAGTTACTAGTTATTTTGTTGCACTAATTATAGAAAATAGTTACTTTGCTGAGTTGCGGAGACTAACACCTTCCTAATACCTTGTACAGGAACTTGAAGATTTTCTGCAGGCGGCAGATAATGTCACAGTAAGCATTCCGCAGTTGAAACTCCTAAGGCAATACTGTTATGATGCTCGTTCCTGGATTTTCCATCTTCGTGATATCCTGCTAAACCTTAATGATCGGAGAGACCATGGAAACATCGTGAGAGAACTCTCTTGTATGTTGAAGGCTGGAGAGTCATTGAGAGTGCATGGTATGGCATTTATAAATTTAATTATTCACTACACTGTTGCTTGAACCAACAATTCAGGTTTTTCTTCCTTTTTATTGCGCGATATGAGCTCTTTAAGTTCTGCTTCTTTCTGGAACAGTTGACGAGTTGCCTCTTGTTGAGGCAGAACTTAAAAGGTCACGTTGTAGAGAGAAAGCTTTAGAGGTATTGCTGTTTTTTTTTTTTTTTTGGCAATTTTTTCCTGAAAAGCTTTACTCCCTCTTTATCTTTAATTATGATATTTATAGGTGATCCTTTTTGCTGTAGATGTCAATAACTGCATGTTATTGTGAGCCCCTTTTTTTTTTTTTTTTTTTTTCATACTGATTTTTTTTTTTTTTTTTTAAAATTAATACAAACATGTGGGGGTGACCCTTGGCACAACAGTAAGGTTTCTTCATTGTGACCTGGTTATGGGTTTGAAACATGGAAACGGCCTCTCCCCAAGCGGGGGTAAGGCTGTATACATCTGATCTGACCATCTCTGAACCCCTCAATGGCAGGAGCCTTATGCATTGGACTTCCTTTTTTTTAATTAACACAAGCATGTAGATGTTTTTAGTATTATTTGATTAATTTGGCATGGCTGTTCCTTCTGTATGAGTGTCATTTATCAGATTAATCATTTTGCATCTCTGCCATTCTGGATCAAGTCTAAGTACAAATTCAAATACATAATGCAGGCACTTTCCACTCAAATGCCTCTGGAGTTTCTCCAGCAAGTGCTGACCGATGCTTCATCGTAAGTTGCACTTCTGGAAAATCTGAATTTTGTTTAGTTAAAAACACCTATTTTTTTGCTATAGACTTTGTGTTACTAGAATATAATTTTCTTTCGCAGGTTAGAAATTGAGAATGAACAATTGTTCAAGGAAATTTCCAAAGAACTTATAGCAGCTATTTCATGGGAAGAAAGAGCCAAATCTCTTCTTGGGCATGCAGCTCAAATTTCTGACTTTGAGAACATTATTAGGTATATGAGAGGCTATAATGCGCACTGTTTTGCTGTGTGCTTGATCCTGTCACTTTTATTGATCAGAAAGTTTGATTATCTCAGGGCTGCTGAAGATATATTTGCGATCCTTCCTTCTCTCCCAGATCTCAAGGATGCACTATCAGCGGCTCAGTCATGGATAAGTAGATGTCAGCCATATCTAGAGCATGCTATATGTCATGGGGATCAATTTGGTCCTTTGCTTCAAGTTGATGACTTGAAGGTCCATAATGTCTCACAGATGAATTTATAATTTTTCCAAGTTTGGTGCTCGATAATTTGCATAAAATGCATTACATTTTGCAGGAGTTAGTCTCCCAATCTAAACTTCTCAAAGTCACTTCAGATGCCTCAGAAAGGCTACAGAGCATCCTGAAGGAAGTTGATGGATGGGAACATGATGCTTGTTCTTTACTACAACATTCGAAGACTTTATTGTATATGCAAAATAATGATTTTGTAGTTGATAGTGGCCTTTTAGAAAAATTTAAGGAGCTACTTGATAAAATTGATTCCGCTACAGAAATTGGGCAATCCTTGGGTTTTGAGTTTAAGGTGTTGCCAGGACTTGAGCACTCATCATTGATATTGCAATGGAGCTTGACAGCCCTGTCTTTCTGCTCCAGGATTCCCTTACTCAAGGTAATGGTTCCTACTTGGCTTGCATAAGTATAATATATGCATTGATCTATTGTGCCATGTGATCTTATGTTCCTCATATTATCTTTTAACATATGAATGTTACAGAAGACTTAATGATGATTCAGATTTCTAGTTATGCTTGATGTTGCTGCTTGAATTTTTACAGTTTTCTTTAGTCTTATTTTCATTATTGCATGTCTTTTGTTATGCCCATAAGTCGAGTTTTTTGCTATGTTATGTACAAATGAAAAAGCAAAGAATGCTATACATACATACATGCAAGCATGCATGCACATCTTAGAACTAATTGTGTTACCCTGACTTCGTTACCCATCCGTCTAGGTGAGCTATGCCACTGTTGATGAATTTCTGACTTTCTTTTGCACATCTTTTTTTTTTTTAAGCTTTTGTTACTAAGCTGAAATTGATATCTGCTTCTTTCAACACTATGAATTTTGTTCCCCCCCTCCCTCCTCTCCTCTTGAAAAAAGAGTTGGAGAAATCCAATTTGATTTCATTAAGCTTAACAATATTAATTATGATAATAAACATACTTCGCTTAAGTTACATTTCATGTGCAATATTCACTTGTAACAGAATTTCTTAAACCTTATTTGCTTTGAGATTTGTAAAAATATTAAGTATTATTTCTAAATAGTTTTATATACTTCCAATTCATTGATATTGTTTAGCCCTTTTGATGGAGGATTTATTTACTTTTTGGTCATACAGGAGGTTGATACCGTACTTGAGGATGTGAATCATCATTCTACCATATTTTCAGGCAGTGGTTTAGCTGAAGTGTTGATTAGGGGAACCAGCTGGCTCAGAAAAGCACTTATCATGCTTCCAGAATCTCAAATCACTAAAAGGTGCAAGTTGAAGGATGTGGAACAAATTTTAGAAGAAATTCAGGTTCTTCTTTCTTAACTGCTCCCAACTTCAGTGATGCTTTATTTCTGGTGCTTATTGGCTGGCGGACTCTCTCTCTCTTTCTTATTATCCTGCAAAACAAACATGGAAATTGCAGGATATCGAGGTTCCATATCCTATGATGGTTGCGCAGCTTCAAAATGCCATTGACAGACACGAGTTTGTTCTCTGACTGCCTACATTCCTGCATTTTGTTCTTGTGCAATGGGGCTTAAGATCTTTATTTTAGCAGTAATGATTTGTTTATTAGCAGCCGTAATCACGGAATAATTGATTTCTTAAAACTATATTGTTTGGTAGATAGCTTGTTTGAAAATACAGACTGCTTGCCAACTTTTATTATGGATTTCGAAATGTGAAAGTTGGAGTGGTAAAACTACCAGAGGCTAATTTATTATTGTAGAGGATGAGGAGGAGGAGGAGGAAATAAGACTAATAATCAACTTATCATGATATTCAATTTAAAGAAATCCATGCTTGTCAAAAAGAGAAGTTTTACTGAATGCTTCCTCAATGGAAGTGGTTTCATAAAACTCTCTTTCTCCTTCCCTCCCTCCCTTCACATCCCCCCCATGCTTTGGAACTCCCCAATGGTTCTCTCTTCACAATTATGGAGTTCCACTAGGTAAAGTAACATATTTCATATATGTTCCACAAGGGGGTGAGGATGGTGCAGCATCAGGCACAGGAGGATTGGGAATGGTGTCTGGAAGATGGAGAAAACTAAGAAATAAGAATACTTAAGCCTTTTGGATCCCTCCACCCCAAACACGGCATCATCACCCCCACCGCCTTGGTTTTCTTCCTGATCATTTAATACAGCAATCTCTGTATTCTCCCTCCCAATTCCTTTGGTCATGTTGTCCCTGTCAGCCCTGTTCTCGGAGCAATCTCTCTGATGTTGGCTTACTTATCTTTTTTATTAGCCATTCTCACTACTAAATGCTGGGGTTTAGGAAAATTGAAGCTGAGGTCAGGGGGATGAAATTTGGGGAGGGATTGTTTTGGGGAACGAAATGTTGGAAGCAGATAATGGACTTGGGGCATATACACTCAGCTGGGTAATTGCTTTTGTCATTTGCATGCACCTAAGTGGAAAACATAATTTTGAGGTCTGAATTGTTGCCAGACACAAATCCAAAAGATCATCACACCCATTGCTACCGATCTGTAGTATTGTATCCTGGTAGCACACAATTATTAGCAAAGGAATTATGAAGACATATAGGGATATATTAGAATCAAGAAAAGATATTGGATATTCCTGTGCAGTTATCTCCTTGTTGTATTGATTAGTTTCCTAGATGTGTTTCATGAAAATCTTAGTCAATTCTGAATCTTCCACGGGGTATCGCAACAATCGTATTAAGTTCCTGCTCAGCAATATCTTGAATGTTAAATTATGTATAATCTACTTTCGTACTTTTTGTAGATGTTCTTGCACTTGGATAAATTCATTGTTTTGAAGAGATAAAATATCAAGTGTCTATTATAATAATTCTTGTCACAAAAAGAGATTGAAACAGCTGATTTGTCAGCTTATTAACTTAAAAAGAATGAAATCTAACATTAGATATGAGCATGGTTCACACTTCATGGTACCAGTTTCGTAACTATACCAGTATCATGCTGGTTTTGTGTTGGCATGGATCAATTTGTGGTATTGGAACTTGGTATGCCCTTGTACCAAGTTTAGATCGTTATTGATACAATACAGTATGCTCGATACTAGGCAATATGGCCCGGTATGATGAAACATCTATGAGATATAGCATTGTCCCTGTTCTATCAATCAATAGAAAGAAAACTCAAATGTACGAGGTCCACAAAATTGGTATCAAGAACTGCATTGATATGTTACCAGTTTGATACAGCACGATTGGTAAAGAACAGCATGCACTTTGTACCCAGAAAGACTTCCAACATTTTTTTCTCACTTCCGACCATTGTATTGCTTGAAACATGGCAAAATGGATTAGTACTATACACAGTTCCACTTGGTTTGGACCGGTTCAGCTCAAATACCAAACTGAACCTTGATATTGTTACATTACCTTACTGGTATGGTATGGTACGGTTGATACAGGCTACAGGGTCACAGGTTGGTACAGCAGACCTTGTAACTGTTGTACACACATACTCATATGTACATATATTTGTGCATATAATATATGCATACTATGTGACAAAAATAAGCAGTGTCAATGCTCAATTTGGTTTCATTTTGGCATTTTGCATTGTGATACACTTGGTAGGAGCAGTAGAAGTATGTATTCTTTTCATATTTATTTGACACAGTTTCTTTGATACAGATCCTGGATAAAGCAAGTGCATTCTTTCTTTGGGCTGTCCAGTCAACAGTCTTGGACTAATCTATTGAAACTCAAGGTATGCTTAATCCTCGTTGTTTTCAACTTATGGATGGAAATCAATATGTCACTGTGCTTATCATAGTCAAATAAAATCGATCAAATTTTGCAATTATAACCAACTAATTGAACCTCAGCAGTAGAAATTAAAATAACTATTTCATTGATTACTATCTCTTTTGGTCCCCTGAGACGGTGCTTGTTATCTATCATGAAATTTATTTAGGGTGATTGAGTAGGCTCTAACCAATGTGGTAGTTTTAGCAAACTCTTTCGTACTGACACTGTACTGAGTCGATATGCTTTATGAACCACAACAATTCATGAAAGATGGCGCACTTCATAGTGATTTGGTCAGATGTTTGTCATTTTAGGAAAAAATACTCATATATGATTCATTTGAAATTCCTTTTGATTGTTTTTATTTTTTGTCTTGGTAATGTAATTTAAAGATGCATCATCGCAGGAATGTGGACAATCTGATGCCTTTGATTGCCCAGAGCTGGACAAAGTTGCATTTGAAACTGAAAAGGTTGAGAAGTGGATGTTTCAGTGCCATGCTGTTGTGGAGCCTTTAGTTGGTGATCTTGGTTGTTTATCTGATGAGCTTGAAAAGGTTTGTTCTGTCTCAGTTTCTTGCAGTATCACTGATCAACAATTCTCTTCCGCAAGATTTAAGATGTCATTGTTATTTTTCCTCAGATCAAAGGTTCCCTGGATAGGGCTCTCTGCATATATCATGGTTCAAGGGGCTATAGGGATAGAGCATCCTGTGTGTGCTGCCCTGATGGTTCTGAAAATGAAGTATATATTTGTTTGACATGTGAGGACCGGTAAGGTACTTGAGTTTAATTTTACGTCCTGTTAAGTGACATCATTTACTGCTGATTAGTTTTACCCTTTAGGTCCAAACTACAATGAAATACAGTAATAGTTTGCAATGAATATAAAATATAGCGTTGATTCAGGGTTGAATTTGGAAATTTTAGATGATCTGGCAGGTCTTTGCATAAGCTATACAGAACGTTTTAGCTGATAATCTGTGTCAAATCTAATGTCAGAGAGCACTTCTCCAGATGAATAAAGAAATTCGCAATCTACTGATCTAGGTTGAGAATTCCTTTAGAAGCGTCAATTTGGAAAGAAGATTGGCAAATATGAGGAAATTTTTTTTTTTTCTTTTCAAAGGATTGGGTGGTTAATAAATATATAATAATTGGATTTTATGTAAAACTTAATCTAACATGTTGAAAATGAAAAATTGTAGAGTCGATCTTGTCATTATGTTACATGTTTGAGATAACCTTTGTTTTATTTGGTTTTCAATGGATATTACTGTTGAATGGACAGGTACCATTTCTCATGCATGGGGCCACCACTGGCTACTGCAGGCCTGACAAACGAGTACTCATGTCCATTTTGCCTCTATATAGAAAGTGGAGCTATATCTAGAAACGGAGGCCAAGCACTGGTAGATCGGATTATCTTAAAATTCCAGATTTTGATAGGAAAAGTTGTTCTTTGTTTCTCTGATATTGGGACCATTTGTCACAGATATGTAGAGGAAATCGTCCCGACTTGAAGTCATTCATTGAGTTTCTATCCATGGCAGGGGATTTCTATGCAGGGTAATAAAACCAAAGATTTATTTTGCATATATATGAAGTCACAGACCTGTTTTACGGTATTTGTATATAATAGAACGGATATGTCTATGCATCGCATTAAACTCTAATTGTAGGTAACTAGCTAAGTTATTGATTATATGATGCTCACTACCTAGATCACTTACCTGCATTTATCTGACAAATGAAAAATGCAGTCATGTGATACTAATTATGTGAAATCATGTGGCTTTAGTTTGGTTCGTTTGTATCTTGTGATCATTGCATCTGTGCAGTAAAGATAAATGTTCTATGACAAGATATTTAGCTGCAAGATAATATTTCTCTACTTTTTAAATATCTTCCATAGTGGATTTTAGTTTTTGTTCGACTTTGGCTTTATCAATCCTATTATGTATCTTTATTGATGTCTAGGTTCATTTCCCATGGCGCAACTGCTTGTTCATATTCCTTTCCCACCTCCACCATCCTCCTCATTCTTGACCTCTGCATCATCTAGATGGACTTTTAAACCAAAAACATCCTCCCATGGTATGGGGGACATCCATCACCCTTTTTTATACTTTATACATGCAAGAATTCTCAATGAGCTCATCATATTATTTATAATTTTTATATGTATGCCTTGCTAAGCACTAATGTTTCTTATTCTGACCCTTACATGCACCGTAGACCCTCATTTGTTTTGTCTGTATATCATGTTTGTTGCTGCAAGACATAATTAATACAACACAAACTATAATAACATGTTTATGTAATTTGTCAGTAAGCATCAGGGTCCTTGACAATCATAGAGAGCTTTTTCTTAATTCCAAGTCTAGATGATTGAAATGATCAATTTATTGATTTTCTCCTTTCTGAAATTTGTGTTGCTGATCATTGGTTTGTGTCAAAAACCGTGGTGTTGCTGATGAATCTAGGGTCATAACAAAACAAGGACCAAACCCCTTGGAGCACTCTTCCCAGATGCATACTTCCCTCTTGAAGTTGGAACATTAGCACAACCATACCTAAACTTGCCCTGCTAATCTTCAGGCATTTAGTATCTTTGCCCCAGGGCAGGTTATTACAACCCTTATTGCAAGACAATAATCAGCAAATCAGCAGGTTATTCACCCTCATCGGATTTGTGCGAATTCAAACTTTGGAAATCCATCAGTTTTTCAGTTCTCTTTAAGCAAGCTTCTCTGACCAGACCCATAATTCTTACCTCAAGCTTCATCTAGTGGCTGACATGAAAACTTTAAAAATTAACTTGTATGTTAAAATAACTAGTATGTTATGTCACCGCTACCCTTTTTGGTTCTGAATATTACCCATAAATTTCATTGGTGTTAGAATTCTTTGTTTTGCAACTTCAGCTCATAGCATGCAGGACATAAATCATAACTTGTTGGATCCTGAAAAGCAAGATTTTGTATCATGCATCGGTAAATATTTATGTGTTGTTTATATTCATAGTAATAGCAAACTAATTCATTAGCTTATGTTTTTCTTATAGGGTTAAAGAGTTGGCTTTGGTACAAGAAATTGTTGAGAAGGCTCTGGAGTGCAAATCATATTTAACTGAAATAGTGAAGCGTGCTATTTCTCACCATGACAAAGATCTGAGCTCCATCTCAGAGAGTCTTCTAAGTGCATTGAAGGTTTTCTTTTCATGCATTTTCACTTTGCCTTGCACAACCGGTTGTTTTCACGTCATCAGTGGTGTACAGCTTCATATCATTTTTCTACACATGGTAGCTTCTGAAATGTTATTGCTGTCTACAGGCAATATCAGTCGCTGCGGTGTTCGATCAGGAAGGAAGCTGCAACCTGGAGTCAGCCTTGTCTAGAAATTCATGGAAAATTAGAGTCAAGAAACTGTTGAGTGGATCAGAAAAGCCAGTCATCCAACAAATTCAGCGTTTAGTGAAAGAGGTAAAGAATTGGTGAATGAGTCTTACAAAATGTCAGCTAACTGACACAATATCCCATCACTTGAAAATGCAGATGTCTATGGAATAAATTTTCCCATCACATTGCTTATTGATGCGTTCCTTAAGATATGTTCCAGCTCTTTTATTTTAGTAAATAGAACTTTTTTAACTAACAGACATTTGCTCCATGTTTTAGATATTTATACTGATAGCAAATTGTCATCTATTGCTACTCTGTATTTGTACCCGGAAACCAATATGTTTGTCAAATGCATCATGTATTAACCACTTTGAAAGAATTGGTTCCACTTGCAAGTCCATGTATCATAGACTTGGGAACTTTTACTAGCACTTGATAATGCTGGAAATCACCCATGTTGTTAATGGTAGATGTCTACGGTGTTTGCAAATATTTGCCTGTCATTCTGAACGACTTTAGTGGTTGGTCCCACAATTCTACTTATGCTCTCGTTGGCAGACTATATTGTTTAAAACTCTAGTTGGATTTGCACCTTCGCAGTATAAAAATTCTACATTCTTGGTTGATTTTTAGAAATATATTCAAAAATATGATGGTTTGACCATGTCGATGTTGCAGGGTTTAGCTATAAGCATACCGTCTGAAGATCATTTTATGCAGGAAATTACAAAAGTAAAACAGATCAGTTTGCAGTGGGCAGATATTGCTAAACAGGTGAAAAATAAGCATCTAATCTGTAAGTTTTGGATAGTTTTACAAGATAATAATCTACTTCTGGATAATCTTTTTGTATAATGGCGCAGATTATTTCAGATTCAGGAGATCATGAATTGAGTGAAGTATTTAAAGTGATTGGTGAGGGGGAATCTTTGCCTGTCCGCTTCGAGAAAGAGTTAAAGGTATCCATTTGATTCTTAAACCTAAACACAAATGTATGGTTGCCATCCTCATTCTTGTGGTCAATGCAGTTATTAAAATCTCGGAGCACACTTTATTGCATCTGCCGGAAGCCTTATGATCAGAGGGCCATGATCGCTTGTGACCAGTGTGATGAATGGTACCACTTTGATTGCATTAATCTGCATAAACCACCTCCCAAGAACTTTTATTGTCCTGCATGCCAGCCAGTTAATGGGGAGTTCATATCTCTGCCACATCCAATACATCATGGAGAGAGGTATGGTAGAATGACATGATTCTTTTTTCCCCTTTTAAACCCAGTATTTCTATCCTGCTGTATGATTTTGTTCATGCTGCATCCCCTCCACAATGTGCGTTTGTTCCATTTATTGGTGGAAAGCACCAGCACATAGTGGATCAGTTAAATGTCTTTGATGCTAAAGTGCAGATAAGCATATGCTTGAACAGCAGCACGTCTATTCCCTCTTGTAACATAAAGAAGCATGCAAAATTCATGAGATGAGCATGCTAGGCTATAGTCCAGAGGCTGCACCCCTCCATAGAATAGGATGATCTAGATATAAACCTTGGTGATGGTGTTTCGCAAGTGTTTGACACAGGTAATTCTAACTGGTGGTGTCCCACCTTTCTTCTCAGAAAAAAAGAAAAAAAAAAAAAAAAAAAGAAAGAAGGAAAGGAAGGGTGTGTTTTCGTTTTTTTTTTTTTTGGGTGGGGGGTGTGGTGGCATAAGCTTGATTGTGATAAATCATTGATGTAATGAGAAACCAAATACTCTTTTAAGATGCTAGAGATCATTGGTGGTGCTTTATTAAAATTTATATTGATGCTTTATGTCTATTGGAATGAGAGCCCATTGTTACAAATATGTTGAGACCTGCATGTATACAGCGCCTTGTGTACTCCATGTAAAATGTTCTCATACTAACTAGGTTTCATGTTCATGAAGCTCTGCACCATTCCAGCAGGTTCAGCTGACAATTTTATTAAATTTTACTTTGCAGATCAAGTGCTGATGGAGAGCCTCCTACACCCCCAGCTTGCCATAATGAATCAAAAAGAAGACATCCCAAAAAAGTTAGGCATAGTTCACATCAGAAGACTCAGGTCCGAGTTGATTTAATCAATTTTTTAAGATCTTATAGTGAAATTGATCATTTGTGGAGAGAAAACAAAAGGCCTCTTCAAAGAACAGCTAGAAGACGTAGAAAGTTCGAGGGCCTCTCTTGTTATTTCCAGTTTCAACGTGTAAATGAATAATTCCTATCATTTATTTGTTTCATTATTTATTTTTTTGTATTCACGTCACAAGTTCAATAAGTTATAAGATCATTGCATCTTCCGTATTATTTTGGCTGCACACGTGTTTAGTGTCACTTCAAAAACCTAGTATCATCCCTCATTAGACTTGTTTCGGTCCTTCAGTGTCCTGAAACTGATGCAAGTCTTCATCTTCTACTCCATACCGAAAGTAGTCCTCTTATATAGAGGTGGTGAAAGTCTGAAGGAAAGATGTCTCCTCAACCAGTGTCTTCTCCTTGTATTTCGAGTGTTTTACGGTTCACCTCGTGCTTTGACCGCTCTCACTTGTCACCCCATCATTTCCTTCTCCCTTCCCAGTCCACCATGACCTTGCCTCTAAAGATGGTTTCCTTCTGCAGCTTGGAAATCTGCACAATATCTCAGTTCTCAATGTACGTGAATGGGAATACCGTCGAACGCATCTGCTGGGAGTTGCTCCGTCGCATGCTTGTGCTGCGCTTGCTTTATATGCCGATCATTAATCTTGGCTGTTTATATTCCATTTCGTCCAGTACGTCTGGGTGTCTTATTTTTCCCAACCTTTTTAATCAAACCTTCTCTCTCTCCCTCTTTTTTTTTTTTTAAAAAAAGAAAGAAAGAACGGATGAATTGCTGACACCTGGTAAATTTACTTTTAATTCACTTAGCAGATCTATCCATGTCGAGTTAGAGATTATCAGGTAACCGGAAATCTGGAGTTATCAGCAGAGTGTCTTCACGGGCATAATGCTCTGAGGCCAGCCTGGAGGCATCATGTTGTATGGAAGGCTACTTGCTGCTTTCCGCATCAGTTTCTGTGGATGAAGTGGATTTTGTCCCTGAATATTCTTGCAACATGATCACCTTATTCTACTAGCGTTTGACTTCAACTCCATGGTGTCTTTCTTGTTTCTGGTGGTTCACTCTAGAATCCAAGTTTGGAAAAGTAATATGCTGTTCGCTGACAATGAGTGTGGTTGTGAGGTGCTGTTTCATTGACGGCCCGTGTCTCATCATTACTTATGGTTTCCTTGCATTTCAGAAATATCTTCTTGATACATCGATCATCATGCCCACCGGTGAAAACAAAAAAAAAAAAAGAAAAGGGAAAGAAAAAACAAAATGTGTTCCCATCTGTCGAGATTCTTGTGATGCTGGAGAATATTTCTTTCAATCATACGCTGAATATAAATACGATGTGAGCCTACGGTGTCATAATTTCTTTTTTGGTTTTGTTTCTGGTTAAATATCACTGGTGCAATCATTCAGATACAGTGCTGTTTTTATCTTTCTGCTTCTGTAATATCTGACATTTCTACAAATTTCTTCTGATTATATTGCGTTTTCTTTCATGTTATTTGATATGATATTTACAATAAAATCTGAATAGCAAAGCCTTAAATATATCATTTCCTTTCATTTCTACTTTGCTGGGAATGCGGTTTAGCATCAGCCTTGTCTAAGTTTGTCATCATATTGCTTTTGTTTAAATTACTTTTAGAGGTTGTTGGTAGATCCGGACCGTAACGGGTGCGCAAGAACTAACAAGATAACCATCAACCTCGGCATGATCACGGATGATTGATGGGTCTGCTTCGTTCGGAGCTCGACATGTATCACTGTCGGCCTTGACCCACGAGATAGTCCTGACGACTCCACAAGGGAAGTTGGGAACCTAAAGTAAAGGTACCTCGGTTGGTTGGACGACCGGGGGAGACGTAATGGCACTAGGTGAGCCACATTTTGGTGGGGATGGGGACCCCTCGCTGTCCCCTAGTGACATTGGGTGGGAAGGTGTGGGCCCGCGTGTGCCGGGGAGTGGGGGAGCACGCGGACGTAAGCGCGACGCCCGCGGGTGGGCCTGGCCGGCCTAAGATCCGGTCGCGGGTCGCTGTTGGGGCATGGAGTCGGTGCCCTAGGGCCCTAACACTCCCACATGACGCTGCCTCGTGGGAACGGGGAAAGAGGTAGCCTCCCCAAGTACAGTATGGCCTTCACGTGAGGTGGGAGCGTGGGCTCTCTCCTGCCCTTGCTCGGTGTTTGATGATATTTTCTTGCAATGTGAAAATAGTGGCGTCACGAGGTCGGTCTCCTTGCCTCATCCATTATTGATGCCAGATGGAGACTTCACCTCCCTCAACCAGACTAGTAGGCCAGTTTTTTTTTTTTGCCCCCTCCCCTTCTATTTTTTTCTTTTTTCCTTTTTTTTTTTTTGATCATAAAGGTCGACCAGCTAGTGTTGGGTTGTATGCATCTGGTGCATTTATATCACAATAAATGACGTACCAAATATAGAAGATCAAAGTGGCCATCTTTTTCTGTCTGTACAGCCTATTTGAATTGTGTCCCATTTTGAGCTCTCCGTCTTGTTCCAGCTTGACTCATTGTCCCCTCATTCTTCGATTAGTGGACGAGTACGTTCCCATCATGCGACGCATCTTTGGGCCATGTATTAACTTATACATGTCTCCGCCAGTATACAAATTCCATATCAGGATTTCACCCCAAACTTCATGTGAATAGTGGAGTAGTTGCACCCCTGCTCTCGGCTTGGTGGAGGTTCTATATCCTAACTGGAGGATTTTTTTTTTTTTTTCCTGACGTTTTTGGACTAAAACTGATTCCATAAGGTGAGATTTCCTGCCCTCATCTCCAAGGGGTCAAAAAAATATGTTAAGAGGGAGAGGGACTCGTTAATTTTGCTTACCATTGAGCTGGAAAAAAAAAAAAAAATGCTTATATGGATGTTCTTGTGCCTGTAATTTCAAGTTCAATACATGTCTTGCTTCTTCTTCTTTTTTTTTTGGTTCCAATTTTTTGTTTTATGATATTCCGTTGGTTTTGAAATACATCAAATACAACATATTTGTGGCTTTTAATGGTACCACGAGAGAGGGTACAGTCTTTTCCCAGTGGGCAAACGAGTTACCAATATACGGTTTTTACACTTACCCCGACAATTAGGCTCCCACAAAAGAAGAATTTGTTCCCAAATCTCTTGAGTTATCCTGATCTACAGCAACCGTAAGCTACTTCCGCAAATCCAGTGCCACGCCAACTTCGGTCCTCTCAGCCTTTTTAAACCTCTGGACTTCAGGGCTCAGCCTGTTTTTTCTCCCTAGCAACATCATTGCTTTGCAGGCTTACATGTAACTTTTGGTTTTATAAATAATTGCAGGGTGATGGATGGCTTCTCTTGGAAACTTTCAAACCGAGCTTTGTTGGTGGTATCTTTGCACCCTCACTTGTTATTCCTCTCTAACCCGTCTTCGTTCAAAAAGAAAAATCGAGAATATTTAACCTTTCTGTTCAGGCAAGAAAGCAAAAATGTGGATGCCATTTTCTTGGATGGATGGAGTGCTCGCTTTCTTCCTATCAAGATTGCCCGGCCTTTGGCAGTGCTAGAATTAGACCCTTCTCTTTATCTCACCGTGCATTTACTGATGTGACCCGCACCATTTTTCCTGCTCATTTGACAAAAAATCTTCTTCTTTTTTTTTTTTTTTTTTCCTTTTTCTTCCTACGAGAGATTCCATCCTACAACAATTTTTTTCTAGCTAGCAGCTTTTGAATAAAATTAAATCTAGATCACAACATAGCTTAGCTTGAACTGGAATCAAGTATATCGTGCTCGAATTCGTTTATTAAAGACCATGTAAACAGTTAATACAGCACAATTAAGTGCCGAAGCACACTAATGACACCGGCATTTTAATTTTGTTCTTTTGATAAATAAATTATGCAACTTTTAACATTGCCTATCATAATCCAGAGGCAGAAAGATTGAGTTAGAGGGTAAAACGAACAATTCCATGGAACCAGAGGGGTGTTATTCCCTGGTTGATGTGGCATTTAAAATAAAAGTTTGTGCCTTACGAAGTTCTTGCCCTCCAATGCAAAGCAGTTGGGAAGAATCCAACTGTGAGAAAGTGACCTCCTCCATTATATGACTTCAACCTTAGGAAGGTTGGACCACCTTTCAACAGTGGAAGCCACGCCCCTTTTGTTCTCATATTAGGAAAATGCCCCTAGCAATGTTAACTAGCACGCTCAAGGCTGTTCAAGTATTATAACTTTTTCTTGCGGACTGCATCCACTTGCGAACGGGTCCTATCATGGAAGCCAACTCCATGGCACTTTGGGAAGAATCGATAACGGCCAAGCAACAATCAGGACCAATTCAATATTATTTCGTATAAAAACTCTCACAACAGCTATTTCTTGGTCCAAAACTTTTCTCGAACAAAAGATATTTTCTAATGGAGAGAGATGCGTGGTGGACACCATCTCTCAAAATCAATTTTGAAGGTTGATTAATTACATGTTTCGCTTCGAAATAGTCTTCATAGATTATCTCACGTTCTTGGTGAAATGATTAATTACCGTTATATCACTAATTTGTATGCACGTACACAAGGCAAGCTTTTTCTATTCTTATCAATATTTTGTTCTGGAGCTTTCCAATAGAGTTGTGAAAGCCAATGGTCATAGATATTGGTCATGACATACGCTCATGTATAATTTACTCAAACATGGATTGATTGAGGTTGATCATCCATATATAAAAGCTTGCGTTGTACACGGGACAACCATCCTTTCAATATATAAAACTTGTCATATCATAGGCTGTGATTGCGAATGAAATCTTTAGATTGTAACTTAATTCATTGCAATATTGGAGTCAAACTTATGCCTGGCTTGTAAAAAATAACAAAGATATTAATTTTATAGAAAAAAAAAAAAAAAAGACAAATGGAGAGAAAACAACACAACTAGGCTAAGAAAAAATATTTAATCATGGCTTCTCTATATAAGCTATATGGTATGGCCGATGTCAAAAAATAGGTGACCATCAAATGAGACTATCTACGAGCATATACCATATCATATACTGCTCATATTATTTGATTACCGATAATAACTATCGAGAAGTGGACAATTTTCTAATAACAGCCATCCAGGATTATGATCGCGATTAGCGGCCACCGAGGACCGCAAAGGATACCGATCAGGGACATTTAGGTCATGTGGTGCAGGAACGCGCCTCTTAAATGGCCCCGCTTTCCGAGGGTCTCACGTCCAAAGCGTAAAGAACGGCAACGACAACTGCGACTCTCGCTCCGTTAACTTTCACCGTTCCAACCTCCTTCCTCCCCCCACGCTCTTCCCTTTCTTCTTCCTTTTTTATTTATTTATTTATTTAAATAATATATACTATGAATTATTTCTGTTCATATAAATAAAACCTCAAACACTCCCACATCGTTTACTCCCATCCCACAGCATCACGGTAGTCGGAGGACGGAGAAATTAAGAGAGAAACAGGGGAAGAGGAATAAAGCCGAGAAGAGTCCACTGCACCATAAAACTCGGTGGACGGTCACAGGCAGAAGCAGGGGAAAGAGGAATGAAGCCGAGAAGAGAGTCATATAACGTGGAAAGAAATTGTGAAGAAATCTAGTTATGGGCCGGATTGGTCGGTCTGGGCAGCTGATGGAGAACTCCAAAGGGATCGCATTGATCTCTCTCTCTCTCTCTCTCTCTATCTTGATTATGTTGTGAGATCATGCGATTCCTTTGGAATTTTCCGCCTGTTGCTTCCTTTTCCTCCCTACGGACTGGTGACAGAATTTTTTTCCCTCTCCACTTGGATATTGGAGGCATCATCTACAAGGTATGCACTCTAATTTTGGTCAGTAATAATCTTATAAAGAAAGGTTTTTTTAAAAAAAATATTTTTGTTTTTTAATTTTATATGTAACATGTCATGTTTAAGTCAAAAAGATTTAAAAGTTTAGAATATATGTATCTCGATGCTTTTCTTGAAAACGGAAGTGTGACGGTTATTTATTTTTTATTTTCTCTTATTTCTGAAATATATTTTTCCATCTTTATAACTAATATAATTAAATAAGAGAAAAAACAAATGTAATTTTTTCACTCATAGTACATTAGAAGAGATGTTCTTTGGTTTATAATAGTATTTTCCTAAACCACCCTCTATTTATGTCATTTGAGATAGAGTAGATACAAAATGGCCTTCATGAATGTTGCACATGGTTAAGGATACCACTGGTTTAAATCTCGGTAAACTATATGCAAATTTTAATAGATCTAGTCTTAGGATCTACCCGGAAAGATATGAAGCAGGCACCAAAAGTTGGCCTACCCTATTGACATGAATGCACACAATCATTTTGTCACCATTTAATCATGATTTTATAAGCGTTCATCAAATTTGTGGCTTATCGCTTGCATCATCCAATTGCTTACAAAATTACAAGTAGGAAGCATATTTCATCACAAAATCTCTTATTTTACCTATAGAACTTTTTTTTTTTTTTTTTGGGGTGCTCTTTCACATGAATACAACTTATATATATATATATATTTTACATCATTGGCAAAATAAAAAATATCGAGTAAAATTTTAAATATGATATGTCATCTTTCCATTGGAATGGTGCAATCTTGATACAAATCTATATGGCCAATACACGCTAGTGAGGATCAATACAAACTAGTATGGTCCATATCGGTGTTTCCACATCCATATTGTTGTCAATTTCATGACAGAAACATGGTGTTCATTGTACCATCCCAATTCGATTGTTTCTGACACCATGATATTTATCTTTTCATGTAGCTATGCCTCTCTTGTTGGACTCGTTATTTGACAATCTACCCCATCTCTTGTTAAATTAATCTTTGTAGACAATGTCAACATTGAGTCGGGATCCTTTCTTGTTATTGTTTGAACCGGAACATCTAGTCTAATCAACCCCCACCATCCATGAACCGATAACATATTGCTGCTTGAACGAGTTGGGTACATCAGAGCATTATATCCTGGTCTAAGAACTCCACCGGAGGATGATGTAGGAATTACAAATGGTTGATTTGGATCCCTCAATAACTAGAGGGAGTATGTGATCATAGCTATTCTTTCGTTTACTACATGAGTTTCTCTTGAAAAAAAAAAAAAAGAAAAAGAAAGGGGAGAGTCAAGAAAGGCATTAGTAATGAAGTGAGTTATTTTCTCAATAATTATAATATTGATTCATTGAAGTATGTTATCGGTGTTTGATGAGTAATATAATCCCCAAATAACGTCATCGGCCGATTCCTCTGTGCTGCATCGATTGATGAATGGAATGGGGAAGATCGTGATGTTGGAGATCATTGCTCTTCATCCATTAGCGACCGCGACACCCTGACAACACGAGTGATTGATTGCCACATTTTTAATCACTTTTTACACCTCTCTTCGTTGTACTTAGTTTCCTTCTTTTCTTTCTTTTTTTTCTCAAATAAAATCTTTTTTTTTTACCTCCCTTGCTATAAATAAATAAATAACCCCGACCGCAAGAAATGACCGATCTTAATTTGTTAGAACCGAATCCCAACCGCAAACAATGTGGCCCGTGGACGCTGGCTTGGCGTACGTCCGACAACCAGAAAGATGTGGAATTCCACAACCATGCACGTCTTGCAGAGGGGAAGGCACCGCAGGGCGGTTGACGCGATACCGGAAAACCTTTGGAGCGTGATTCGATTGCTCGAGCAGCTGAAGCACCATTTTCCTCGTAATATATATATATATATATCTTTAAAAATAGATGTATCTATTGAAAAAAAAATAGACCTAAAAAAATTTTAAAAAAATAACCTACGAGCCTCCTAAAAAAAAATCTATAAAAAAATAAGCCTACAAGTTTACTAAAAAAAAAAAAAAAGTCTACACTTCAGGGAAAAAAATAAAAAGATGCTCATCATGTGGGTGCCTCTTTTTTTTTCTTGATGAAAAAATCATAAAAAAAAGTGCATATGCTTGAAAAAAAAAAAAAAAGGTGCTTGATAGGCATTTTTTTTTCTACCAGATTTTTGTTTTATAGACTTTTTTTTACAGGTCGATAGGCTTATTTTTTTTTCAAAATTTTTTTTTGCATGCATGCTTTTTTTGGTAGAAGGCACGTCTTTTCCAACATCTGTTTTTGAAGATGCATGCTGATCGAATGGTTAGAGATTCGATCAGATATGAATTGGAATCTGATTAAACGGAGCCCAATCTATCTCTTTATATATATAGAAAGAGATAGACTGGGCTTTGATCAATCGAAGCCCAATCTAGATTTAGTCGAATTTTCCATCATTCGATCAATATGTATCTTCAAGTGTATGTCTAAAAAGATGCGTCGGTCGAAAAAATAGTAAAAAATTTTTTTAAAAAAATTTTAATCTGAAAAAACTGAAAAGAAATTTAAAAAAAAATCTAAACCTGAAAAAATTCAAAAAAAAAATCTAAAAAATTTAGAAAAAAATGCCTATTTTTTTTTATTTTTTTAGCTCGAAAGGTGCCTTCCATGTTGAAAAAAAAACTCTAAAGGGTTAATTTTTTTTTAATTTTTTTCAATCTGGCCCAAAAATTAAAAAAATTCAAAAAAAATCTTGAAAAAATAGAAGAAAGAAGGTAAGCCTTCTTTCAAAAAGAAGGCACCTTTTTTTTATTTTTTAATTAATTAAAAAATACCTTCATGCCTTCTTTCTTTTTTTTTCCATTTTTTTAGACTTTTTTTTTTATTTTTTTTAGGTTTAGATTTTTTTCAGTTTTTTTAGATTCAGATTTTTTTCAAAATCTTTTTTCATCTATTTTTTTTTAGGCGCACCGATATTTTTTTTAGCTAGCATACCTTTTTAGGTGCACGCTCGAAGATACGCACTGATCGAACGGTCGAGGATCCAATTGGATATAGGCTGGGCTCCGGTCGATCGGAGCCCAGTCTATCTTTCTCTCTCTCTCTCTCTCTCTCTCTATATATATATATATATATATATGTGTATGGGGGGTAGATTTGGATAAGATCGACTGGATTTATGTTTGATCCGGTCAAGTCAAAGCTGGATAATGAAGGTCTTACATCGATAATCCAAGCCGTTGAATGTGATCTACTATTTCAAAACTACTTGAACACTAAAAAAAAGATTTGAAGATCTCTAGCCCATGCATCGAGTGATCAAAAAATACATCTAATTCAATTTTATCTAGAATGTTTAATTTTTAATTATTTAATTTATAGGCTCGAGATTTTCAAATTATATGATTTTTTATATGTAAATAGTTTTGAAATAGTAAATTATATTCAATGGCTTGAATCATTAATATAGAACATCTATTATAGAATTTTGATCTTATCAAATCTGAGTTCAGATCCAATCAATCTGATTTTAGTCTAATTCTATATATATATACATAGTGAGCTGCTTCAACTTGGTATTATTGCGGAAGAATAGATTTGATTTTAATCCATGAAAGCTGAAATCGAATATGCATGGAATATTAGTTATTTATATTCATATTTATTTTATCCTTAGTTAGCTATGAGCAACCAAAGTAGATATTGTATATGTGAGATTGTTTTTGGGGTTGACAATTTTATCGTCGAGAGGATTTAGCCACGATGGTGGATTAGATTTGGGGGCGGACAAGAGCTGTCACCATGCACCTACTCCTTTGCAACATCTAAAGACCGTTGAGATAGTGTTTTTGGTGAACATTATATATATATATCATCAGGCAAATAATACTATATATTGAGTCATTTCCTTTGTGGAGCATCTTTAAGATGTTTTATGGATGGAGGCGAGGGTGGCTCTGACTCTCTTCCATGATAATTTATTTTTAGGTTGTTGGTTATATTCATACCAAACTTGTATGGGTGCTTCATTTTATATATATATATATATATATATATATATATATATATATATATATAAGAATATTAAATGATTTAAAAAATAATATTTTTATTTATTTTAAATGGATATAGATATAAATCGAATACTAAAAATATGGATAATTAAAGTTTATAAATATATAATTTAAAAAATAATTAAGTAGATAATAAATCAAATCAATAGCATATTAATATGATTATATATTTTTAAAAAAAATTAATGAGTGCTATATAAAATTAAATAAGATTATAAATAAAATAGGATATTTGGATATAGATTAGATAGTTGTATATATATATATATATATATATTATGGATATATATATGAATATGGATATTAGTCAGATATTTTTATCCTTATCCTGATATATTCGAATACAAAAATGGATCTGGATGAGTATTATTTGACCCACTTTTATCCCTTAGTTCTTTATAAACGTGGGATTTCATGTTACTAGCAGTGGTAATCGGGTATGTACAGGTTGGATATGAATTGGATCAAAAATTTATCAATTCAAATTTGATTTATTTGTTAAATAGATATAAAATTTAGATTTAAATATGATCTATTATTAAATAAATAATCCAACTTGATTTACATAAATTGTTTATTAAACAAATCAAATAAGATTAAATAGATTAAATAAATTAAATGGATTAGATGAATTTAAATGGATTAAATAGGTCGAGTAGATCAATTGAATAGGGCACAAATAGATTAAATTGGTTTTAAATAGATTAAATAGATCTTAAATGGATAATCTGATCCAATTATTAAACAAATCAAAATAAACTAAATGGATCCAAGGTTTAAACCTAAATTGGGCCCATTTAATAAACAATCTAGATGAGTCAACTCATTTATGACCCAATCTCATATGTTAAATCCAAGGAAAATTCTTTTTGCATCGTGCGTGCATAGTGCAGCTGCGTACGTGTGCACCACCCACGGTGCAAAAAATATTTCTTTAAATCCAAACTTACTTAAAATAGATTATTTGCAAGCTAGGTTGATGAATCAGATCATAAATTACCACCTTTAATGTGATATTATGGTTTATGGAGCTGAGAAAACCAAGTGGATGGCGAACCGGTATGGTTGAATTAAGGCAAGGCAAACCTAAGTGAAGACTGTTGTATACTTGTACGTTCCAATTGGGGAAGCCCAAAGCCCATTATGACCATGGTTCAACATGCTGAATCAGATGGGTAAGCATGGGTCAATCATTAAATACTAGTTTGGATACAAGGTGAAGCATTTAAAGGTTAACCCAGATCACACAGTTCATCCTCATGCGTTTTATTTTTTTGGCAAGAATTACATTAATTTGTGGAAGATTCTACAGCATAATGCGCACTAACAAGACTCTTAATCTCAAAAGGAAGCCGATCAAATCTAGGCCACACAATTTGGCATCTCTTCTCTCTTTGCAATAGCTAACCAATTAGGTTGCTTGGTATTAAATCTTTGACGTGATAAGTTTTAGCATACCAAGCTGTTTCATAAATAGCTTGACATTGAAAAGTAAATTCTCTAAATACTTTGGTAGATTCGGTTGCAGACAAGTTAATTCTGCCAAGGCAAAGGAACCAAAAATATTAGCAGTATTTAACCTCCCTGCTTGCTTTCTCCTGCAAAAGCAAAGCAATGTACGTAAAATGTTCGAGCAATACAATATAAAGTAATTACTTGCAACAAGCATGTGATGCTTAGTGCGGCTTAAGAAATATTTCTTTTTAATATATCTCAGAACCGACCTTTGCAGATATAGATTAATAAAAATTCATCATATAGCTCTCATTAAAAACCATCATGACAGCATTTAGATTCTCGCCGAAGGCCAGCTACAACAGCTTGGCGCATACCCTACGAATAATGTAACATGCAAATAGTTATCGAGCACTTAAGACGTATGAATGTATGTAATAGATGCTAATCCTTGCCTATATAAGTAGCACCCAAGGGATTTTTAGGATCCATTTGGTTGGATTGCGTCAGATTATAAAATAATCTAATAATTTTTAAAAATTATTTATTTAAAAAATAATTATAAAAAAAATAATTTTTATTATATTTGATTGGTAGAAAAATTATTCTAAAAAATAATACCAAAAAAAAAAAGTACTACATTTGATTGGAGATAATCGTATATGAGAATATGACAAAATTTATAAATATATCCTTTAATATAAAATAATTTATTAATACTAGAATAGTATTATTATCTTTAATTAATTTTTATATGATGACTATAATCACATGATCTTTTACATAATACTATTTTTATTTTATTTTTTTTATAAAAAAATTTTATTGAATGAATTTTGAAGGATATTAGAATAAAATCAATGATTACATATGCAGCTTTATTGAGGATATTTTTATTAAATATAGATTATCACTACTCACCAATTTGCTAAATATCAACTTCTCATGATATTTGTTTTACCTTCTCTCTCCAAAAAAAAAAGCATGGAGTCCATCAATTTTTTTTACTCTCTCCCTTTCATTTTTTATACCAAATATAGTAATCTAACATGAGAATCATTTTTTCATTTCAGATTATCCCCAACTAAATGGATCCCTTTCAGATATATTTTATGGTATTTTATTGACATTGAAAAAATCTTCATATATTTCTAAGATTTTTGTTTGACTTAAACATCATACAAACTCAAGCAAATAGACGTCTCTCGTTTTTTTTTTTTTAGAACAAATGCCGATGTCCTAATTTAAGCATAGCCGGTGCTAACCAGCTCATCTTTTTCGAATATGAGATTAGGGATATGATCTTACAGGTCCGATCTGAGTCTTCGATGACCTCATGAACACTAATCTTGAAGCAATGGTTGGACCGAATTTTGGTGGCAACGTTGTCAAGTTGAACCATCTACATATGATCCATGAAATTGCAGAAATCTAAAGGACTTCAGCATTTTTCCTTCTAAATTTGTTGGCCCCATCGACCACCCCCATGCAGTACCTTTCTCGTTCTTAATTATTCTAGCAAAACTATCTTCTTTTTTCTTATGAGAAATAAGATCAAAGCTGTGATGATTTCTAGCCCCCATCATCAGTTTCTCGAGCTTAGGCTTGTGATCACTTTCTTGTTTGGAGCTGTTTTTTTGGCAGAAAAAGTGATGAGCTAAATTAAAAAAGTGACAATACAAAGTTTTATAGGCACATATAGGAAAAAAGGTGAAGTAAAATAAAGCTTCAAAAAGAAAAAGCACGACAAACGATGCGAACGACCAACCGCCAAAGTTTCCATCATAGGGATAACATAACAAAATAACAAAGATAATGGTAGCTTCCCAAATATTCTCTTCTTTGAAAGAAAGATTTTACCCCACCGCCAAGCATACAGTTCTGCACTTTAAATATCTCTACCACAAGGTCAAATCAGAACAAAGGTTTTTGTACGGATGATCCTTAGGAATGCATCCGTTAAGCTTCTTTAATACTTTTAATTAAATACCTTTAAATATCCGTTCACCAAATAGTTATTTTTTTTTTCAAAGAAAAACTACTCTATTATTAAAACGCCAATCAAGGTTCGGATCCCAAGGTCATCCATGGGCCCCCTTTTCTAAGTCATTAAAATGCATGTTCACATTGCAATGGCTCTCCCCCTCCCCCTGCCTCTCGCAAACGTCACGCCCACGGTGGTCTCTGATTCACCCAATTAGGCTTCAAATTTAACGCTGCCAGCTTACCATGCAATTGTAAAAAACTGTACCAGTCGGACTTGGATTTGGGCTGTTAGGGATGTTTAGGTGAGAGGGCTGCTCCACCATTGTATAGCCTAAACTTGGCGGCCTCCACCCCAGAAAAAGCTGAATATAAAATGGTTCTTGCTTTACCAGTTTAGTCTAGTCTCCAATCCAATTTTATGGATTAAGAGCCACAAAGACCAGCCGAGCCACAGCTAGGGATCCACACATTTCCTACCGTCTTTTGGATCAAAGACTGGCTAGCTTCACTTGGACTACTTGCAAATAGAAAAGCCCTTCAACCATTTTTGATCCATCCAGGGGGGGCACCACCGCACCTACCCTCAACTTCCATCACGTATCAATTGCCTGTCTATTTGGAATTTTCCACATGATCAAATTGCTTAGTGGACTGGTTCTTTGGATTAACTGATGAGTCTAACAGAACAACTTACAGCGACTCAAGTAAACGGTCGTAAACCAGATCGAATTCCTCTAGCTACAGTGGAAGCACATGCTTGTGACATCTCCTTGGTTCTAGTAGATTCTATTAGCACATCCAATTCTGGTTTTTGAATACATTTTGGCGACATTAATTTACCGACACACACACACATCGATCATAAGATTAGTACGTGCTTTCTCATGGTAATTAATATAATGCAGTATTGACTAGTAAAATATTTCCCAAATGATAAAGCAAAGCAGTGTTGACTATCACAAAGGATGACTTCACCAAGTTGTTTGTTAATTAAATGGATCTACATCAAACGCACGTATTAGCTGTTCGGGATTTGGCTAACTGTTTATTTTTTTCTTTATCAAATTGGATGACGAGTCTCGTATATTCATGCGTGGAACCAGATCTTTATTAGGATTTATTGGAAATATTAATTTAAAATGAGATTTGTATTAGATTATTGGTTTATCGGGTATTATGGAAAGCCCTTATGAGCCTTTTTTTTTTTTAGTGCATGAGTGGAACAAGCAGCATATTTTCTATGCCACCAAGCAACAAGCACGTACCAAAAGATCACACTTGTCTAAAATCAGAGTATCCCATGAATCGAAGTTGTAGAACAACATCTTGAAACCTGGTTATTGTCCCTTGGCCAAGAAGAAATGAAGACGCTACTAGCATCCAGTGTCCCAACATGCAGTTATTGCATGGACCAACCCCACCCTATCCATGTGGTTAACTTCTTTTTGTCTTAACCCCTGTGCGCCAACTAATTATACCCTTCTGCCTTGCACTTCACCACCAATTCCAGCATTTCACCATTCCAACACTCAAGCATTTTTTAGTATCAACTCAAAAGCTCAGACAACAGTTCACCATCATGTATACGACAATCTAACATGTCCCATAGCATACCATCTCATGATCCACATGGACCGCGACATCATAGCTATCAGGTGTATGTGCAGAATTGTGGAGGATCATCTCATGCCCCGGCATGTAACATGTGATGTGTATCGCCGCATCATGGCTGCTTTTGATAGCAGAAACCTACAGACTTAGCTTGATGTATGACCATCAGCCCCCAACTCCAACTAATACCCAACCATATTTCTTGAACCATACTTACCTTGCAAATCAAATGCTTCTCTTGTTCCCTTCCTCATCAAGCACTTGTATGATTGCAATACAAAGTTCTTAACATTTTGACACTCCTTTAGGAAGCACTGTGCAATTTAGCCCCCCAAAACGTGCTCCGTGGATGATGGGCAACTGGAAGACCTGCCACCCTTCCAAAGTCCACTTCGGGCGGGCCTTGTGGGATCCTCCATGGTCGACCACGTTAACATTCCCTATGAAACAAATCAAAGCGATGTCCCATGACTTCCAAGTCATCCTTCCCTTTAGTCGCCGAAGTCATGCCTTTCAGCTGCCCACATCTACTATAAAACCCCTCCAAGAATCCCTCACAAAGCCATCCCAATTCGTTCAAAGAGACCTCAAGACTCTTCTCCTACCAATGGCTTCCAAGACATTCATCTCCCTAGCTCTGATGCTCTTCTTTTTCGCTTCCGGCGCACTTGGTATGCTACCTTGTTCTCTCAATGAAATTAACACAGACCACAATATATACAAACATATGTATACATATATATTTAAGATCAAAAAATTGGAGGGCGGTTGATGAGATATAATGCTTCTCATGTGTTTCACCATTTTTTTTTGATTCTATCAAAAAAAAAAAAAAATGGTGCATACAAGAGTGGCAACTAATCTCATCCAACACCTCCCCCTCTAATTCTATAGCATATTATGATTGAAATATGTGGTGATCTAAATCAATTCCATTTTCAGTATATCAAATTGTGCACATAATTAACATGGAACTATTATTGCAGGTGGGGGAATCACATGTGAGAGTTTGGGGAAGAGCATGTGTGCGTATGCCGTGTCGTCCGCAGGGATGCGATGCGTGCTCGAGAAGCATGTGCGAAGGGGAGGGCAGGAGGCGTACACGTGCGGCACGTCCGACATCCACGTAGATGGAATCAAGAATCGGGTGGAGACGGACGAATGCGTGGAGGCGTGCGGATTGAACCGAGGCACGCTCGGTATCTCCTCGGATTCGCTGTTGGACTCCAACTTCAGGCAGAAGCTATGCTCCCCTGCTTGCTACCGCGGCTGCCCTAATGTGGTCGATCTTTACTTCAATCTCGCCGCTGGTGAAGGTACTATTTATCATTGATGCCACGTGCTGATCTTCTAAGCCTCTTGTAAACAAATTTCTTTTTTTTTTAAAAAAAAAATAAAAATTTGAATTTATTATACCAATCTATTATCTATACAATCATGAGAATCTGGGAAAAAATTTAACAAATCAGATGAAATAATCCACGTTATAGTTTCCATATGATTAACCATATATTTCACCATCCAATCTACAGCACTATTAGCTTCCTTTTAAGACCCGATCAAAGTACATAAATGGTTGGACAAATGACATGCATGGAGCTCCATTAGCATGCACTTGGATATTGGCCGATCACATCTTGCCATCTCATTCCGCGTTCTAATTTTATTTGTTCGTTTGTTTTTATTGTTGTGCAAGGTGTGTTTCTTCCCAGGTTATGCGAGGCGCAGCAAACTAACACTCGTCGAGCCATGGCTGAGATCAGAAGCTCTGGTGTTTCGCTTGCGGCGTCGCCAGAGCCAGGAAAGGTTGATGCTTCCGCTCCTACTCGGTCCTGGGAGTTGTTGGCCCCGGCAGAGCCACCAATGTGACATTTTTGTGCAATATAAAAAGAATACCTAAGATATGCATGGCGTGATTTGTACTCGTCAGACAATAAGAGAGATGTTTGTTAGAATTCTTTTTCCCTTGTTTCTGATTGGAACGTGGCTGGTAGAGGCGATCAAAGGGGATGCCATGCCATTTCCTGGTCCATATCACTAAAATGTTATAAAATGAGCAAGTTATGAATGAATACTTTTAATGTCTCATTTTTACCACCTTGAGCAAAGTTGGAAGAAAATGAGTTGGTATGTGGCAATGCTGGTGTTGTTACAGTTTAAGATCATGTATGCATATTCCTTCGCATCTACGAGGAAGTTTACAAGGCTTTTGGTGGTAGGTGTGGTTGGAAAACGCGGACAATCGCTCATGAATCAGCCAAGCAGGTTGAAAACTAAGACTACCAAACCAAAAGTCAAGATGACTCCGTTGGCATTAAAAATTAAGCAAGTATTAATAGATTTAGCATGTCAAAAAAGGAAAAAAAAAAATTCATATGGTCTTTACTTTATTTTTATCCTTTTAGTCGGGATCTCAACTCGGCACGGTTAAGCAGAGTTATTGAGGAGTTAGGTCATATCATAGCCAAGTTCTATTGAGTTATTATTGAGTTGGATCGAGATATTGCTGAGTTTGTGGGTAGGATGTGCATTCGATTTTTTGGTTCAAATCGGATCGAAGTTTTAAAAAATCAAACTTTCGAATTTATATTGTATAAAATCAAAAATAAAATTGAAGTAGCTTAAAATCGAACAAATCAAATCAAAATAATTTTGGTTCGATTCGGTTCGGTTCGGTAATTCGATTTTGGGCTTCTCTATACTAAACTTTTGATTTTGATTTAGACTTCTTAAGTTTTTTAATAATTTTATTATTTAGATTATAGAATTATACTTAAATTTAATAATATTATTTAAATTTTAATTAATAATAAATTATTTAAAAAAAATTAATTCAATAAAATTAGTTCGAACTCTTTCTAATCTATGAATATAATATTCATCATTAGTCATCTATTTCAATTTTTGGTTAATCATAATTATCAAATTAAAGATCGAAGATTGGATCGATTAAAAAATTTTGATTCGATTTTAAATTAAAATTAATTTTTTTTAAAAAAATATTAAATCAAACATCAAAATAATTAATGATTTCGTTTGATTTTTGATTAATGAAACCATTTGCGCACCCTACTTGCGGGAGTTGAGGAGAATAAAGTGACGTAGAAATGGGATCCAGTTTGTCCATCCACAGCAACTAAAGATGGCTTTGATTTTATATGTGTCTTGTAATCACGAGTCATAAGGATGAAGATACTGTACAATATTATGATACTGTACAATATTAAGATCCAATTCAAAATGGTCCGCATTTTTTGGAATCAATCGTTACCTCTTTATATGACAAGTGGGCATGCTGTTTGAACTAGATTTCAGAAATATCATGGGCAGAACTTTCATGTTCAAATCATAATTTTGTCTTCTTAAAAATTATTTGCCCATTAAATTGTACCGTCACAACTCTAGGGGAGGGGGGGGGAAAAAGAAATCTTCGCAGAGAGGCAATATCAACTGACTTGGATGTTGGGACTTCAGTCCAAACTCCTTTCTTAGTGACTGCTAAATATTGGAAGTGGGAATTGAGATGCGGCCCCTGGACTAATCCCATACCATCATGCCAATGAGAAAGATCACCATGAGCTGCCACTCTGCCATTTGCCTCCGCCAAACGCGGCGAAAGGAACTGATTCATTTGACCTTTCCAACCCATTCCAAACCAAGCTTTATATGCTTGAATTGACTACGTATAATGCTTGAGAAAGTAACCAATTTTGTTGCTTCTCCCTTGGACCGAAGACCATGTTAACATTAGTTTGAATAGGTTCCCTATGATGGCTCTGAGGTTTGATTATTAGTGTAAAATGGGTTAATTTTCAAATGATGATTCTGACCTCCAATTACATGGCACGACCTATGACCTTCCTCGCTTTTGACTCAAAAAAGAGAAAAGGAGTTGAGTTGTTGACGATGTTGCTACCTGCTTTTTATGTGTGAACTGAGGTTTAGAGAGGTTTTTATTCTGATATATATATATATATATATATATATATATATATATATATATATATATATATATATATATATATATATATATATATATATATATATATATTAAATTTGAGTTTCTCTAAACTCTTTAAGAAAGGGGCGGGGATCCCAATCATAGATGCTTAGAATGAAGTCTTGCTCTTCCAACTGGCGGAATCTTTTTTTCATGAGAACGAACAAGTTCTTCATGTTTTAAGCAAAGAATAAGAGGTGGCGTACCAAATGCAACCAGCTTCAATTTGGTTTTCCATTGGATGTAATGGTTCCCATTATATATTGCATGAAATGGAGAGGTGGCTTCCATTGCTATGGTGGCCTTGTCATGTCACGCATCCTCATGGTCATGCGCCCATTCCCATGGAAAGACATATTGGTCTCATGCGTTTGAAACGCCAGGCTCGGCGTGATATAAGTAATTTGTTTGAGCCAGTCTTGGCTCGGATCAAGCTAACTTGTTTTCCTTCAGAATATCTAGTCAAGTGCTGAAAATGGGTCCCCAAGCATGGACTTTTGTGTTGCAAATTTGGATCCTTCGCTCCATATTGACATTGAGAACATATACAAAAAGATTCGTGTGCAAGCGAGAGCGTAAGATGATGATCTTAAAATTAACAATAGAATATTTATTTCCTGAAGTCGAGAGAATGAGTTCAGCAACGTCTCTTTTAAAATGAGACTTCCTAAAATTTGCTCAACTTGTGGTTTTTTCTGAACCCTCGGGAGTGAAGTTGTACGCCGGTCCCCAATAAATTATATCTTTTAGATGGTTGATATCAAAGTTAAAAACCAGCAATTATGTGGTAATTCTAATCAATTTGTCAGCAGAGCCTTTTAAGACGGACTTGTCTCCAAAACCAACGTAGTTGATAGGAGAAATTATATTCTGTACGGCGTGCACTACATGGTGGCCGTCAATCACACCGCTTATTTCCCTGGCTCTATTCATGAAGCATACAATGCAATTCAGTGCATCACCCTAGGAACAAACGGTTTTGATTGAGGCCCAGTTTATTATTATTTTTTATAATAAATAAATAAACGAACAAATAAAACGCAAGAATACATGGATGCGACCTCCCCGGTCCAAAAATGCTCAAAATATGGACTGATTTGGGCTCACAGAGTCCAATCTCGAGCTAACCCTAACCGATTGGATGCGGGGGTTAAACCCAGCAACCGACCGAAATCAAAGTCACCTCCGGCTCCAAGGGATCTAGGGTTTCTAAAAGTACCCGCGAGCGAACTGGGGAGGGAGCAAGAAAGATGTCGAAGAAGAACAATTTAGCGAAGCGAAAAAAGCAGCACGAGTTCGACCTCCAAAGTAAAACCTTTGATTCGAAGCAATTTTTTCTGCTAATCTATATATTTCTGTCAGCCCTAACCTTTTTATTTTATTTTATTTTTCTGTTTGGTAAATTTAGGAGAAAAGGAGGAAAGAGAGAAGAGAGAGAAAAAGCTGCAAGCAAAGAAGTCCAAGATGAAGGCGAGCATTATCCCTTTTTATCTATTTCATCTTCTTTTCATATTTTGATATCACCTTGGTTTCTTTCCCTTCTTAGGGTTTTTTTTTTTTTTTTAAATTGTTTCTTTTCTTTTCTTTTTATGTGTTTGGGATTAGTTTTGCATCTGTTATTTGGTTTAATTCATTAGAATCAAATCATACAGTTACGGTCAAGATATTGGCAAAAGTGCCCCAGAATTAGTTCAGTAGGAAATAAAACAAGAAACCATGCTAACTAGAATCCGAAAGCCAGTAGAAACAAAGAAAAGTAAAAAAGAAGCCAACTCAGCTACCCAGGAGATTATTTCTGAGACACATGTTTATGTTCTTCATAAGCTAGAAGGAATGCCTTTATGTGTTTCTTTTTCAATTAGCTTATTTTGAAACTTCTCCATATATATTAGATAGATATAGGTTGAAGCCACTTTAATTTAGGGAAGGACTTATTTGCCAAGAAAGAATTAAAAATAGAACTTGTCAGAACGCAGTGGTATGTTAAATTGTGTGAACTATCGTTGATTGTCATGCTTTGGCATCGCAGGATACTGTCCGGTATGTGGCTTCAAAATTACAAATGGTAGTTTTGATGTTGGTGTGGCTGAAAAAATGTCACATTCTGGCTAAAAGATGATATACAGATCAGTATTTCAAAAATTATGTCGACCTTACATAAGGTTCAGGTTCTCCACACTTGCATCATCAATTGTGGGATGCACAGCTGTTTGTTTACACATCAAATCATTTTAGAGATATTGTCTGCTTCCAGTTCTGCTCTTCTTTGGTTATTTTAGCAGCATGGTCATTTTGAAGAGTTAAAATATCCTTTACTCCATGTACCATATGCAAACATAACTTGGGTTTAGGCATGCCCTCCACAAGGTTTATGTTTTAAAGATTTATGCTTCACTTGGAGCTTGATGTTTGGACATCTGTGGACCGTACAGTTCCAATATGAGTAAACATTATGGGAAATCTTGATGTAGAGTTATACTGAGTTGTCTGCCTGATATAGTTGTGAAGATTTACAAGGTATATTGCTGTACAAAGTCTTCATTGGAAAGCCATACAAATCAAGATATTATGTCTGCTAGCATACAAGGAAGTATACAGTGAGATATGCTTATGTTAAAGTCAAAGCGATGGAGAATTGATTAAGATTGGTTGGACATGTATGATAAAGGTTTGACGTCTGCAATAAGGAGGGGTACTGTAATATTTGTTGAAGAATATAGGAAGATGAGGGAAAGACCTAAGAAGATGTGAGAAGGGACATATCAGAACTTGAAATGACTTCAGAGGAATCCCTAAAAATCGATCTTTGACAAATTTGGATTCACAAAATTGACCCTACATGGTTGGGACAAGGATTGAGAATTTTGGTTATGCATGCTTGTTAGCAAATGACTATTGAACATGATTCCACAACATAGCTGCTTCCCATTTACATTTGGCCTCTTGTTAATTTATAGGAATCAGTAAATGGAGTTTTCATGGCTTGAGATCCATTTTATAAAAGTTTTCTGTTGATCTTGCTCAGAAATTAAATAAGTCTATCATTGCCCCCACTCACCACTGTCCATCCATTTAGCAAATCTTGGTTGTCCACTATGAAATATTTGGTGTCTAATCATATCAACTATATAATCGTAGCCTTGTATGAGAGCAAGCACTCCTCATGGAGAAGGACCACAAATGCCTTTGCCCAGTGAGGCCCTGCTCTCTTTTACCTGGATTGAAATAATGAATGACGATATAAGGGAGGAAGGCAACTTTTCATGTCATTGACCGGTCCAAAGATGTTGTATTTTGCAAGAAGACTCACCCTACATATATTATTCCCCGTCATACATTTTCAGTTATGTTTTCAGAAATTCTCGCCCATCGGACCCTTCTCGTGTTATTTTGATGTACCTTTCATGGTGCTCCGGATATTGAAGCTTTCGGTTGTGCTCCAATTGTGAGTTGTGAATCATGTAGCCCAAATTCTGGACCATGTGCCAGTCATGACGTACATGTAAGTCTTAAAAAAAAGGAAGTACAATAAGAAATTATGGATGGTAAAGGATTAGTAAAATAAGGAAACACGTGACTCATTGGACAGAATATTCTTTAATTGATTTAAGAATCTCGAGTCTAACATAGTGTATTTCTGAGACTGAAGAACAATCAATACGTCTTACTTAACCAAATGCCGAACAGTAAGGTGGATCCCTACCATTGGGTTTCACAGCCTGACAAGTAACAGTAACTGCATCAGATTTTAGATCTTCTGTATGGTATATTTTAGTGCTGCTGCCACTGTTGATGATTGCGATGCTGTTACCATGATGTCTGCATATGTCAAACTAATGCATATTAATATTTTGACCTTTTTATGGATTCTATGTATTTGCTTCATTCAGGTTGATGGTAGTGACATGAAAAGAAAAGGGAAAAATTCAGGAAGATTTCAGGTGGGGAAGAAAAAGGTGAAAACCAAATTGTCAGCTCTGGCAAAGGCAAAAGCAGCCCAAGCAATGGAGATTGACAAACAGTCTTAGTTTTATGTATATGGTTGAAGGTCATTTGAGTGTAGCTTGTTATGCTATTGTGACTTGGGACAATATAGCATCTATTTTGACCCTTCAACACAATGTTGTAGTTGGAACGGCGCTTCCGGACTTTTCATTCTCTTCCTTTTGCAAGTGTAGCATCCGCTTGTCATGCAAGTGGAGAGCATCAGATTGAAATCTCATATTTTTGCTGGTCGACTTGGCTGTGTTGATGATGTTTTAAATTACACTATTTTTGAAGTGGTTTACATGCATTTAACTGTTGAGGAGAAATGCCCCATGACAAGCATGGTGGTAAAGGAAGCGGAACTTCCACTTTTGTTGGCTCTGTCCTTGAGCGCCTTAAGTTTGGTCTGTAGACGCATTTCAGTATATTTGTATAGAAAACATTGCTTGTTATCTAGGTTTGTTATAGGTCAAGCCATTTATAACCGTATCTTAGTGGTTTTAATGGTTGGACACTGGCAGCAGAACCAGGAATATTATGTTAATTTGTGGTTTGCAAACAAACAACATGAAGAAGATTTGGCTGTTTATGTTGTCTGGAAATAGGGGTTGTTAATCATTGAAGGATGAATGAGGCTTGGATCTATGAATTCTGTTTTTCAATTTGTATTCGGCTTCAAGATGTCGAAAGTAGTCTGTTTCTTCTTTCAGGTGTGAGGTTCTGCTTCATTTGAATGGAAACTTCGACATCGATAATGAGGCAAAGCTGGTACATGATGCGAAGTTTGTTGGTTAGATCAAATGTTATGCACTGTAAACACAATTAACCAAATCTTCATGGTTTGTTTTACGTGGTTGTTTATCATTTTTGCCTCGTAAAAAATACTTGCAATGGTGTGCCATGTCATGCTCCATCCTTGGTATATAGCTATTCATTTATGAAGGAAAAGGAAATAAACATTCGCAGTCCCTTTTGGTGGGGTGCATCAGTTCTCAAAATGCTTGAACTGCGGAACGTTTTTAGTCTGGGTTTTCTTCAAATTGGTGGCTGGCGATGGCAAACGGATAATTTGGAGGTCGCTTTGTTTCTGAGGATAAGGAGGTGTTGGAAGAAGCCACGAGGCTGCGGAGGGATGTTGGAAGAGGCCCCCATCCATTTGCCTGCAGGATGTTCTGGCATTTAATGCAAAATGAGTCATTTTCCCTTCGGTCTGGTCAGAGTCCCACCATTGAGCCAGTGGTGTTCACTCAAAGGGATGGCACTTCCTTTTCATTGGAAGTCATGGGTGGTATATTCGAATCCAGAGTGCAGTTTGTTCAAAGACATGGTTAAAAGTGGATGATGATGTTTCTCAAGAAATGACATTCCTTTCTAAATAATGGACTTCATGCCGAACATGGTATGGCAGTTCAAATTCATTCAAATTCTTGGACGAATGCTTGGTTCCTTAAGGGGTATATGAGTTTTATACCGGTTAGGGTTAAATTTGATAGGTTTGGATGGGATTGGGTCTAATTTTTATTTGGAGTTTATGCTGCCATCCCATGTAATGATTATGGTTTTGTTGTTTTCTCATTTGGATGCATTTTGAGGATCATAAAATGGTGTTTGGATGAAATTAGGGATGGCATTGAAGGAGGTGAAATTTTATGGCCATGGTCAAGTTTGCACGTGAAATACCTATCATCTTCTATTTATTTGCAATATAGATTGTTTCGAAGAATAATTAGAATACAATTAACATAATTGAGAATTTTAATCATTAAAATATAAAATTATATATTAATTATTTTTTTTCAAATTGGACAACTTTGCCTTTCCAATATAGGTTTGCAATATCTTAATTAAGTATAATATTAATATAACATGTAAGGAAGATAATCTATATCACATCATCATATCAAAATTAATATAATATTAATGAACTAAAATTATTAAGTATAGATATACCAATATAATAAGTAATAAAGATTTACGATATAATTTATTATTAATAATATATATTTATGCTAATATATTATTATAATAAATTGATACAATATTGCTCCTGTAATTGAAGAAGAAAGGGACAAGGGTGGTTTGGCCATTTTATAAATGAACTCTTTCCAGTGCAACCCTATTTAACCCAAAGTTCTCCCCTTTCCTAGGATCAATCATAGAACTAATTTGTCTAGGACAAGATCAAGACTTTCTTTCAGACTTTTCCTAATAAAAGGCGGGCAAAAGCTTACCTTGTCCCCATTCCAAATTGGTCCTAAAATTTAACAAGAGGAGGCTGCATGGCATGGGACCGCAACTTTTTCATATATTTTTTCAAGTATGTATTGTTAGCTTTCTGAGTTTCAAGGATGTCAAAAGATACTGAATGAGCTCGGTTTAGGTCTTCATACAGGTTGAAAAACTTCCTTTCAAGCTCTATATGACTATTGAAATTGAAATCAAACCTACAACATAAATTAAGAATTAGATCATTTGCCTTTAAAATATATATCTTGATAGGGATTATGGACACACTTAGCAATGTGAAGATATTGAATGAAATTTTAGCTTTGGTTTCACCATGATGGATGAAGACTTTGTTCATTATTTAGATGTAAACTAGGTTACATTAAATTTTATTCGATGACCATGTGGCAACTGATGGCTAGGATTTGATTGGATATTGGCCCGCCCATATTCCCCACCAAACTTATCCGTCTGTGAGCACCTAAGTGTTTATGTAATTTTGAGAACTACTGCAGTCAAGGACTAGTAGTTCGGATGAATCGATCTCCACTCCCATATATGTAAAATATTATTCACTTCGATCTTTAGCATAATAGCATGGGACCTCATGATTTTGGTCTTTAAAAAGTGCCTCATAGGGAGAGAAGGTCTCATCCCATATATATCAAATTTTCTCTTGACTCAAAATTAATATGGAACCAATCACGAGCATGAGACTGTTGGGTTAGTTTGGAGGATCAACTACAATCTATAAAATATTAAGGAGTTAGTGTAATTATTCTTGAATGGTTACTTGTGTTTATTAAGTATGAAGAAATGAGGCCATGTTCAAAGTGGGCATCACCAACAATCACAACTATCTTATGCCTGCATCGAGTTCTTTGTGGAAACATCCATGAACTCACTCTTTGCATATTAGTTCTTTAGCATGATGATGCATTTCATCCTGGAGAATTTGGTTTGCACGTAATTATTGTTTTCATTATAATTGATTCAACCAAAAATTTCTCTTATCCATCATGACTTATTATTTTCTTTGTTGCTTTTATTATTTGTATAGCTCTCATCCCACTAGTAATTGTAAAGTCTCATTTATGGATTCAAGATCTAACAACATCTTTTGATGAAACCCAAACTCCTCAATCAATCTCAATCTGGCATGTCAGTAATCTGGTTAGTCATAATTTAGTATCTTAGAAACACAACCAATACAAAATTGTGGAGCTAGCTTTGCTAATAGTATAGATGTTAAAAAATATAATTAAGATTATCACATGGGGAGCAACAATTGTTAGCTGATGTGATCTAAATCAGTTCCATCTCTCGTCAGTATGCATCTACCTAGCCAAAGATTGAATATGCTATTCACATAAAAGATGGATACAATTCTGATTATTTTTAGTTTTAGGTGGATTTAAATTTGTCGGTGTTAAATTTAAAAAATATCAAAAAAAAAAAATCATGATTGTTACTGATGAAAATTTGAACTCAATTTTTCAGAATAACATCACCAGAGTCTTCAAGGTAACTTTGAATTCATCTATCAATTTGATTTTACTAACTTATCAAGCAAAAGCAAGACCGGTCAATCCCATTGTTTGGATTATTTTTAAGAATAACGAAAGAAACATCATCAAGTTATTTTTTTTAAAAAAATTTAAAATATTAACAAATTGTTTGAAAGGCACCTTCAAATAATTCTTCCGCACTCCTTTCCAATTCCCAATTCCCAATTCGGGCTAACCACAATGTATGATATGAACATTTGAAGCAAGTTGGCCTCCCAAAACTTATTTCCTAATGTCCCGATCATGTAATGACCACAAGGCCTTCAAGACAAACCCACCAATCACTTCATCTTAAAAGATATCATTTTCTCTGGTCCGCCGTCCACACCCCCACCACCAACAAGAATCCAGAATATTATAAAGCAACTAATCCCCGTTCATTAAAAGAACAATCCAAGATTAACACTATATAAATATCTCTGCAATCACTTCCAAGATTCCCACCTCCACGTGGCAGCCCAATGTACTGAAAACGTGCCCCGATCAGCCATAACACGTACCATAGTATGAACGGGAAACTACGGTCCATTTCTTAATAATGACCATAAAATCGATTATTATATTTTAATTATTATAATAATTATTACTATTGCTATCAAAGTTATTAAGAGAGTTGAAATTTAAATTTCAAAAGGTTTCTACTCTCGCCATGATTGAGGGGCGGAAAGGCTAGAGTGAGAGGGGAAGAAAGAGGGGCCAACTTTTGTTCCTTACTTTTTTTTTAAATTTTAAATTTTTTACTTTTCGATTCAAATAAAGTAAAAAACAGGGCACGAGCCCCCAGCCCTTCGCACCATCCACTCTGCCCCTAAAGCGACAGCAGCACGATGGCACGGTAACACCGCCACTTCCCTCTCTCATCCTTGCCTGTTTCATAACGTGTCATTCTTACATTAGCTAGAATATCGAAAGGTGATCCATTTCGTACAGTGGATCCTCTCGATGGCAGCGATGATGCCCGGGCATCGCCTTTTCCCTGTACAACCTCACGACTTCCGAAGCCAAAAGCCGGAATTGTCCGCACTCACGATCCGACGGCCAGTACCCCAGTAGTAAATTAGTATTTAAAATATACTCCTGCCAGCTATCTAGCCAAAATTTTTTTCCATACTCTGGGTCCCACCCTTCCACTCGTCCTCCAACCACTTGCATGTACTCCATTATATCGACACGTCTCCTCCGTATTCCGTCTGTATCACGACGCCAGAGGTGGGGTCCACGTTAATTGTGGGCCCCATTGTAGTTAAATACAGATGTTGGAAGAATGATGGCCTGAGATTGGGGGTGTGCTGTTGTCATGTGAACAGCGAGGGATTCGCTTACTCGTTGTCGTTTATTTATGATGTTTATTTATTGTTATCTGGAGATTTGTAATTACCCTATCAGTGTTTCCAGTATCCGCCGTACTCCCACCGTCCTTCTCTCTCCTGGTTCTCTGAACGCTTCCCTTCTTCCCCGTTCCGCCGTTTAAAGGCCTTCTGTTGTGTACCAAAATTTAAAAAAACGTTCTGTATTCGTCTCGATCCCTCCTTTTCTCTCTCTAGGTGTCGCATTTGGCGAGGAAGAGGGGGGTTGGCAGAGGAGGGTTTTGGGGAACCGTTGGCCTTTCGGGCATTGATTGCGGTTTGCCTTCCTCCCGTGCTCCTCTGGGCTTCGGAGGCCGGGGTTGGTTCCATTGCTTTTGGCGGTGGGTTTGGTGGCTGGGCGTTCTTTGAACCGTTCGAGTTTCTCGCCAAGCCTTTTAGCTCTGCGGCTTGTTTCTCTTCCATCGCCGTCGTTTCCTTTGTTTCCTGTCTAAAAGGTGGGTTTTTAAGCTCTAGAGTTCTTTTCAGCACTTAATGGTTCAAGCTTTTGGTCGGGTAAGTGGTGGGGTTTTACTCGGGACGGTTTTAGGGTTATCTGGTTTGGGGTTTGTTGGGACGAAGTTAGGAGAGGAACAAAGATGCGGTTTTCTTTTTCTTATCTTTGGAGCCGGATGTGGCGGAGATGACCTCAAGTTTCGGCTTTTCTCCGTGTGGGATAACGTAAAGGAGTTGTGTTGTGGCGTTTTGGTGGGACTAAGGCACAGCTGGGGCCAAAATGATAGGATTTTTTTTTTTTTTTTTTTTTTTTTTTTTTTTTTTTTTATGTTCTGGGTTGCATTTTTAGAATTCCTGGTGTTTCTGCATTTTTTGCGGAGCATTGTGTTCTTAGGGTTTGTTCAGGTGCTAGAAAGATCGATGCTTGGCTTACATTTGGACTCTCGTTTGTCAAATCAAGTCTTGTTTTAGCTTTCCATCCTCTTTCGCTTTATCTTTTGCTGCCAATGTTCTTAATATTTTTTCGACAGTGGAGTCCAGGATCATAAATGTTTCGCTTATTTATAGGTTTCAATTGTTTTCTTTGTGTTTGATTATTAAATGTTTTCAACCATCCCAAATTTACAGGTAAAAGTGAGAAAGAAAATTCTTTTCATTTCTGATCTTTTATGTTTTGCGAACGCTTTATCACCAGGGACCGTAAACTGTGTTCGTTCTTCGTAATCTTCCGTCTTTTGAGAACCAATCTAATCCATGCATGGATGGAAGGGATGCCATATCGATGTCTGGTCCATCTTCATACTACATCCAACACAGAGGTATGGGTGGGAGTAGTTCTGGTACACAGACAGGGCTGCATGGACCACCTCCCGGCATCCGCTCGATGCAGAACCCCAGCTCGTGCTTACCCTTACAGCACCCTGGAAGTGTATCTATTGGATCAGCGTTTCAGGTGGAGACTCCGTCTTCGATTTCACCGCATGGTGTCGGTGCGGGTGGCGCAGCTCAAGGAGAACCTGTAAAGAGGAAAAGGGGAAGGCCACGGAAGTATGGGCCAGATGGAACAATGGCATTAGCTCTCTCGCCATTGTCTTCCACTCCTTCGGGGTCGGGGTCAGGCTCAGTGTCTGGTGCAACATCGGTGTCTGGGTCGGGGTCGGCCGCTCAAATGCAAAGGCGGGGTAGAGGGCGGCCACCTGGAACAGGAAGCAAACAGCAGTTGGCTTCTCTTGGTGAGTTTCCCTTTTCCTTTCATGTAGTTTTGGCAAGAATTGCTGTTTATATTGACTGAACTAAGATTCTTTTTCTTTGGCGCTTATTTTTATTCTACCTAGGTAATTAGGATAATGCGACTATATATTCGTTTTATTAAATATTTGAAGACAATTTGTGTTTCCTTGTCACTGCCTTCAAGCTCAATATTGCATGATGGGTTTGATGACTGCTTCTACTTGTTTACTTTTCTAGCTAGTCTCTTGCCATTGTGGAAATACTAATGGTTGAATGGGTTCATGGTAACCTATGATTGCATGCCTGACAGGCACTTAGTCTCCATTTTGCAAGGTATGTTTCTATGATGTCTGAAATCTTTCTTAAATTGGGGCATAGGACAAAATGAAATATTTGATGATGGATTCTATGTAGTGTTTGGATTGCCTTCATGTTATATTTCAACTCTAATTGTTGGAGGCAACTCAGTGCAATTTTTAATATCTGCATGTGATCTATCATATCAGGGAAGCTTCCTTTTCTTTAGGCTGAATACATGTTTAGCCCTTCGAAAGGCATTCACTGTGTAGAATTAAATTATTCCAGTAACCTCTTTTGTAGCTGAGGTAGTAGCTGAGGCATCAGTCATCTTTTTTCTAGTTTATCCTCATCTAGTTTTTAGAAAAACATTGTAAATTGAAGTTGCATAACCAGAAGTATTGCCGTGTGCTGGATTTAGTTATGAAACAGTGGTATTGGAAGATTATTCATACCCTGTATTCTCTTCACTTTCTTTCCATATGCCTAAGGACTGCGAAATTCTGGTTTTTTTTTTTTTTTTTTTTTGGGGTTGAGTTGATAGCCCACCGAGGGTTGTACAGATCATCATGGTGTTAAGGAACATTTCACTACTGTGGGAGCATAACATGAGTTAATTGTTTGGTGAAATAAAAATTACAACACTTATCTCCATTATGCTATGTCTAGCTGTGTGAAAGCAATATAGAACTTATATGTTTTTCTTTGATAGATTTTTACTGAATTTTTGCTTCTATTCTGGTTTCTATTTTTTCTAGCTGTTTTCCATTGCATCATGTACATTACATGCAAGAAACAAATAATTCATGTAAGGTTATTAAGAATAACTGGATGCTTGTCCAAGATTAAGTAACTGGTTTGATAATTAGATGCCATTATTTATTTCATTGTGGTCTTAGAGCACTATTGATGCGTCAAAATGTCACAACTATTCTCCTTGATTCTTTTTAAGATTTAAATGTCTTCATTCTTAGGCATGCCATTGTTGCAATTTATACTTAGTTATCATCTTATGCTTATTTAATGTAAATTTCTTGAAATGTCCGTTACATGTCTTTTGATGTGGTGTCCTCTGCTGATTCTGAAATATTCCTGTTGAAGTTTGAAGGGGGCTAGTGTTGGGGTGTCTTTTACTTGGCTATGACTTGACATCTTTTTGCTGACTGTGTTATAGGGGAATGGATTGCTGGCTCTGCTGGTATGGGTTTTACTCCACATATTATCACAATTCCTGTAGGAGAGGTATTACTTGCCCCTTTACCATCTTCTGAGTAGCTGATTATAAAGTTCTTCATGAATGTGATGACACTTGAAGTGACATTGTACAGTTTCTGTAATTATAGTCACTTTGGTTGTTTTTAGAAAAGAAAACCTTAAGAAGCAATCATGATGCAGTGGCCGCTAGCCCATTGGGCACTTCCTGCTGGATTTAGTTTATTCAAAATTATGGATCAAAATGAGAACTGGAATATGGTTCGCATTGATTTCTCATCTGGTGGTAGAGATCTTTAAAATATTACATGTGGTTTTGAATAGATGCCCTTTAACAAATAACAAGGATCTTTAAGTATCCATTTATTATAAATTCTTTTCCCTTATTCAATTCTTTATTTTGCTTTGCTTCTCTCTTTTTCCTGTCCTTCCCTACCTTCTTTCTTCAGCTTATGTTTCCATGATGGAGTTTGTCACTGTAAAAGTAGCTGCCTTTGCTTGCTAATAATGTGAGAGAAAAGGATAAAAAAAAGATGCTAGAGGAAAGAGGGGAAAAAATTGTAATGGCGAGGATACCATGCCTAGCAGTAATTCAGCCAAGTGCACTGCTTAAGCTCTAGGCAAAGTTCCTAGGCAAAGTTCCTAGTGGATGTCCGTATGCATCAATTTTTTGTAATAATGACAGGTATAAAAGATTGTATGCTTGCCTGACTAGTGATGGAGTTGGGTGTGATTCAACATGAAAGGCACAACAGTCGAGTAGAATTGGACCGCTTTTTGTTGATAAATCATCAATAACGTATATACATTGAATGCATAGCAAGAGAGGTTAATACTTGTAATGAAGATATGAGAATGCAAGAAGGTGAAAGAAGTTGGATGAAGACTTCTCTAGGTGCTACATGAGGAACTCGCACCTGGGATGCCTTCCAGGAGTTATTTGGTAGTCTCCTTCCTTTCTTCTCTCTCTTTGTATCTCTTTTTTGTTTGAGCGGCACACTAGGTTTCTATGCCTTTTCCTAGGCACCCTTGCTGTGACTCTCTCTGTCTTCTGTTCCCTCGTATCCCCTGCGCCCCCGCCTCTCCAATTTATGATAGGAGGGCGAGGCCTAAGGTGGAAGCTCTATGCATGTGGTGCCAACCTGCGAAGCCCTACATATGTTGTGGCCCACTAGGGTTAAACCCTACTGACTAGCTAATGGATAGAAGTGCAAATATGTCAGGGCATTTTTTTTAAAAAAAAATGCATCAAAGCTAATGAATTAATAAAATTAACAAATTGCTTCTAACTTCATGTTTTGCTTTTCCCATTTCTCTTCTTGAGCATTACCAACTGTTTGCATGTAATAAAACTTAAAGCTTCCTGCAACACCTACATGCAGGCATGGTCCTGATTATCTAACACAGTCCATAGGCCAATAGTCCAAAAACTTTACAAAGAATTTCAGTCTAATTAGTTGATCATCCTGGAAGAAGCTTCATGTTGAAAAGTAAGAAAACTTTTTTTTGAAAAAAAAAAAAAAATCCAACAACTAAATAACAAAAGTGGAGGCAATAACAAATCCTAATAGGGCACCTACTCATAAAATTTATCATTTCCTTAAAATTCTTCATGACCACATAATATATAAACCCCAGAAATCTCTAGCTGCTTGCTCCAGGAAATTGGACGAATATGTCCATCCAGTTGCCCCTTCATGCCTCCATATGTGCTACCTTCCTCTAAACTATCTTTTCATGATGCTCTCATAAACAATTATAGTAAGGCTTTCCAGTTGTTTGTGGGATTGGAATCCTACACGTTGGAGTACATGTAGGACAAATTCTTTTAAAAGTTGTTTGGATGGATATGATATTACCTATTAAATATAATGGTTGCAAAAACTTCTGGACATAAATTATTGATACTTTCTTATATAGTATAGATAAATAACGAGGGTGTGTTCAGCATAAAAATTTACAGACAAAATCAAGGAGTATTCCCTGATTTCAAAATTGTCATTTTGTAATATAGGATGGATAGTATAGAGATTTGTTCTTTCTTTTCTATAGAGATGGTAGATAGGTCTTACTCACTTTCACCTTTCTGCTTTCCCTTTCCTTTTTTTTTTTTCTTTTTTTCGTTTTTGCATGTGGATGTGCAGGCAGAACTTAAATCCATTATCCAGGGTCTAAGATACAACAACAATTACCTTGCTTCATTTCAAGGGATTTTTGCGAACACCTTTATTTCCTAAGCATTAGTTAGCATGGTTATTTAAATCCTGATGCTCTAATTGTACTTAATCAATTCTTTATTTGGTAGGACGGGGTTTTCTTTCTTTCTTTCTTCTTCTTCTTCTCTTCTTTTTTTTTTTTTTTTTTTTTTTTTTTTTTTGACTTTTCACTATAACAATGATCTGACTGCTCTTCCCTTTTCTTCTACAGGATATTGCTACGAAGATAATGTCTTTCTCACAACAGGGCCCGAGGGCTGTATGTATACTCTCAGCAAATGGTTCTGTTTCCACTGTGACACTTCGTCAGCCTTCAAGTTCTGGTGGCACAGTTACCTATGAGGTAGGCATATGCTTTTTCTTTTTCCATGCAGCACAGCTGAATATTGCTTTTTTTTCCCATGCAGCATAGTTGAATATTGCTTTTTTTTTTCCCATGTTATGCTAATGCCCTTCCTCTTAACATCAGGACTAACACACTATCCATAAGGAAAAACCTTAATGATGGAAATTATAGGTGAAAAGTAATAAATATGGCTTCTCCTTCTGAAGTTCATTCAGAAAGGTGATTATGGCATGGGCACTCCTTTTTCTTCTAGCAAAATCTATTGGAAGTTGCGTAGAGTTTCAAGGATCTCCATGATTGCAAGGTTTTTCATATGACGTTCTCTAAATGTCATGTTTTATTGGTACACATAGATCAACTTCATGCATGCCGACCAAATTGAGGATCCATGTGATACATGATCTTCCCAAATGCTATACTACTTTATACTTCATTTGCCTAACAACTTGGTGCATATTTTTTTAGTCCAAAAACAGCATCCTCTAAATTTCATTTGCTATGGCTGACTGTCAGTTATTACTAAAATACCATGGTGGATGGTGGGCTATTGCCCCTGCTAAAATTTTGGTATTTCAGATATGTGCTAGTTGTTGCCAGGGCATATGGATAAGGCTTGCACCTCACTCTCTGTGGATTTTGGGGTTGGTTAGGAAGAAGTATAATTAGGGCTCGTCAATTATCCTAAATCTCTAGAATTTAGTAGAACATGGGATGTATTGGATTTTGAATTTCATTGAGGTCCTTTACGTTATATTTTTTGATAACCCTTTATGAGCCCATGTTGGCCTCTTAGAAGATGAAATTCCGTCACCCACCTAGCCCACATCCTATGCCGTACTGGTAGATGCACATTCGGGCAGAAAAATGCTGGTCTCTTAAAGAGGAACTGATGTTTGGGTTCGGTTATACTCCTTAATAGGTTCACGCCTGTAAAACTCTTATGCCCCTCATGTTGTTTTCAGCCTATTTCCAGGTATATCAAATCACTCACCTGTGTTAACAAAAAGAATGTTTTAAATGGTGTATTTTTTTCTGAAAAGAAAATGTGTAAGTTGCCACTGTTGCACTTAATCAAATACCTGACTTGCAATTGAGTTTATTCAACTTGACAAATGAGGCTAACCCTTCATGCAGCTGGATCACCTCCTTTTCAAGGAGAGATAATGGTTATGCTTGTTGGGCATTTTGGTTGCAAGAATCTGACCCACTGCCAGTCCCATTAAATCTTCAGGCCGTTTGTTTTGTTTGCATATAAAAAGCTCCAGCCTATTTATCAAAGCAGTTTCACTTTTTTAAGGGAAAACTCAGATGGTTGCTTGGGCTGTTTTCTGTTTGCTGTTGGTTGCCTGACTTCATTTGTTTTTTTCTTCCCCCATTTTCTTTTGCCTTGATTATTTCTCAACCTTAATGAAATGGTGCTGAATATCCACCATTATTCTATATTAAAACTGGAAAAAGGAAAAAGCTCTGTGTCCAATAATGTAGGTTTGTTACCTTCATTTCGACCTTCTAGGTTATCATGGCAAGTCCTTTTGTGCATATTTACTTAGTCTATGAATTAGGTACCGGTTCATAGGGTGGCACAAGATTTGGTAGCCAGCTATTAAAGATTCTCTAGTTGCGGTGGATCAAACCTTGATCCATGCAGCCAACGCTATATAGAGGAGACGAGGCTACTTCATTGATTGTCTCGCTGTTGTAAGTGGATGCACATACTTTTTCTTGCTCCACTTTCTCTGATAAAACTGATTGCGAGACAAATGTGCATGTCAGAAGGTTTTTTAGGCATTCTGTAAGTTCAGGGTTTTGATTCCATTTGCATAGGCTTGTTTTCTCTTTTATGTAGTTTATATTTGAAAGAAGAGATGAGTTTGTTTCTCACAACATGCTTGGTGGTGCCTGTGCAGGGTCGTTTTGAAATACTGTCCTTGTCTGGCTCTTACTTGCTGTCTGATAATGGCGGATCACGCAGCATAAGTGGGGGCCTAAGCATCTCCTTGTCGAGTCCTGATGGCCGAGTTATTGGTGGTGGCGTCGGTGGGCTGCTCAGGGCTGCAAGCCCTGTCCAGGTAATTGATTTAACTTTCTGTTCTGTTACTGCATTATTGAATGACTATCCTAAGTAGTCTTCGTCTATTTGCGATGTATGTAAAGAGTTCTGCTTGAGCACCATTTGCGATGTATGTAAAGAGTTCTGCTTGAGCACCATATACCCATTGGTCCTCCAAAGTTAGCAACTTTGATCTGGAATTATTGTTTTCTTCAGAATTAATCAGTGCACGAGCATGCGTGGATAATGAAGTACCATAGGTTTAGCATGAATATCTGGTGTGAATTATCACAGTTAATTGGTACTCTATCAGAGTAGTCTTCTTCAGTATCATGTTGCATGAGATTTAACAACCCTGTGATCCATTAAATTTCTTTATATCAGTCTTTCTGGTTTTGCATCTATTAGGAAGGTCCATTAGATCTTTGCATTCTTCTCTCTAATCAGAAACAATTTGCATGCATAAGTAGTCTTGTTGATGATGTCACTGGTCTGATGCCTGCAACATGGTCCTTTTCTTTTAGTTTTAGTACTTTTAAGATTTGAAAGCTAAAGGATTTTAGTTGTCTTTTAAAAAAATATATATTGTATCTAAACTTTTTTCTCCAATGGGCTTACGAGTTGTCCAAGTTGCTAATCCTCTTGGTTGAATAGGAATCCAAGTGAGTTGAATCTTAGAAACTTAGAACATTGTTTTATGAAGCTTTTCCATGTTGCTGTTTGTGCATTGAGTGCTGTATTAAGGTAAATGACAGCAGCTACCAAATTGAGAGATCTTGCCTTGTTTGCTAGTTTGTGTATCTCTTATTTATGCTTTATCGTTTACCGGTGGCTTGCAGGTGATGGTTGGTAGTTTTGTTTATGGTGGCTCAAAAACAAAGAACAAAACAAAATCAGGTCGGAAAACAGGCCACGAGTCTGAACTTCCTGTGGGTGATAAACAGCAAAGTACGCCAACCAGTTCTGTGCTTAATCAAAATTTGACCCCTTCTTCGGCCATGGGAGGTTGGGCTGGTTCTAGACAAATGGAAATGAGGAGCACCACCCACATTGATATTGATTTGACTCGTGGTTAGCCTTTGCTTGGATTTAGTTATAGATGGGGATTGTGTGCTTGTTTTAGTGCTTGTGATATTGTGGTGGCTTGGGGGAAGTCTGTCTAGGACAATCACATTTTGTACTAACATATTTTTGCAGCTATAAAACCATTAGATTCCAATTAGTAAAATTATGTTCTGTTATTATATGAATGACCATATCTGCAGTTTTGTGCGACAAGCCTGATTCTTTCATTGCCTGAACTATTAGAACTTCTATAGATTTCATTGTCAGCTTTGTGTTTGAATTTAAAGCTCCTCCTGAGTTTGTCGGTATGAAGTTTGTTTCAGCTTCCTGGACCTTACGTGCGTGCTGTCTGCGAATGTGCAATAGCTTTTATCTGTATTAAAGTTGATTAGTTAAATAATCTGAATGTGTGTTCCGAGGAAAGCTTTTTTATTTTTGTGAATGGGAAAGGTTGGGGATCCATCAGATTTCTTAGCGTGTGAAAAGTAAAGACAGACAAAGTTAAAGTAAAAGATGAAAAGTAGGAGGAGAAACTAAATTTGGTACGCATGGTTTGAAGTAGAGCACTCATTGGCAGGATCGGATCGGTATGTGTTGAGGTATCGAGTCCATTCTAAGAAAAGTGGTCGTGAGGTCATTTATTTTCGCATTGTTGAAGTATCTAAGAAGTTGAAGGCTGTCGTTGTGCACCAAATGCAAGTTAATGTGGTAGATTCACATCTAAATTGAAGGTGATGAGGAATGGGATCTGAACGTTGGCGAAAGCTGGGTGTTCTATGACCATATAGGCTATGGAGGAAATTCTTTCTATATTATGGATGGTGTAGCTCCGTGCTATACCGTTCGTGCGGGAGAGCGTGGCGTCTTAAAAAAAAAATTATTTTTTTATGCTGTCTCTGCATGGGAGTCGATCATCATGGGCGGAACCGTCTAGAAAGTATTTCCCTAGGTTATAGGTTCGGCATCCAAGCTGCAGAGTGGGAGCTTGCTAGAGAGGGGTAGCTCAATCACATTCCTTCCTGCGGTGTTGAGAAAAATAATAAGATGGCGCCGTAAAAGCTTGGTTAGGTGACTCCCCATTATTAAATCTGATGATAATGGCCATATTGTAGTCATTATGACTGATACCAATGATTGAGATGTAACACCGTTGTAGCTACAGATATGCATATATATATATATATATATAGTCTATCCACCATGAGTATTGTTTACGTTAGGAATCAAATATTGGTACGGAATTTACTTGACATCCTGTGTAGAAAAAATGTGCACACGGTAGATGTTTTCTGAACCCAAATGAGTGAAGAATTCTCTAATTAGATTTCTAGGGAAGATGCGAGTCAAAAGATCCGTACTGACGCATGGGTCGGGAAGGAACCTGGAGACACTGAAGATTCTAATGGGGCCTCTGACATGACCATCTACGAGCACAGAATAAATAGGCTGATAAAAATCGAAGAAGAAGAAACGATGTTAGCTTTAACAGAATATGAACCATAACATAGTCTAGAAAGTATGCTCCAAATGCTCACCCAGACAACCAAAAATAGGCCATTTCAATCAAGCACGGATGTTGATGTGCCAAATTAAGGATGGCTTGCTTTCCTTCTAACCGTTTACTTTTCCTGAACATAGATTTTTCATTCATGCAATCATGATCCTATCAAATAGGCTCCGATCACCATGGTTGGGTTAAAGTCAATATAATATCACACTAAATGCAGCAACTAATCAACTCGTCTGCTAAACAACTGATGCAACCGGAAAAAGTAGTATTGTTTGAACATTACCGTTAAACCCAGAATGATCTTACTGAAAAGCAAAAGCTGAGCTGATGAAACAAGTTTCTAATAATTTATTTCTCGTCTTCAGCTATCGTCGCCGACTTCTACAACCACTAAACAAACACAAGGTTAAGGGCAAACTAAAGGAAAAGAAATTACGGATAACAAGCTTAACTGACGGAAACAACACCAGCAATCCACCCATCCATCCCCTATTTACAGCATACTGTCTGCCCTTGCCGGCAACCGCCGGAAGAAGTTTAGCGGCGCTGATGGCATCCTGTGCCGAAACCTTGGATGCCTCATGATATAGAAGCCTGCCAAGACAGCAAGTACCTGGAATGGTGTCACATACAGCACCAGCGCTGCTATAAGGCAGAATAACACAAAGATTGCAGTGGCCCGTGGATCCCTCCAGCTGAGCAGTGCCTGGATACGCTCCCCCTGAGTTGCCACGTCACCTACCACGGTTTGTATCCTCCCTGCAACACTCCTCAGTCTATCATACCTCATCCGTACAAGGTCTGCACTCCGGCTGGTAGGAAATGTATCGAACTCCTCATCAAGCTCATCTGGGTGCACGGCCTCTGCATGAGAGATCTTTGTGTTCATGTGTGGAGGATAGCGTGGCCGATACCGATAGTTCCACACCCCTATCAGGAACATATACAAAAATATTGTAGGAAGTATCAGCTCTGGGAAGCACACAAGCATTATGAACAGAATATGCACCAGTACGGTTGTGATAGGGTTCTTCCACGCGCACACATCTCCAAACCATTTGCCCACTGCAAACAAGCCAGAGAAGACCGACATGAGCCGGAAGAAATTTGCTTTGCTTCGGCGCATGCTCCACAGGTGAGAGTCAACATCGGACATGTACTCCACAACTTCCCTTCTAAGGGGTGGCTCCATTCGGCTCAGTCGTGCAGCCACTATCTGCACTGCTTGGTGGCGTAGCATATCCAGCTGCCTCACGGTTAGCGGCCGTATATAGTGCATCTTTGGCAGCAGAGGCCTCGAGTAAATGTACATCATGTTGATCAATGATGTGGATGAGAACCTTATTGCAAGGTGGAGTTCGCCCATCTTCTTGACACCTGAAGGGTGTAGAACTAGAAGTGGGTAAGAGTGAGTGTACACACGTCCGGTTTCAAGGGTGGATAGACGAATGCGGACCTTGCCAATCTTTACATCTTTGTTACCATTAGGACCCTTCTCAGCAAGCTGGCAGTTGTCGAACACACCAACGGTGAGAACTGTCGCTGGATCATAGACTTCCCATGTATACTGCTCATTGTATTTTGGGCTCAAGCTGTCGATGATGGTGCGAGTGCGTACCCACTTCTGACCATATTTGGCTACACAGTAGGTATCTGATGTGCCCTTTCCATCTCGTGTTTTCATAGGATGGAGCCCCTCAGCATTAAGGATGCCGAGCTCAAGCAACCCAATCGACGGTTTCCACAGCTGCTTCGCTGTTGGTCTCAGGTCGCTACTGTAGTGGGTAGACTCATCAAGCACATGGTAACCTCCATCCAGACAAACACGGAGATGAAGCCGGCTAGAAAACTTTTCCTTCTTTATCTGGTCCACATCAATTGCAACTGGCTTTTCAAGGTTGAACCACCGACCATGGATTATCCGATCATCAGCTCGCTTCTCCATAGACCCCAATGGTATTACAACACGGCCAATCACTTCATCTTTGTTTGGCCCCACTTTGTCTTCCACAGAGAGGATAAGGTGGTCCTCAAATGGTTCAGCCGCCACAAACATGAATTCTTCATTCCAGAGAGGGTTGAACGTCCGTGCCTGAACCATCCTTGTCCTCAACAACTGGTTTCCTATCTGTGCCTTCACAAACACATCTGGAAAGCGAGTTTTATCAGCTATTATAATATCTTGAGCCTCGATAATGTTGACATACACATACCAAAGTCTGGGTGCATGGTAGACTTTCGACCGTATGTGAGAGCTGACAACAGAGGCATCAATAGGCATTAGCACATCCGACTGCCATGCATCAGGAAATGCCTCATCAGCTTGGGTGCCAAACCAAACTGCAAGCATCAGTTCTCCCTTTGTCTTATCACCCTTCTTGTCTTCAAGCCGGTACCACTCTGGAGCCAATGGGCTGTCGGGTGGGACACGTGTCGGGACATCATTCAAATCAAAGCGCATGAACCCAACAAAATCATCCTTGACAAGATTTTTGTCCTTGACCACAACATCGAGGACTGATGACTGCATCCGATCTCTAGAGAAAGCAAACACTTCATTCCATTCCGGGTTCTGCTTCTTCTCAAAGTGCTTTGTGTTCCCTCTGTAGTTCCCGACTCTCACCTCAACATAAGGGTCAAGACTCCCAGTAACATCCATGGCTGGTAAATCTCGTGCCTTGACCACCCGCACAAAAAGGTACTGCATTTGCTCCACAAGGTCATATGTACTAGCTGGCTTCTCTGCACGGATGACCCTGCCTCCAACAATCTGTCCCCCACCAAGGAAAGGGCTCGTTTCTTTGAGTGCAAAGTCCACTGGTTGCTGCGATGATGCCGATGAGTACATCCTGACAATTCTTGGAGGTGGGGGCTCAGGTTTCATTTGGTCAGCCACATACCTTACTGGTTCGCTAACAGGAACGGCAGCATGGTGCTGGTGGACCTCCTTTGGAATACTGTGAAAGGTATGTCTTGATTCAGACTTGTGTTCTGGAGGGGGATTTGGGTTTGTATTCAGGACTTCAACAGGCATCTGATGTGTTTGCCTTGGAGGAGGATTATTTGGGAAAGGATCGATAGCTGGAAGGGGATTGGAAGGTTTTATTGAGGGGTCATCAGTAAGGAACACTTTGAGGCCAAGCTCTCCTTTCACACGGGAAAACATTCCACGTTTTTCCAATGGGTAATGCATGACTACAGCATCAGCAAAGGGGACAAAAGAGGTTCCAGCAATCCGGACCTTGCCAAGGCAAGACCTGGAATGTGTTGCCTTATTGATGTTGTACACAAAAGCTTCAAGCGCACGATCAGGGAGAAAAGAAGGATCAGAAATGTTGAAGTAGAACCGCTCATTCCAGACAGGGTTGAGATCTTTTCCCTTGATGGTGGTACGGAACTTCTGGCCATCAAAATGAAGTTCAACACAGGGACTAGCAGAACCCTGCCCATCCTTGGGCATGAGGTCATGGGCACTTATAACTTCCACACCCAGCTTATAATTGCTCATCTTCATCAAAACTTGATTGTTCTTGGTAACAGAATTCTTCCTAGTGAAATACAAATGAAAAAGACGTTAGTAGCATTACCTATATATGTGTGTGTGTGTGTGTAAAAGAGTATGCCCAAATATAGTTTTCAAGTGAAGTAGTAATATCATGAGTGAGAGGGAGAAGATAACACAAAGCAACCCATATGATTAAGCAGAAGATAAGTTCTCTATAAACCTACATGTACCAAATTTCAGAAGATAACACAAAGCAACCCATATGATTAAGCAGAAGATAAGTTCTCTATAAGAAGCCTTGCAAGAAGTAAAAGATTATCCAAGAATATTAAAGGGCAGGCTAGTGCACAAGGCTTCCCCTTCTGTGGGGTCTAGGAGGCTCAAATGTAGACAGCCTTACCTCTGTATGAAGAGAGAGAGTTTCCATATCTCAAACCCATGACCTCTAGATCACAATGGAGCAAACTTACTGTTGCACAAAGGTTCACCTTCAGATTATCCGAGAATATTCTATGTTGAAAAGCATATTTCACAAACAAAGAAACTCAACAGTCCAACCATCTTAGGACCAATATTGGCCAGCATCCAACATAAAGGGAGCACAAGGAAAATCTGATGTTCTTGCATTATTGTGTATCTAAAATATCATTGAAGCATGAATAAAAATCATAAGGTTCAAGGCAATGGTCAGTTTCTGGTGTGCAAAAATTAGAAAAAATTGCAACTGAATTCAAAGAAGCATGCTTACTTTGCTGGAAGGTAGTATTCAAACAATTAGAGAACAGGAGAATATAATAATTTATTTATATTAAACTTAATATACTTATTTCATCATCAATTAGGGTTAGCAGGCAGCAGCATCTTCATTTCTCAATTATGTAAGACTGAAAAGGTCAAATCTTAAAGTAGTTTGCTCAGGAATAAGATTTTTGTTCCCTCGCGTCTTTTTTTTTGGGGGGGGGAGGGGGTGGGGTGGTGAACACCTTTCTCTCTTTCAATACTATTCAGTTATCAAAACATGTTAGGTGTTTAAATATATTGGCCTTTTAGGAGAGGTAATCCTATATAGATTAAAAAGATCCTTACATTGGAATCTTTAGAAAGTTGTTACTTCATATATACTTTGTGCTGCCTAAAATTGTGCACATACACATGTTTTTAACCATACATTCTAGAAATATCAATGACCTTGGGCTTTCATGAAGATCGAAGTATAAAGAAACATTTTTACATTTTTTGTGCGCTAAGCTGCATATTCTTTAGTGTAGAGATATCTATTCACCTCCAATGTCGCAAATGGGACTTTTGAAGAAGAGATATGTATCTTTCACACTGAACCAACAACTACAGTAAGGGATACTAGAAAGATGTGTTGGTAGTATAAGGATCATGTGAGGTCTGAATGGATGCCAGAAAGAAGAACCTTGCTCCAACACAAATCATCCAGCTCATTTACCAAATGAACCAAGGCCTACCAACTCAATTAATCTGAGAAGTTCACATCTTGAAGCAGTCTAGATTCAGAGGTCACAAAGATTAATAACAGTACCCTGTTTTCAAAAAAAATCAGAAAAGAAAATGCCTTTCACTGGACAATTTGAGGAGAAGCAGGCACATCCCATGATCCTTGATATAGGCACAAATGTCATTATATTGATAGTTAATTTCTGATTGAATGATAAATCTAGGAAAATATTATTTCAACATTATTTCATGAAATTCTAGCCATTCGTTAACATTTCAGAGTTCACTTGATATCCATTTTTATTTGTATGTTCTTGGTAGCTATCAAGATATTAACAGTCAAAATTGTTCCTATAAATGCAGATGTTATGGACTATTGAAATAGAGATTACAGAGGAAAAAATCAGGCTTCCAAAGAGGAAGGAATAGCAAGTCCACTAAGTCAACAAAACCGACTCTTCAATTTGTATAAGACTTCTGTAAAGATTCTTCATGCTGAGTCTTCCCTCAAAAATATACAAGTCAATGATGGAAGAACGTTACCATGAAATGCAGATGACTAAAGTTCAGCAGTATTTAGATCCAAGAACAAACACCAAAGCAATGCAAAGTATTATGTGATGTCAGGCCCAGATTTTCAAGTTTATACTCTGACTAGGAGTAACACTCACTGGACAATTTGAGGAGAAGCAGGCACATCCCATGATCCTTGATATAGGCACAAATGTCATTATATTGATAGTTAATTTCTGATTGAATGATAAATCTAGGAAAATATTATTTCAACATTATTTCATGAAATTCTAGCCATTCGTTAACATTTCAGAGTTCACTTGATATCCATTTTTATTTGTATGTTCTTGGTAGCTATCAAGATATTAACAGTCAAAATTGTTCCTATAAATGCAGATGTTATGGACTATCGAAATAGAGATTACAGAGGAAAAAATCAGGCTTCCAAAGAGGAAGGAATAGCAAGTCCACTAAGTCAACAAAACCGACTCTTCAATTTGTATAAGACTTCTGTAAAGATTCTTCATGCTGAGTCTTCCCTCAAAAATATACAAGTCAATGATGGAAGAACGTTACCATGAAATGCAGATGACTAAAGTTCAGCAGTATTTAGATCCAAGAACAAACACCAAAGCAATGCAAAGTATTATGTGATGTCAGGCCCAGATTTTCAAGTTTATACTCTGACTAGGAGTAACACCAATGTCTACTGTACCGTGTATAATTTTCTAATGTGATTGAAAGCATCACAGGTTTGCAAAGAACCACAAATTCAAGAGAGCCACGCTCAGTCAACTCACGACCGCTAAAATGCAGACCATTTAAGATGATAGATTATTGCTTTTGGAATTCATCATTTTACTGCATACTATTTAAGACTTCCAATCTGTGTTAAAGCTCCCTATTCCGCTTTCAGAAAATCTGAAGGTGGGTGTAGTGTTGCTTGCTGGATTTCGGATTGGATGAAAAGAGACCCTAATAAACCAATAAAATAGCAGCAATGTCCAAAGAATTACCAACTAAAAATAACAGTCTTAGTTGTACACTTATTCAATGATCATATAGAAGCAGGAGATTTGCCTCATTCTCATGTTCAAAACTACAGATCAGTTCTTTCCAGGATGATCATTTGAGACCGCCTTACCACCCAAAAAGGTTAATCTTCATACTGGCAGTGTGGTTCCCTCTTGGTACTGATCAAGGGCCTCTGGTTGGCATGCAGTTTTCTCTTTGGTTGTTTATGTATCCTAAAGAATTGAATTATTTGATCACATAAAGATGTCTTCGAACCACATTGTTTATATTTTCTGTTTGAGTTGTGAGCAGCATTTTATGGCAGTATATGAGGTAATTTACAGCATCTTCTTTAGGAAATTAAAGACTGAATAAATAAGAGAAAATCATGAGCCATGTTAAAGTTGAAAGAATGTTTGTGAATAGATAATCGAGTTCCTTATTTGCAATTAAAGGGTTTAGGCACATTTGAAACAAAACTTTGGGTGCTAGCGGAAAATTAGAAGCACTTGAAACATCATAAATAAGGTTTTGAAAATACACCAACTCATTGAAACATGCTACAACAAGAAGACATCTATTTGGAACAACTGGTTGCTTTCATGCTTCAGACTTTTTAAATGACAGTCAATATTTATCAAATTTGTAGATATCATTAATGGAAAGAACAACACAAGGAGGAATGATTTATTTTCCCCTCTCTTTTTGAGATCTCAAATCTAGAGCAGAGCATAGTTAAAGTAATCTATCAAAGAGCTACTCAGAACTTTGCAATCCAAGAATGCCAGCAATGAATCCAGTTATGTAATGATGGCAGATTTTGAGACATGGTCCAAATTTAACACATATTCATTGTACAAGGAAAGAGAACATTTCAGAAGATTACTACTTATACATATATGGTCATGGAGTCAGATTTTGTTCTCCAATTATTGTAATTAACAGATAAAATTTCTTGCATGCATTAGAACGGGACTGTCATCAACAACAATAGCATATGACTTTGTAATGGAGTTTATCTGGCAAATTTCACTGCTTTGAAATGAATGAGAGATCCCATAATCATAGCGACAATATAAAACAGAAATGATATAGCCTCAATGCAAGCAGCATAAGTAGAACATAAGTTCAATTTTCAGCAGTAACCATACTTGATTATAGCAGATTGCAGCTAAAGTATCCTGAAATTTGTTTCTTTCTTTGATAATGTAAATTGTAGCACTTCTATTAAAGCATTTCAATAATCAATAAATATCGTTGCATAAGAGAATTTTGGGAAATGCATTGTTGGCATTTTTGGACTTCGCTAGAGCAAAAGCAACGGCTGATGGAAACTTTCAGCAAAAAGTTATTCAGAGAGTATTGAGTTCAAGCATTTGGATAGGTACATCGGACGTCTTTGAAGGGTAAAAAAGTGCACAGCTGAACATGCTGACTAAAATTCTTGAGGATTAGTAGTGTACTTTGAACTACTCTTACTGCCAAAATGGTTGATGTTAACCTTGATTGATCATTAAATCTGTCATCAAATGGGGGGAAGTGGAAAAAAAGAACTGAACTAAACCATTAAAGAGCAAGTGAGTACAACAAAAATCTAAGATAAAATCAAAATAAATATCTAAAGATTTTCATATTCCTTTTTTTTTTTGAAAAAAAGAAAGTGTTTCACTTTTCAAGATTAGTAGACTTGGTATTTTTCACCTCCTACTGGTAAACACAGGAAGGACAATCTATGAGAAGTAATAACAAACGGACCATTGAAGTTAATTTAAGGATGAACAGATTTCTTACCTCAAAATTTTCCCACTAGAAGCAACTGAAGTGTTGGCCTGACAGATACACAAAAGTATTGCATTGAAGCTTCAAATTCTTTAAATTTTACAAATGAAAGCAGGATGATGATTAAGCATCAAGAAATATTAGCCTTAAACCTAAAGTGACACATGCATTGAGCCCAAAAAAAGAAAGTGCAAAGAGTAAAAAACAAAGTAGAGAGGATCCATAATTTTTGACAGTTCAACCATTGAGCTTCTTTTTTAATACTTGCCGAGCATATTCCCAAGTTGCCGAAATAGTAGAATTACTAGTTCTCCGCCACATGCTTTCGTACATGATTTAAGTGTCGAAATCACCTTGAAGGATACTAAGCACAGCATAAGTTATAATTGTTAAGCAATCGAATCCTTCTAGTACATACCCTTTTTTTTTCCTTTTTTGAAGTGTATGTTCAAAAAATACATGTCACCTAACTATTGTGGGTAACAAACCACAAGACTGGTAAGCTAAAGACTTGTATGCTCACTCAGAAACTTACATAAAATATAAGCCCAGCAGAACACGACAAATTAAAAATATAAGCTTTTTTATTTAAAATAAAAAATAACTCAATCTGATAAAAAATGCCCAAAGTATGGTAAAAGGTCTCATCCTACAGTTAAATGAAACTAATAGCAAAATATACAAATATACATGGGGGGAACTCACAAAGGCATCAAAAAAGCATAATTTCTTGGCATGATTCAAGCTTCCGTTAACATGGATGAGTTTCTGCAACTTATGGTTCATTTACTTTTTCCAACTAAAGCCCAGAAGAACCAATCGAAGTTTTCGAGCTTAGCTTCTAAATGCCTTGCCTTTCACCTCAAAGGTCATGGATGCGATCTTAACTAAATAGAATGGTCAAGTTCTTATAATCTCAACGGATCAGAAGGAAGAATCAAGGATCGACAGCAAATTAACAAATCAACAAGCATTTCAGTCCCTGCGAGTATGCAAGAACCAAAGAAGTCACCTTTTTCGCATCCATGGCCAGATCTAGACCAAAAATGGAAGGCCGATAGATTAAAACAACAGAAGCAAAAAGACAGAAAAATGCACTTGCAGCGGAGTGAACAGGGTGGGGGAAAAATATACTCAGGTTCTCCACGTTAGCGAGCATAAAGAGGTGCCCCCATTGCAAACTCACGACTTACTGGTTGCAAGAATGGAATCGAAATATTAAAAGCATGATCTTTAACAATGCCGAAATGTGTGCAGCTTCCCATGGATTATGGATGAAAGGAATCACTGTCTCCCAATCTCAGGAGGGAGGGGATAAAAAAAGACAAGAAAAAAATAATCAAAGCCTACCTTCCATCTCCTCAACACGAGACTACACGAGAGATCGTTGATCTATTAAGGTCCAAAGCCCCAAAACTCCACAAATCAGCCATTTTCCAGTTCTTGAAGAACTCAAACCACTCGAACCCATCCCACTCCAATAAAACCACAATACAGCTCAGAATCAAACACAAAGTCAGTCAATCCATACAAAAGAACACCTCAAAACGAAAATCCACGCCAAGAACAAGACCAAAACCAAAAAGAATCAAATCAAAAAGCAGACCACCTCACCTTCTCAGCTGATCACCTCCAGCTCCATTCTCGCCCCTTCGGATCTCGATCTCAACTCTAATGAGCTCTTTAGACGCCCTTCAAGAGCAAAAACAAGCGGAAAACCAGTCAAAGAAAGCCATCAAACACGGCCGCGGAGTCGCTCTCCGCGGAGAGAAAAAGAGACGGGAAGAGAGAGAAAAAGAGGAGACCTCTTTTAGAAACGAAGGCTCGCAATGGAAGGCGGTGGCAAGCTCGTTCTTATCGCCGTTCCGTAGACAAGAAAAGCTATTCGTCGACTCTGCCCTTCTTCGCCGTCTTTCTAATTAGAATTAAGAGTGTGATTAAATATTAATGGAGGCTTTTTAACGTTATAGAGAAAAATTAGAAACAACTTCGCGTTGGGATTAATTATAAACCAAGGCTCCTCAACGTTATAGGGCAAAATTAGAAACAAATGGAAACCGTCCGGTGCGAGCGGTACCTGTCGGAAATACCGGTGTGAGGGATCTCTAGCCGTTTGTCTTATAATAGTTTCCGTGGGGTCCACGGAATGGACGACGGATATGGTGAAAAGCATTTGTACCAGGGTTTAAGCTTCGTGATCGATGATGACGTGCTTAGATTTGAAAAATGGTTGAGCCAATGAGGGCGAATTTCTTGGTAACGGGGAGAGCGGCCTTACGCGGTGGATGGGGTCAAATGGCGAATCTCGCCCTGAATTTTCGGCTAAATAACGATATTAGCCCTCCGCTGTCTTCCACGCAGGTGCAAGAACTCGACGAAGGGCACTTGGGAAGTGAAAATGGACCCGATGGGGGACAGGTCCTAACTACGTCAACCCGGTCTAACCCGTTAAATCCCCCGGGACCAAATCGATTTGAACCTTTCATAACATAGCCCACTGGATCTGATGCCACACTAACTAAAACCTAATTGAACCCAGCTGACAGGAAATGAAGTATTGTAGTAGTAAAGGATTGATGGTATGGTATAGAGAGAGACAATAAAACCGGTCGTCATTGTTGTTGCTTGCCCGATTGTCTATCATGCCGCTACCATGTTACCATCAATCCTATGCATGCTGCCACTACGAAACCATATGACAAAAAAATAAAAGTTTTCAAAATAATTTCAAGAAACACTTGAAAGGGTTTTATAGTGAATGCAAGTAAAGCAAGATGGTATATTCCTACCATCGATCGGAAGGCTCTGTGGAGATAGTTCTTGCTCTCTTTTTTTTAAAAAAGAAAAAATATAAAAATAAGAAATCTAAATTTATGAGCATATTTACTAACTTCAAGCATGTGTTTTTTTAAATTGATTGGCTGATTTGGAGCTACGTTGAACCCCTGGATCAAAGCCGTGACACAACTTAGATCCTATTCATCATACATACACTACTTCAATGTACATGTTCTTTCTATCCAACATGTCATATATAAATGTAGGTAAATGATGCATGTGGCACGCTCAATTGACTCAAATTTGAGGACGCATTCAATTTGACCCTTGCAGCGTCCAGCAAGTTGGAAAGCACCGGAGCATCTACGAGAAAAAGGCTCGAGGGTAGGCCAGTCAAAATCCAGGGGTGGCGATGGTTCGGTTGATCGTATGACCCGCCTTATCCCCGGTACGACGATTCCATTCAATCCAGTGGAAAGACAATGAAAGGGTGCTAGGTAGTCTTTTCCCCCGAATAGATAAGATAGAGTAATCCTTAGCGACAAAGATGGGACGCGTTTGTCGTCCTTTTACGGAAATTACCGTTTTGTCTTGTGTAGCATGGAAAGAAGCGTTACTATAAAAAAATTGGATTTTGGAAGCCCCATGCAGTTCAATTTGGCAGCACCGGGCACGGTCTTTGCCACAATTTTGTAGAAAAGAGGGAACATAAATAAGAATTAAAAAACTCAAAGAAATGTTTTCCCATCAGATCTAACCGGGAAACCAGGAGGACATACCACCTGTCACTGTCGATTTGTGAGTTCTTCCACCCGATAAAATTCTCGAGCGATTTCAAAATGCACTTAATGTTCTGAAAGTTTCATTAAAAGCAATCAATATTGATGCAGCGTCCCATACCAATGTTGCGAGTGGTATGATGAGTTTTATGTTCGATAGCAGCGATACCAGTCTGTAGCTCATGCTTTGTGCGCCACCCCACTCACCGCCATTTTCATGTTATGCCGTTGTCTAGCTACGAGACGAAACAAGATTGGTGTGCTTCAAGGTGGTGTTGTATAAATTATAAAAAAGCATCAATTCCCCATGTCAGACGTGTGGTTTGCTATCGATGAATGTGTGTAGTTCTTTTTCCAAAAAAATGAATGCATGTAGTTGACTATAAAATTGAGAATATAAAGCTTTTTCACCCCTTTTTTTAGTGAAAGGTTTTTCCATCTTTTTCAAAGATAAAAATCAAATTTACATGACCCAGCACTCTGTCAAGCTAATTACCCATGATGCCAACGGCATCAAATTGGACACTTGTTCATTAATACTTTTTGGCTCATTAATGATTATATATCTTATCATTATTTATTATTTCCATTGCGATGGATGAACAATAAAGTAAAAATTAGGCTTTTAAATTTTAAAATTTACGATACATCAAAATCACTTTGTAATGTTATGATTAAGATCATGTTAATATAATTTCATGAAACCGCATGCTATGTCACATTCAATCTTACATGTTAAGATATTCTTCTGTTGATCATCAGAAGGATGCTGCAAATATTGGAATACACTTCCTCATATCTTAATACTCAAAATAGAGATTGCATGCATCAAATCACAAAATTATATCATAGCAATAGATAGACTTGAAATTAGGGTCATGTGATTCCCTTGTTTTGAAAAGGAAGAGCAAAAAGCTTCACCCATATATCTACTTCGAGAGAATGAAGGTACTAGCACTCATCAAGTGAGCCTTGGGAAAAGTTTTATAGATAGCTGCATTGGCTGTCCATTCTTAAAGAGTATTCAATAGGAGAGAGTAGCTAAGCTCAGACAGCTTAGAAGGAAACTGCTTCTCCCGATTAAACTAGTATCGCTTTGTTAAGTAGATGCACTGGGACTGCCTCCATGCGCGTGGACGGCAAATTTGCTGCGAAAAACCGGACAGCCGATCGCTGGAATTCCCATACCATGACACGTGATCGACCACGTGACATTTATTTATACGAGATGGCAAACTCGTGATATTTCGAGTCTCGTTAGGGCGTTCACGTCACTTCACTTCCCGAATACTTCCACTCTTCGGACGACCCACACCGACTGAGGAACGAAGGCCTGACAGGCCCATGGACGGTTCTAGACGAATTGTAACGGTCAAGAACGTACACGTGTCCAAATCGGACGGTCGTAAGTCGGTCTACGCCGCGGCTGACCATGGCCATGGGTCGGTCGGTTGGGCCCACAGTTCGATACCCCATCCATCATCATCATCATCATCATCATCAAACGCACGGCGTGGATCATGTGAAGGGCCGCCCCGTGATCTTGTTACGATACCGAAAGAAATCCCATCCAGTACCCCACGGCGCAGTTGGGGTACACGGTGGACGGCTACGATTTTGTCTGTATGTCCATGTGGAAGAAAAGAAGGGGCCACGTGGTCGTCGGAGAAGCTCCCCTTTGGCTCTTTGTGTGGGAAAAAGACGAAAAGAATATAGAGCAAGGAAAAGGGGTGTCTTCTTTGCAGAAGATAATCCAGTTCCGTCATCCTAGTAGGTGTGACGTAAAAGCCTATTGTGATCCTAGAACTTAATACCGGCACCTGCATCGCCGATTCTGAACCCCAAAAAAAATATTATTTAGAAAAAGTCGATTGTGAGGTACCGAGCTTTAAATATGATATTTGATTAAAATATCATTTATCTTAGTGTGAAGAAAGGTTTGCCCTTATACTAAAACAATTGCCAATTGCTTTTCTTGTACTTTGAACCATAATATGAAGCACGTGATGCGGGACTGCAAGTCAAAGAAATGTTGTTTCGTGGGATCTTATAACAACCTCATAAATAATTAGTATAAATTATATATAAAAAATAAAGATTTACATGATATATTTTTATAAAGATTATATTTGACATACAGTTTTTGAGATAACTTTTGAGATAGCTTTAATTTATTTAAATTATTTAATTTTTGATGAGGATAATTTATTGTTGCTCCTGAATCTTTTCATCTAAGGTTGACTGTAGAAAAACTTATGGTTAAGAAAAGACTACTACTGGAGCTTCATCCGAACTTTTGCAAAAAAGTCTTCATTGGAGTATTTTCTAATGTGCATAAGACGTGATTTTTAATATATATTTATTACATCTATTATATTTAATTAAACTAAATATTTCAAGTAATATTAAAAATAAATAAAATAAGATTATATTTTTTTATATTATTTTGTATATGACAGCTTGCTGACACAGCTAATTTTTATCAAATATTTAGGCTAACACAGCTATAGCTCACAGCTCAAGCAATAGCTATAACTATAGCTGCATATCAAATAAAACAAAATACAAAAAAGGTTGGTAGTAATTTTGGTAATGTGCAGTAAGAGAATAGATAAAAATAGAGTTAGATATTATAGGTGGAATCATTCCTTGTCATTGCCATTATACACATAAGGAGATGGTTAGGGGAGGTTTTGCATTGCTTAGTAGTGCCATCATACATAGATGAAGAAGATATTTTTCATATGTTTTTTTGCCCCCTGTGAATGAAATGATAGTGCTTAGAGGCAAAATTGATTTGACAATAAAAATAAAAAAAGAAAATTACTGATCAAAGTAGACAACCTAACCAAAAACAGCATAATTTTCTCTAAATATTTTTCTTGAAACATACTAATCTCATGAAATAATGTTAGATATTTGATCATAGACACACACACACTCACTCACACTCACACATGCATACACACACATGTATAGACACACACAGATATATATATATATATATATATATATATATATATATATATATATATATATATATATATATATATATATATATATATATATATATATATATATATATATATATATATATATATATATATTGTGTGTGTGTGTGTGTGTGTGTGTGTGTGTGTATGTATGTATGTATGTATGTATGTATGTATGTATGTATGCATATGTGTGTGTGTCGGTGTATATACATATACATGCATGAATGTACTATGAAATTAGTTACAAACAAATTAAAAAAAGGAATAAGGTCAAAAATGCATTACACATGGGGCTGATGATCTTTTTAGATGCATCCATGGACAAAATTAATTTAATTTCTCTCTCAACAAAAATTAATTTAATAAGAGGGAAGAAGGATGACCCATTGATTCGCAGATAATCTTACACCTCCACTTTACTTGTTTTCAAATTCAAAGCTTTAGGAAGTTATATGCCTGTATTATTAGAGTTAGATAATGAAATGTGAAGAACATGTTTATAGAAGAATATATTTGTTGCTGCACTTCTCATGAGGATATTAATTAAATCTCGAAACTAGTATATTTAAAATTAGCACAAACATGTATTTCACTCTTATCTTGCTTAAAAATGCATTTCTTATTATAGTTGCTTCACCATTCGCTAGGTAAAGGTAATTAATTTTGTGCCATGGCAAATAACTTTCATTTCACACTCCGTCAAATAATCAAGTCGTCATTTTTAGTGGCTTAGCTGATAACCATAATTGCAATCCTCTCAAATGTTGTCAATTTTGTTCTCTTCCAATCACCCTTCTATTAATATAGTAGGTAAGCTAACTTAGAGCATCAATGTGAGAACTTGGTGGGAAAGTCTTTAGGTGCTGTTAATGGTTATATCAAAGATATGTTGGAAATCTTACCCTAATTAAGATATAAGAGTTTACAAATAGTGAATAAAAGAAGGAAGACAAATAAGGTTGGCAAAGCTAAGCAATTTAATCCGTATAATTTGTTTTACTTTATTATAGATTAGGTTAGATTATCTATTTAATAAAATGAACGCGTTCCGATCTATATGTTTAACTGATTTAATAATTAAATTAAATTTGGATCAATAGATTTTTTTATCTATCTTGAATCTGATCCAATCCATATCTTTTTTTTGACCTAACCCAATTGCCACCCTTAAATACAAAACATTTATACTCATTTTAATGTATGACAATTGTCAAATTACCGTACATCCATGGTTCCACCCCCCACCCCCCACCCCCACTTTTTTTTTTTTTTCTTTTAAAGGAAACTGTTATGGTGTTTTCAACCTTGTCATAGCTCTAGGATTTATATTTAAGTATCCAAAACTCCGTAATAACGAAAAGTCCTCTCATTGGAAAAGTATAACTATCATATGTCTTCTACCCAAACATGAGCTAAGCATGTATTAATCCATTACTTTGTAGCTATTATATCATCAATAATGTAAAATCTCGAGCAAAAAAATATACTAAATATATTTATATAAAGCTCTAGAGTTGCTTGTCTGGCTCACATCCAAATAATGCATAATGTTCCATGTTATTTAATCATAAATGATCTCGGATCTATATTGAAGGTCAAGTATAAGGTTTAGTGCCACGTAAGATAAATTGTGTGATAAATAGAGATTGAAATAAACATTTTGATCCAAAATCTAACAGCTTAACATTTTGTATCAAGCTAGATCTTCGAATTTTAGTTTCTCAAAAGAGTAAATGGGTGTTACGAAGCAGCATGTACATATTAAGGGGTTAATAAATAATGTGAAGAAGAAGAAGAAGAAGAATTGGCATTAATTTTTTTTAGGTCGGATAACTTGACAAAGAAGGATAGACACTGAGCATTTAGAAAGAATTGCATCCTAATATCTATATCAACGCATCAGCTTTTCTTTCAAGCTTCAACAAGTCTCTTCGGGGTTCCCATTTTGGTCCGCGATAAATCTAACATATAGATTTTCTTTTAGTTGCACGGGATGCTATGTGGCATTGCCGATGATAAATTATAGCTTAGTGTAATTAGTAAAGTTATAGACTTGGATTCGAGTTGGCTGAGATTTCTCCCATCCTATTTCTCAAATAACACAACATGACAGCATGCACACGTCCAAACGAGTTGGGCCTGAGATAAGCATCGTTAGAGTTTCCAACTACACCTCGAACAGTGTTCAGTCGGCCCACAGACCGGCCCATTTTCATCCCAAATCAATGTAGCATATAAAAATTTCTCACTATTTAGGCTTTAAATCCAGTAAATTTAAAATTTGGCAAAGCTTTTGCATCCGATTGGGGGAGAGATAACTCTGGTTAACTGTTGAAAACTTTATTTGCAGACAAACAATGCTTTTGGTACAATTAGGTCCGTTAGCTCCATTGATATGTCTCCAGCTAAATTGATCTGTGAAAGGTCTCTAATCTTTGACGATGAAAGCAATTGGTCATGCCAGAGCACCTGCTCTCTAACAACCAACTCCGTGTAGTCACTGATGCTGATAAAGTTGGCTAAAATGGGTCCGATTGATCCGTCAGTAACCTTTATGGTACTGAAGTTGCCAAAGGCCCCAGAGAGTTTACTTTGTAAGAGATGGCGAGGTGAGCCGGTAATGGAATTCTACCTCACGTCTTTTTGATTCGTTGTTTAATATTTTGTTTGTAACTTTCCATGGATGTATTTATACTCTTTTGGTTTAATATATACAATTTGTCAAAAAAAAAAAAAAAAAAAAAAGGATAACCAAATATAACGGTCTTTCTGCCAACCAAATTCAAATGCCTCCGCTAAACTTCTCATAATCAAGATCGAGGGAACTATAGCCTTGCAATTCTACAATGATGAAGGGAGCTCACCGGCGAAATTGTTGTTGTTCAATGTGACGCCTAGGGTAAGGAACCGAACGCACCGAGCTCCTGATAGATTGTGAAATTTAAACTTCAAACTTTGAAGAATTCTTCTAGCAACTATGATAGTAGTTCCTCTAGAGATTGATAGCCGTCGATTCCATGAGGCAAGGGAATGCTGCCATTTAACTTGTTGGTAGATGTAGAAAGCAATTGATATGGCCAAGCATGCAGCAGTCATCCTATTGGATCTCAATTCGTCTCTTCCTTCTCCTCTCTTGGAATTTTTTTACTACTACTACCGTAGATGTATTTATATACGTGATATAGCATCTCAGGTGTATCCAAAAAAAACACACGAAGAAGAAGAAGAAGAGGCGATTTGAAATTTTGCACCATCTCGTAGAAACTAGCAAGGACTTCGTATCCAATCATGTCACAATGCCGGGCCGTCAGATCCATCATAGTGGGCCATTGAAGGACCAGTTTCACATTAATAATGTAACATCGATATCAGTCAAAAAGATTCTAGAAATGAAATGCTATCAGGTTTTATTTAGTTGCATGGAAAGTTCCTTATGCCAACATGAATATATCCTGCTTCCTCGTTATTTAGTCCATGTAGTCTATGTACGGTGCAGTTGATGGACCGCAAACTGAGGTTGGGACACAAAGTTCGAAATTAACGAACCTTTTCTTTTTCTTCTTTTCTTTCGTTTACGGTAGAAAATTAGGGATAAAAAAGTGCTTAAAATTATATTTATTCTTTACAATGCACGGATTACAAGCTTTCATGATCCAGCACGTATGACATGCACCAATGCACGATCACCGTGTTTTTCTGTCTCTATTATTTTCATTTTGTTCGTTTTCTTTTTTTTTTAATTTTTTTTTATTTTTCAATGTGGATATATGATATAGATGCTGTTTTCTTTTGTGTCTTAACTCATTTAGATATCAATAAACGAGTTTGAATATAGGGATGGCATCGAACCGGGTATGGTATGAATTTCTAACTATCTAACTCTAAATCTAAATATCCAATAAACTATCCAAATTTAAGACCAAACACTATCGAGACTCATACTTTTTTTATCTAAATTCATCTTAATTGAATATCGGATAATTCAGATTTACTCTACCCAAATTTAATTGAGTCACATTGAGCATTTTTTTCATTTCTGTCAACTCTAAAACCATTCCATCATTTTCATAAATTATATTCATCTTAAATAAATGAAATTCAATAATACTTAATTTCATATTCTAGTAAAATAAAATTTAAACTATCTTGAGCAAATAAAATTCAACCACGCTTAATTCAATAATACTTAGCTCTATATTCAATTAAAATAAAATTTAAATATAATATAAATTTAAACATTTAACAACAAGAGAATAAAGAAAAGAGAGAAAAAGAAAAATAAATAAATAAATTAAAATTTAGTAAGTAATAGATTGATAAAATATATTTAACATTATATATATATATATATATTAAAATATTAAAATAGTTTGGATTGGATTTGGATCGGACATCGAGTTGAATGCATAATTATTCAGTCCGAATTCATTCAAAATTTATTCAAATCTGATCAAAATTTAATCAATACGTTAACTATCCGATCCAATTAGATCGAATCGCAATAGATATTTATAGATTTGAATTTTATTGCTATCACTATTTGAATGCGATGGATTAACAATGATATTTGATATGTCCGATGGACGTTGCCTCAAAGTTTGAATTAAAAACAAATGATGTATTCGTCTTTGAAACGCACGAGCCAATTGACGAAAGAACGCGCGGGTGCTCATGGCATGGCCGGGTGGTACCTCCCCAAGTCGACCACTAGGCGTGGATTTCTTATTCAACCCGTATGCTTATTTAGTCCACCGGCGACCTCGCATGCTTGCTGCGCGCGCCTCTGAGCTAACGCTGGCCGCCTTTTGTTCAACGTTAGTGCACCTTCTAGAAACCTATGGTCATGTTCGTGTAATTATTGACTGGACCAGGTCCAATGAACCACGCCAAATCCCACGGTGGATGACACGCCATATTAGTCCTTAACAAATTACCGATTGCGCGATATCCACCGTGCATATGCTCCGAGATTTGCCCCGGTCCACTTGGACCTGGTTCATGCAATAATTTCTCGTGACGTGGGGCTTACCGAACGCTTTGGCTTTTGTGCCGGCAGTGGGGCATGGAGGGCTAGGAATAACCTGGAGACGATGGGTTAATGGGCCTCGCCGACGTGCACAAACGAATAAATAATAACTTCCCATCCATCTCCAACTATAGTTGCCATATCATGTGCCATAGCCATCATGTTAAAAACCAACTTATTTCGTCTATCTTTTTTTCTCTTTATTTTTTTAATAAAATTTTAATAAATTATCATGCTCCAAATTCAGTATTGTATATTTTTTAAGATAAAATACTAAAAAATACATAAAAACTAATTTTTATCGATCAATTCAATTCAAATTCTTAATATTTTTAATTAATAAAAATATATACATTTATTTTCTAAAATTCTATGCTTCTCACTAAATGATTTTCAGCCTCATAGAATTTTTTAGATTTAAAAAAAATATTAAAAAAATAAGTTTCATGGGTTCAGCAAGTTACCAATATCTTTAAGGGATCAAGTATAATTAATTTTTTTTTTAAATATAACAATAATAGATGCATAAATCAGTATAATTTTAATTTTTAAAATATGCTATGAGTAACAATAAGATTTAAAATTCTCTCTTAGTCTTCAATGACTACGGCTACAAAAGTCAGAAGAGATTAGCTCCTAAATATAAAACATTCGATCCATCGACGTATACAAGAGATCAATTGCGATCAGAAGAAAACTAACTCGAATTCACATGACCATAATTTGTCTCGTAATAAGGCAAAGAGATTAGTCTTGTTGGGAGTATTTTTGTACCGATCGAAGATGTGGAACCTGGGGGGCCTCCATGCTGCATTACTCATCGTACATATGCTTAGAGAATTGCCCTGGATCATCTGGCTCCAACAGACTACATTAATTGCTCCTCTCCTTGTGTCCCATCTAGGGCTGAGCATAGATCAGATTAGGTCAGATTAAGAGAAAAGTTTGATGCGACCAAATCTAATCGAATTAAAAAAAAATCTAACTTGCTGCTGACCATTTATCATATATAAATCATTTGAAACCGAAGTTAATGGTTTGTAACGGATTAGGATGGGTTATGTCGATTTGGACTTCAATATTGATCCAATATTGATTTTAACATTACAAACCAATACACCATTAAATTCATATAGAAACTAAGATATAATAATTTTATAATATCTATAAGTCAATATATAACATGTCATAATTGCTAATTTTCAATCCCTAAATATTTAAGTATTAAGGTCGAATTCGGTTTCTTATGGGTTAAAAATGTAGAAATCGAATCCAACCATAATTAACCAAATTTTTTATGGGTCACAATCCGAATAAACCCGATTCAAATCTTTTAACCAATCAAAACTGATTTTATCGGATTGGATTGGGTGGGTTTCTTTGGGTTCCGATTATTTGCTCAGCCCTAATCCCATCATCTTATGGGCATCACAACTGGACAAAAGAAATAAAAAGTAGAAGAGAGAGAAGAGGTGGCGGAGGGAACGTGGAGAGAATGCACCTACATCCAGCTTCCGCTCGTGGGTATTCACACTCCCTACACTCTTCCAACCCTCGACTCGGCTTACGAGCCTCTTGGTAGCTTTGGCTCCTGCATCAGTTGCCAACCAGTCCTCGGCCAATAGACTTTCCTTGGAAAAGAAAGCCCCAACTTTGGTATCTTTCTTGAGAATCTTTGGCTAATCCTTACTCCTAATCGACTTCGAAGCTATTCATTATTATAAATTATCTTGGATAAATCGGCCCTCATACACCCCCTCAGGCCATGTCACTCCACATAGGACCAAGCAACTTCGACATTTGACCTGGACCAGCAGACCTCAAACATTAGTCCTCAGCCAACAGGTTCTTGGTCAGCATCGGCTTCCACTCCTAATCTCGGCCATTGACTCTCCTAGAAGTCTCATTATGGTCCTATCACACCATTCTGTTAATAATCGAGCATAATCATGCATAGAGTGAGTCAGCTATGCTCTTTCGTTGCTGCTTGTCAACCCATGCCATTAATAGAAAAGGCTCGCATATGTCATGAAGCAACTATTCATTAAACTCAAGAAGGCCTAAGGGCCATGCATGGATTTCGAAAATTTTTAGTGAGAGGCGAAAGATCTCTGATAACCTTACATTCTCCCACAGCTCCAACCTCCCTCATAAAGAAAGGTAAAAAAGGGACCCCCAAGGTATGCAGTCCCTCTCTCTCGAATGCTCTCCTTTTCCATCTATTGGTCAGATGATTGACTTGAACATCGGAGGATCACCATCGGAGGCTCCAACGAGGGCTTTTCTTGCAAGTCCCACTTTCGGTGACCTAGTACTCCACCGACTCTAGCCGCTCCGACATTCGATGAAAATTCACGTCAATAAATCCTAAAATAAGGAACACGCGATGCATCAATGTGTGCTAGTATCAGTCTTGACTGGCTAGATCTAGAAGGACTGACTCTGTCAGTGATCAGTCCTTAATATCTAGGCTCAGAAGAAATGCATTTCTGATGTATGGTCAATGATCAATCCGATTGACTAGACTTAGATCATTGTCTAACTAAAGAGTTTTTCTCATGATATTGCCATAATCAATTTTTCATAAATAATAATATTTTTATAACAGTATCAACTTAATTTTTATATTAAGAGTAATAAAAATAATTTTTATTCAAGATTTTATGCATCGATGAAGATATATAATTTTTTTCAAAGATCATGCAATATTAATATAAGAAAATTATCTTTTTCAAAATTATATCATGCAAATATGACATCATGCTTGAATTAACTTTTCTAAATCACTTTTTATAAATACATAAATTCAAATTTTAATAATTTTAAAATATTATATATATAAAATTTAATTTTTAATATATAAATATGTATAAAATTAAATTCAGAGATAAAAGAAACTTACCATTTTAGATCAATTAGAATCAAAATTCTATGATCTTTCCAATCCAATCTCTAGATCCAGTGTTCTCCTAGTGTTGAAGGCTCTAGCACATCAAATAAGTTTTATTAACCCTTAATTCTGAAGAAATTAAAATAAATAGAAAGATTCTTAATCTAGCCCGAGCCCAAGTCAAGGTTTAGTTCTTAATTTGAATCAAGTTCTAAATTGGATCTATGTGACTCAGGTTGATCGAGATCTATGTGACGCAATTAAGTCCCTCCCTCTCTCTCTCTCTCTCTCTCCCTCCCTCCCTCCCTCCCTTTCTTTCTTTATTTTCTCCATTTCCTCGAAAATTGAAACCCATGACCTCTCTTGGTTTGTCATAGGGGATGGCTGGAGGATGGATGGGTCAGTGGTGAGGTGGCCCGAACGTCCAGTGGTGGTGGCATGGCGATGCTCAGGGTCGACAATTCGATCGACGATAATAGGAAACTTGAGAAAACGAAGAAGAAGATCCGCCTTATCCCATGGCGGTGAACATTGATGGCCAGAAGGGGGAAGAGGAAGGCAGTTCAATAGATCTCACATCTAAAGAGGTATGCTAGGGTTTAAGAAGAAGGGTTAGGATTTTTAGGGAGGCGGGAGCACTCGACACGATGGCATAGTGACCACCGAAGATGGGAAAGAAGGAAGAGGGATTTCGATAAGTGTTTGATGGTTTCAATCGAGAGGTGGAAGGGGTTTATATAAAAGAGGATGGGAAGGGTTAGGAGAGGTTAATCCTCTTTGGATAAGATTGGATTCTGCCAGCATATGCCATGAAAACTTTTCCCCCATCGCTGAAAATAGAAATGCCCAATTTCAATCGAACTCGGCCTCCTTTTTTTTTTTTTATATTCTGGTGAAGTCGGCAAGGGATGCCAGCTTCAAGGTGAATCGGATCCAAAAGGACCGGTTCTCATATTCTCCCCTTTCCCAAAAAAAAATTTCATCCTCAAAATTAAAGATAGATTGGTACCAAGATTCTAAGATTAAGATAAAGTCATTTAAAATTGAGCTAGGATCAATTGTAAGATTGATTTATTAAAATCAACAAGCCAAAGATCCGCATGTTGCACGGGGCAAATAATTATAGCTTGTAATTATTAAAATTTTTTAATACTAAATATTCATAATAGATATTCTTTAGCTTTTTTTAATATTTTATTTTATTTTATATATACTATATTTTTTTATTATTTTATAAATTAATATTCTATTTTTTTATTTTTCTTGTTTTCGTATCTTCTTCATGCCCATTGGTGTCGCCGCACTATTGCTCTCCTTCTCTCTAAATAAACGTCGATCCTGATCGCACCCCTCCAGCATCATTGTCGATACACTGCCCTCAGTGTCCCTGCCAGTATCATCGCTCCCAGCACCACCACTGTCCTTTCTTTCTCCTCCCTTGTCTCCTACCCAGTCCCTTCTCTACACCACCAACATCTTCCATCCCGGCCATCCCCTCTTCGCCCAATCCCTTCGCATGCTCTTGCATTTTGAATTCCATGCGTGCCGCTCCGTGGCCCAATAAGAGGGCCGGTCTCCAGCGGCACTGCGACGACGAAAGCTGTGGCATAGGCCTCGTAGTTGCGGACCTTCTTGTAATCGTGAAGAAGATTGTGTTGCTTATCGTTGTATTGATTTTGGTTCCGAAGGTAGGCATTGTAGGAAGTATTATTAATAATAAATATTAATAATAAATGTGCATTCTATTGGAAGTAAGATGCCATAATGTGTTTTCATACCCACTTGGTCAAGAGAGCAAAATTTATTTTCTCTATGCTTTTCATGTCTAATCTCCATAATTTCTTTGATTTATAAATATTATTCTAATTTATTAAACTATCAAATCCATTGATCTTCTTTTATCCTTTTCAAAGAAATGCACATCTGATGCTATCAATTCCAGTATGTGGATCACAAATAGGCAACTCTTCCTCATGCAAAGGTGGACAGTCAGTGGATTACTTCCTATGAAACTGGCGTCTGATGCTTTTCCAGCATATTGCCATCCATTTAAGTATTCTTATAACCATTCTTTTATAGGAATTTAATTATAGTTACAACATTTTAAAAGGCTAAAATGGAAGCCCGACTAAGCATCGAATATTTGAGAAGTCTTATAACCATTCTTTTATAGGGATTTAATTATAGTCACAATATTTTAAAAGGCTAAAATGGAGGCTCGGCTAAGCATCGAATATTTGAGAAGAAGACTTTCGCTGGGAGTTTTTTAATTTTTTTTAAATTTTTCATATTTTAAGATCCATGTATAGGAAGTCAGAGCTCAACACATGGTGCATTGGAATGATTTTGGCTTGCGGAGTTGGCAATACAATAATACTCCTCCATAGAGTATTGTTATATATATATATATACACACACGGACGTTGGATGGGGCCAGAATATGTACAAAAATATTTTTCTTAAATGAATGCAAGTAAATTAATTATATAATTATTTTTTTTCTTTTCATGTAGGAGCTAAACAAACTATTGATTTTCTATGGAGTTGGAATACGAAAGATTATATCAGATTAAAGTTTTTTCTTATTAGTTTTTAGTTGTTGTATTCTTTTACATTTATTGCCACTAATTTCAAATTATTTAGTTTTGCTATGTGTGATTTCAATTTTTCCAGTTGAGAACTCAAAGGTTATTTGTTTATTAACATTTGTAGTCCATGAAAAATACATATTAACCTCTATTTAATAGTCTTTCTAGATGGCACAACAAAACTCATTTAAGAAGCTGAGTTGGCAACACTCCAATACTCCTTCACCGAGTATTATTTTGCTACTATTGGGGGAGGGGACATTTAGTCCTGCATTGGTTAGAGTCAAGGGAGTACTACTACTTACATAATCGTGGGAGCCTTTGGTACCCTCTGGAGGTGTCTTTTATGGGGCAATGCCATGTGGCTCGTGAAAAGCGGGGCCAAAGCGAATGATACCTCCTGGATGGGGCAGAGAGCAAAAATACTATGGATGTATGGGAATGAGGGCTATCAGGCCCCATCGGTGTAGATCTGGCTTCCAAGGTTATATTTGGCACCCACTATGGGGCCGATCCACTCCTTTTAACAACAGGCATATTCCAAGGTCAGGTTTGGCACCCATCATGATGCCGATCCACTCCTTTCAATAATAGGTGTGCCCCCTTGACTGGAGGGGAGCTACTATTGGAGGAGGGACATTTAGTCCCACATCGGATAGAGTCAAGGAAGTACTCCTACTTATATAGTCGTGGAGGCCTTTGGTATCCTCAGGAGGCACCTTTTATGGGGCAAAGCCGTGTGGCCCGATAATCAAAAGCAGGGCTAAAGCGGATAATACCTCCTGGGCGGGGTAGAGAGTAAAAACATTATGGATGTATAGGAACCAGTAAAGATTTTCATTATGAAGGTGATCCCACATCTTAACATTCACTACACCTGTTGGTGCAGAATCTGGTTGATGCCGGATCGAGCTGAAGTCGAGGAAGACGAGGTCGCTGCCAGTGATCTGCAAAATAAAGTTTCATCCAGAGTAGATGGTAGTGGCTCCGGCAGAATCCTCCGATGATCAAGTTAGCTCTTCTGACCAATAGAAATGAAATACTCAGAAAAGAGTTCGACGGAGATTTAGGAAGAAGAAGAGAGCTCAGAGAAAACGTATCTGAAAGATTTTTTTTTATAGACGAAGCTTGATTGATAGTGATGGCCATACCATCCGATGGTGGGTCACTCAGAATCGCATGAGATTCGATACGGAGAGGAAGATATCATTAAACTGATAGTGATAGCTATAATCGTCCGGTAGTGGGCCGCTCGGGGCCGCATAAAATTTGCTATGAAGAGAGGAACGTCGTCAGACTGATAGCGATCATTCATCGAGATTTAATAGCCATAGTTTGAAGAAAGCAGATGTTGATCGGTGAAGAACTTCGATATATATCAATTTCAGAAGAGTTCGAACTCCTAAAGAAAATACGTCTGGAGGAGATCATCCGAAAGGAATGCTAGCTAAAATCTGAAAGCAATCTGCTCAACTAAAGGAGAAGTCCAAAAGAAGTTCAGCTCTTGTAGACATCCGATTGAGAAAAAAGTTCGGAAGGAGTTCGACTTTTGCAGGCATCCGTCTGAAGGAGAAATCTGAAAAGAGTTCGGCTCCTGTAGGCATTCGACTGAAGAAGAGATCCAAAAGAAGTTGGGCTTCTGTAGAAATTCAACTATGGGATAAGTTCAAATGGAGTTCGACTTCTGGAGGGACTTGACTGAAGAAGAAATTCGAAAGAACTTCGGAAGGAGTTCGACCCCTATAAGCATCCATCTGAAGGAGAGATTTGAAAGAAGTTCGGCTCCTGTAAGCACCCGACTGAAGGAATGATCCAAAAGGAGTTCGACTTCTGGAGAAGTCTGACTGAGAGAGAAGTTTGGCTCCTGTAGGCATCCGTCTGAAGGAGAGATTCGAAAAAAGTTCGTCTCCTATAGGCATCTGACTGAAGAAGAGATCCGAAAGAAGTTTGGTTTCTAAAAAAGTTCGATCGAGGGAGAAGTTCGAAAAAAGTTCTATCGCTACAGAAGTTTGGTTGGAGCTCGATCGCTGAGGAGTTCGACCAACTGAAGGAGTTTGGCTAAGATTTGGACACTGAAAGAATTCGGCTGGGGTCTGATCGTTGGAGGAGAATTCTCGATCGAAGCTTTTTCGTGATTACCAACTGCATTAGGCTAAGCATCAGACTGAATTTTGATGAAAGTGGGGTTTATCCCCAATAATAGTATCCTTCACTTCCGAGTTTAAAATTCGAAGGAAGGAAGTACAAAAAAGATGACTGCTAAAGTCCTCTTCAGGGCTCTACACTAGTTTAGATTGAAGCTCGAAAAAGATCTTATCTCCAGTCGAGATTAAAGTTGAATTTGAAGCTCGAAAGAGATCTTATCTTCAGCCGAAGTTGACGTTGAAGTTGAAGCTCAAGGGAGATCTTATCTCCAACCGAGATTGAAAGAGATCTTATCCTCTGTTGAAGGGTTGGAGCTCGGGGGAGATAATATCTCCAGTCGAAATTGAAGAATATCTTATCTCTTATTGACGTAGATGTTGAAGCTCGAGAGAGATCTTATCTTCAGCCGAGATTGAAGAAGATCCTATCTCCTATTAACGTAAAAGCTCGGGGGAGATCTTATCTCCAACCGAGATTGAAGAAGATCTTATCTTCTGTTGGCGTAAACGTTGAAGCTCGGAAGAGATCTTATCTCCAATTGAGGTTGAAGAAGATCTTAACTTCTATTAACGTAGAAGCTCAGAAAGATCTTATCTCCAATCGAGGTTGAAGAAGATCTTATCTCCTATTGATGTAGACATTGAAGCTCGAAGGAGATCTTATCTCCAACTGAGATTGAAGAAGATCTTATCTCCTATTAACGTAGAAGTTCGGAGGGATCTTATCTCTCCAAACAAGATTGAAGAAGATCTTATCTCCTGTTGACGTAGACGTTGAAACTCGAAAGAGATCTCATCTTCAATCGAGGTTAAAGGATGATCTTATCTCCTATTGACGTAGAAGCTCGAAAGAGATCTTATTCTTCAGCCGATGATTGAAGAAGATTTTAATCTCTGTTGTTGACGTGGTGGATGTTGAAGCTCGGAAGAGATCTTATCTCCAACTGAGGTTGAAGAGATCTTATCTCTTATTGACGTAGAAGCTCGAAGAAGATCTTATCTCCTAACGAAGTGGTCGATAGAAATCTTATCTCTATTGATCTTAAGATTGGAAGAAGATGTAATCTTTCTTAGACGTTGGATCTAAAAGAAAATCTTATCTCCGGTAAGAAGATCTGAAGCTAAGATGTTGAAGCTCAGAAGAGATCTTATCTCCAGCCGAGGTTAAAGGAGATCTTATCTCCTGTTGATGTAGAAGCTCGGAAGAGATCTTATCTCCAGCTGAGGTTGAAGGACTTCAACTTACTCATATCAGGATAAGGTTCTCCTCCTGTTCCTAACATGACCACTATTGATTGCTTCTTTCTTATCATCATATAGTTTTTGCATTAAGAAACAATAATATTAAAATGAAGAAGTTTTATTGAAGAAAAATTATTGGTAGTATATTCTCAAATTTTTTGAATTCTGAGGTCGTGGGAGCATTCTTCCTCCGAGCTCCTTTCGGTGATAAGTTTCGGATCGAACGACCTTCTTTATTTTATATGGGCCTTCCTAATTTGGAACGAGCTTTTTCTGGCTCTGAGGCTGAGAGATGGTGGCTCGTCGAAGCACTAAGCCCTCCCAAAGATAGCATTGATGATGCCAGGAGGTGGCCAATCTTCTTATTATTTATTCCTCATTGGTGGTTCTAGCTATGGCAGTGCCCATGGTCAATCTTCTCTTTTTTCAGGCTGGCGTCTGAGGAATCGACCTAGTCGACCTCTCCTGATGAGCTCCTCAATTTCGTCTTAGAGCTGAATGCATCCTTCAGTATCGTGGCTGTAGTCATGATGGTAGAGGCAGTACTTGCTTCGATTGTGCTTGTTTGGAAAAGATCGTAATTCTTTTGGTCTTGTAGCTAATTCTTAATTTTCATTAGAACTTGAGTTTTAGGAGCATTAAGGGGGGTGTAGTTGTGGAACCTTTTGGAGGAAGAACTTCTTCAGGCCCTTCTGTTGGAACTTCTTCGATGATGAGCTCTAGAAAGGGTTCGGACTCGCTTGCGCTCGGAGGGAGTCTGTGAGCACAATCGAACTTCATTCGACTCTCCATCATTGGCGGATCTATTAGACTTATCTGTCCGTCGCTCTCCTACGACTTCTTCATCCTTCAACTTGAAGGCTTCTTTCGTATGAACATATTTCTCGATCCGAATTAGTAGATCGGTAAAGTCCCTAGATACTTTTTTTTCAGGGAGAACAGCAAATCATTCTTTTAAAGGTCGCTCTTAAGTGCGGCCATTGCAATAGACTGATCCAGATTTTGGACCTCCAATGCAGCAGCATTAAATCGGATGACATAAGCTCGGATGGATTCTTCCTTCTTCTATTTGATATTCATCAGAAAATTTGAACCACAATGCGGACGTCGGCTGCTGTCGAAGTGAGCCACAAACTAATAGCTCATCTCATCAAAAGAAAAGATCGTACCTAGCTTCAACATCGAATACCAATTTCTTGCTGCTTCCTTTAAGATAGATGAAAAAGCTTAATACAATATGGCATCTGGTACACCATGGAGCAGCATCATAGTTCGAAAGGCCTCCAAGTGATTGATTGGATCAGAGGTTCTATCGTAGCTTTCAAGTTGGAGAAGCTTGAAGTTCGACAAAATGAGCTCTTGCATAATTCGAAGAGGAAAAGGAGGATCGGTGCAGACATCATCATAGAGAGCCAGGATGATGTGGTGTTCTTCAATCCATCGATCCATCTCCTGCAGTATTCGATCGAGGATGTCATCTCGATCGCAGATCTTGGATGGCTTTCGGCTATAGATGGAGAAGATCTCTTTCAGAGGAGAATCATGATCCAAATATGGATTCTTTGCTCTCTATTTTCATTTTTCAAGGATGATGGGTATGCTAGCCCAAGTGCTCCTTCTTAAGATTAGTTTTTGATATTTCGATGGTGGATTTTTTGATGGAACCGCCATCAAAGGTTGTCGCATGGCCTGCATCATTTCGATGAGGCCCTAAATCCATTACATCAGCAGGTTAAATTGCTCCAGATCTACTATGGCCGTCGGTGGAGGTGAGGATTGAAGCACCGACGATGAAGTAGAAATAGATGGATCTGGCTCAAATTTGATGGCAAAAGTGGTAGATCTCCAAGTAGTCGCCTTCCTTGGAGGCATTTCTTGGGATTGAGGAAGAAGATAAAGATGAACCTTGAAGAAGAAGATCGGTAGGGTTGACTGAGCACTCCTTTAAGAATAAGGATACCTCAAAAATAGAGGATTCTTTCTCTAGCGTCAATTCTGTTGGTATAAAATCTGGTTGACATCGGATCGAGTTGAAATCGAGAAAGATGAGGTCGCTGTCAGTGATCTATAAAATAAAATTTTATTCAGAGTCGATGGTGGTTGCTTCGATAGAATCCTTCGATGATCAAGTCAGCTCTTCTGACCAACAAAAATGAAATACTAAGAAAAGAGTTCGACAGAATTTTGGAAAGGAGAAGAGAGCTTAAAGAAAATGTATCTGAAGAGTTTCTTTTTATAGACGAAGCTTGATTGATAGTGATGGCCATACCGTCCGATAGTGGACCGCTTAAAATGATATGAGATTCGGTACGGAGAAAAAGGTATCGTCAGACTGCTAGTAATAGCCTTAATCATTCGATAGTGGGCCGCTCGAGGTCGCATGAGCTTTGCTATGGAGAGAGAGGCATCGTCAAACTGATAGCGATCGTTCATTGAGATTTAATACCCATAGTTTGGAGGAAGCAGGCATTGATTGGTGAAGAACTTCAACATATATCAATTTCAAAGGAGTTTGAACTTTTAAAAGAAATATGTCTAGAGGAGATCATCCGAAAGAAATGCTAGCTAAAATCTAAAAGCAATCCGTTCGATTGAAGGAGAAGTTCGAAAAAAGTTCAGTTCCTGTAGACATCCGACTGAGGAAGAAGTTCGAAAGAAGTTCGACTCCTATAGACATCCGACTGAGAAAAAAATTTGGAAGAAGTTCGACTCCTATAGGCATCCGTCTGAAGGAGAGATCTGGAAGGAGTTCGATTTTTGTAGGCATCCGACTGAAGGAGAGATTCGGAAGGAGTTCGGATGGAGTTCGGCTCCTGGAGGGACTTGATTGAAGAAAAAATCTAGAAGAAGTTTGGCTGCTATAGACATCCAACTGAGGAAGAAGTTCAGGAAGAGTTCAGTCCTTGTAGGCATCCGTCTGAAGGAGAGATGCGAAAGAAGTTTGGCTTCTATATGCATCCGACTGAGGTAGAGATCCGAAAAGAGTTCGACTCCTGAAGGAGTCTGATTGAGGAAGAAGTCCAAGAAGAGTTTGGCTCCTATAGGCATCCGTCTGAAGGAGAGATTTGGAAGAAGTTCGGCTCCTGTAGGCATCCGATTGAAGGAGAGATTTGGAAGGAGTTCGACTCCTGGAGGAGTCCAACTGAAGAAAAAGTTCGGAAGAAGTTCGATCACTAGAGGAGATCGGTTGGGGCTCGACTGCTGAGGAGTTCGACTAACTGAAGGAATTCGGCTAAGATTTGACCGTTGAAAGAGTTAGACTAGGGTCCGACTGCTAGAGAAAAATTTTTGATCGAAGCTCTTCCGTGATTACCAGCTGCATTAGGCTAAGCATCAGGCTGGAGTTCGATGGGAGCGAAGTTTATCTCCAATAATACCTAACAAACATAAATGCATGATCTATAAGTGAACATAGATCTACCCTACCCTCCCCATTCCCCACCCAGGAAAAAAAAAGGAATTATCTCTATCTGCATTTAGTTACATAAATATATCATGTTATTTTCAAAAAAAGGTGATGCTCAAAGTAAGTCTTCAAAATTCCATGCTCAAGTTGCTTTTTACTTATTTTTGTTTTCAAAAATAAGATCATAAACCTAAAATTCACCACTTTATAGTCAACTTTATTTGGAATCAGCACATAAAAAGAAGCTTTTTTCCATTCCAATGCAATTTTCATTACTCAGTGTATTTAAAATGTACTGAACAATGAAAAGAAGCTAATGATCGATCATACCAAGGTGCTATCGTGAGTGGCCGCAAGCACGAACTTTCCATTAGGCGGGAACTTCATGAAGGACACTTGAGGGCTTTCATCATCGATGAGGGTCTTCATGCAGTGCCTAGTTGCCGAGTCCATCATAGCTGCTAAAAATGATGAGGCTAGCAGAAGGCATAGTTGGTATGCCCAGTGAGAGTCTTGAGCGGGGTCATGGTGGCGAGTTCCTAGATGTGGATGGTGCGGTTGTCGGAGGTGGAGCAGAGGTAGTGGCCGTCATTGGTGAAGGAGACATTGGAGATCCCCTTGTCATGGTCAGAGAGCTCAGAAAGGAGGAAGAGATCAATGATGGACTAGACGTGGAGGGTCTTGCAAGCAGAGGTAGAGGAAAGAAGGAAGCCATGGGAGGAGAACTTCACCAATGAGACGGCACGCTTGTGGCTAGCCAGGGTCTCTCGGAGGATGTAGGGTTGGCGAGTGGAGGGAGCAGGCACCGCCATCCTTGATAGTGGCGGTGGAGGGGGGTCGACGGTGGCCATGGATTGCGGAGGGCAAGGGTTTAGGATGCCAGGGGCTCAACCAGATTTGCGAGGGATGCCGAGAGCAGTAGGATTTAAGACTTTCAGATGGGCTTTGTCGTTTTAGAGTGCGAAGGGTTAATCCTACGTGAGGCATCTTTTTGAGGTACACAATGCATAATAAATATCATTTGAGAAGCTGAGTTGTCAAGCATAATTAAAAATTTTTTTCTAAATATAATAATAATTAATGCATAAACTTGTATAATTTTAATTTTCAAAATATGTCATATATAATTATAAGATTTAAAATTCTTTCTCAATCTTCAATGACTATGGCCATGATCAGCTCCATTATAAGATTCAGGAGAGACTAGCCCCTAAATATAGAATATCTGATCTATCGATATTTTCTAGTGATAAGTCCCACTGATTAGGCCCAGTAAGAAACTAACTCTAATTTATACGACCATAATTTACCCCATGGCAAGGCAAAGAGATTAATCCTAAAATAAGAAATATGCGATGCATCAACGTGTGCTAGTGATCAGTCCCGATTAACTAGATTCAGAAGGACTAACTCTACCAGCGATCAACTTTGACTAGCTAAGCCTAGGAGAAATGCATTTCTGATATATGGCCAACGATCAGTCCTATTGGCTAGATCCAAATTATAATCTAACTAGAGAATTTTTTTTCATGATTTTGCTATAATTAATTTTCATAAATAATGAGACTTATTTTTATTACAGTATCAACTTAATTTTTATATAAAAAATAATAAAAATAATTTTTATTCAAAATATCATGCATCGATAAATATATATAATTTTTTTTCAAAGATCATGTAACATTGATATGGGAAATCATCTCTTTCAAAATTGTATCATTCAAATGACATCATGCTTGATCCAACTTTTCTGAATCACTTTTCATGAATACATAATTTTGAACTTCAATAATTTTTAAATATTTTATATATAAAATTTAATTTTTAAATATATAAATACATATAAATAAATATAGAGAAAAGAAGAAACTTATTAGTTTAGATCAATCAGATTCAAAATTTTATGATCCTCCCAATCTGATCTCTAGATCTGATGTTCTTTCGGTGTTGAAGGCTCTAGCATATTAAATAAATTTTATTAATTCTTAACTATAAAAAAATTAAGATAAATAGAAAGACTTTTAATGTAGCTCAGGCCCAGATCAAGGTTTAGATTTATATTTGAATCAATTTCTAAATCAGATCTATGTGACTCGAGTAGATCCAGATTTAATTGAATTTTGAATCTAATTTCTATTCAGATAAACTCGATGGACCAACCCTACTTGAAATTGGGTCAACTCAATTAAGTTAGGTCCCCCCCCATCCCTTTCTTTCTTTCTTTTCTCCGTTTCCCAAAAATCAAAACTCACGACAGCACGGTGACCATCCGAGATGGGGAAGAAGGAAGAGGGATTTCGGTAAGGGTTTAATGGTCTCAATTAAGAGGTAGAAGGGGTTTATATAAAAAAGGATGAAAAGGATTAGGAGAGATTAATCATCTTTGGATAAGATTAGATTTCGCCAGCATATATTATCAAAACCTTTTTTCCATTATTGGAAACAGAGATACCTTATTTCAATCAAACTTGGCTATTTTTTTTTTTTTTTGGTTCTAGTGAAGTTGACAAGGGATGTCGGCTTCAGGGTGAACCAGATGCAAAGGGACCGATTCTCACATAGATCTTCCATCTTCTATATCAAAAAGGAGATAAATAAAAAAATAAAATAAAAACTTGTCTAACCATCCAATTTGTTGATTTTTCTAGATAATGGTATAATGTTGGTAAGATGATTTTTTTCTAAGTAAATTTCACTAGCTGAAGCTCTTTTATTATGATATCCAAATTGACATTGTCCTGCAAGAAATGAATTGCCAATATAATCATGATATCTAAAGATAATATTCATGGTTGCCGATATTAATTTTATAAATTTCAAAAATATATGCCAAGGTTGGCTATTTAGCTAATTTTAGCAACTAAATAGGAAAAATTATTCTAGTCATTTGTCATTTCTCATGAAGGAGGGTCAAAAAAAATTTATCTTGATGCCATAAATTAATTCTTCATAAGAGAAATGTGAATATAAATTTACCATACAAATCAACAATAGTATTCATTGATATTCACAATGCCAATCAACTTCTAATTTTTTAATCTATGTAATAATTCTTTCTATAATTATCCACAAGATTGTTGTAAATATGGATAGAAAAGATTATAATATTTTTTTTATTTTAAATCTAGAGTCCTACTTGGATAAAATATTTTTTTTATCTATCTATTTTTTTATAAATAAATATCATATAAAAAATATTTTTTTATCGATCAATTTATGTATATTTTTTATATTTTTGAGATAGGAAAGGTTTTTTTTTGATAATATTTATTTATGAAAGAAAAAAAATTTATGATGACTAAATCATTCTTTATCTACTAGAAAAATAAATATTTAATTTTATATTTAAAATATTTTATTCTTAAAATTTATAAAAAAATTCGTACAACCGGGCCAGACGGTAGCTGACGAGATTCCACGGAACATCCTATATTTGGACTAACTTAGTACTTCCCCACGACGTTCCCTCGTGGTTTAAGAACCGAATAAATATGAAACAAAAATTCTATAGTTGAACCAATTTCTCAGTGACCCAAGTCAATCTCGGTTTACAACATTCGGGGGATTCGTCATCCTGGTCCTGGAATGAGATCGTCGGAGGTCGGTTCAGAGAAGGTACACGTGGTCCCCAGTCCACCCGCTCACGCATCGCACCATTTTCTTTTTCTTTTTTGCTGAAAAAAAAACTGCTGCGTTGAAAAAGGCTAACACCGACACGTGTGATCACGTCCCCGAGTTCCCCCGTGCCTCGGCGCTCCCTACCGCCTCCGACCATTTCCTTTCCCTTTATATACACCAGACGCCTTCAGCTCTGGCTCCATTCCATTATTCTCATCGTCGTCCAAAAGCAAAAAGAAAAAATTGTTTTATCTGGGGAAGACATTGGAAGAGACGTAGAGAAAGCATGGAAGGGATAACACTCACCGGACTTCTTGCGAAGGCCGCCGGAGAATTCCCCTCCCGGCGAGCCCTCTCGGTCACCGGCAAGCTCGAGGTCACCCACTCCAGCCTCCGTGACCTCATCGACTCCGCCGCCGCCCATGTCGTCTCCTCCGGCGTCCGCCCCGCCGACGTCGTCGCCCTCACCTTCCCCAACACCGTCGAGGTTTGGATCTATATCTCTTGCCTTGTTTTCTCTACCATCTATTGGCGATCGGAATAACAGCCTGCTTCGATATCCTTGCAGTTCGTGATCATGTTCCTCGCCGTGATCCGCGCCCGGGCCGTGGCCGCGCCGCTCAACCCTGCGTACACCCAGGAAGAGTTCGAGTTCTATCTATCCGATTCCGAGTCGAAGGTTTTGATAACGAACTCCGAGGGGAACGCCGCCGCGGAGGCCGCGGCGGCGAAGCTCCAGATCCCCCACGCCACCGCCGCCCTTCCCGACCCCGCCGGCCCGGTCCAGATCTCCCTTCCTCACAGGCACGACTCGATCGCGGACTCGGTTCCAGCGATCATCAACGAGCCGGCCGACGTTGCGCTGTTCCTCCACACATCCGGCACCACGAGCCGGCCTAAAGGAGTGCCGCTGACCCAGCAAAACCTGGCCGCCTCCGTCAACAACATCCGGTCCGTGTACCGTCTCACCGAGACCGACTCCACCGCGATCGTCCTCCCCCTCTTCCACGTCCATGGCCTGCTCGCAGGCCTCCTCAGCTCCCTCTCCTCCGGTGCCGCCGTCGCCCTCCCCGCCTCCGGCCGATTCTCGGCATCCACCTTCTGGTCCGACATGCGCGCCGCCGCCGCCACCTGGTACACCGCCGTCCCCACCATCCACCAGATCCTCCTCGACCGCCATTTTACCCGGCCCGAACCGCACTATCCAAAACTCCGGTTCATCCGTAGCTGCAGCGCGTCGCTGGCCCCGGCGATCTTGGCCAGGCTCGAGGAGGCGTTCGGGGCGCCGGTCTTGGAGGCGTACGCGATGACGGAGGCGTCTCATCTGATGTCGTCGAACCCGCTGCCGGTGGACGGGCCGCATAAACCCGGTTCGGTGGGCCGGCCGGTAGGGCAGGAGATGGCGGTTCTGGATGAGGAGGGGGCTCGCCAGCCGGCGCAGGTGCCGGGGGAGGTGTGCATCCGTGGGCCCAACGTCACCAAGGGCTACAAGAACAACCCGGAGGCTAACGAATCCGCCTTTAAATTCGAATGGTTCCACACCGGAGACGTCGGATTCATGGATTCCGATGGATACCTCCATCTCGTCGGTCGGATCAAAGAGCTCATCAACCGCGGAGGTAACTTTAAATACCGTGTAAGCTTTGGAATTAACCGTTTAGAGTACAGCCCTCTGATGGCGTCGGTTTCGGGGGGAACGTGGCAGGGGAGAAGATATCGCCGATCGAGGTGGACGCGGTGTTGATGTCGCATCCGGACGTGGCGCAGGCGGTGGCGTTTGGTGTGCCGGACGACAAATACGGCGAAGAGGTAAGCGAAAGTTAGAGACGTGTGCCGTTTGCCTTTTAGTAAATCTGGGCCGTTGAAAGTTTATCGTGGTTGTTAATTACTTCGATTGATATCGGGTTTAGATAAATTGTGCGGCCATACCGAGGGAAGGTGCGAAATTGGAGGAGGAGGAGGTTTTGAGGTATTGCCGGAAGAATTTGGCGGCGTTTAAGGTGCCGAAGAAGGTGTTTATAACGGAATCGCTGCCGAAGACGGCGACGGGGAAGATTCAGCGGCGGAGAGTGGCCGAGCATTTCGTGGCGTTGGAAGCTTCAAGGGCTGGAGCGTAGAGAAAAATAGGAAGCTCTTTTTGATACAAACGACTCAAACTTTGGTGAAAGTTAGAAATAAGTATGAAAACAGTAATTTGAGGTTTTTCTGAATTTATTTTTTTTTAAGATTTGGCAATCGATTTATCATAAAAATCGTAATATTTTTGAAGTCATAGAGATAACATTATTCTCCCAGCATATTGATGGATTTTAGATGATCATCATCACGATGGTACCTAGTAATCCATTTTCACATCTACGGACTTTTCTAGAAGGCTTCAGCTGGATGGTCGCTGCTCTCCAAGCTTACCATTTGTGTATTGCCGGGCAAGCTTACCATTTGTGTAATGCCGGGCAACCTTATAACCCTCTCACCTTATTCAGAAGGCGGTTATATGCACGACAAATGCGGTGCAATTATTCGCTTGGTGGATGTTGAGTCGGTTTCCAGTTCACCCCCCCGCCAGATTCTCTGGCATTTTTCAAGCTTATCTAGCCAGAAAGATTGAAAGAATTACTGATATAATTTGATTGAGGGAAGTCGGATTCTCGAGAAAGTTTTTATGCGATTCAGATTGCAGGAGGTGACGTGAATGCCTCAATATCTCAAAATACGTTGGCAATTCATTTCGATTCCATTTTTGACGCCGCCGCAAAACAAGTGCGTCGAAGATGTTACGCATGTTTTGATGGAGGAATACGCTAGGCTTGTGGGATAACTTTTATGTCCTAGCCGGAAATTTTGGGAGAAGTTGATCTTAGGATCTCACTCCAAATAATGGGACAAGTTTTATTGTCAATTAAAAAATATATAATCAAAGATTTGGCTTGCAATTTTGAATGTGGGAACTGGCTATTTTTATCCATTCAATAAGTAGATGGTGATATTTACACCAACCGCATTCTGACTCGAAACAATAGAAAAGATGAGCAAACCTAGTCTTCGTGAAAGAAGTAGAAGTTGCATCTTGGAACATTGGAGAATGCTGTTGGTTCTCTAATTCAGGCTATATGAGCTTTATCTCTTACTCAAACGTTAGCATGAGAAAGCAATTCTAAAATGAGCCATGGATGACTTCTATTTCCACATGAAGCAAATATGTAGACATTAAAGAAAAAATGTTTGACATGCTTCTAAAATATCCCCAAGAAAAGTGTGCAACTTAATTTGCAGAACAAAAAAAAACTATTGTTGTAAAATCTAGTTGACGTCGGATCGAGCTGGAGTCGAGAAAGATGAGGTCGCCATTAGTGACCTACAAAATAAAGTTCCGTCCGAAGTCGGTGGTGGCGGCTCCGATAGGATCCTCCGACAATCAAGTCAGCTCTTCTGGCCAATAGAAATAGAGTACTCAAAAAAGAATTTGGCAGAGTTTTGGAAAGAAGAGAGCTTAAAAAAAATGTATTTGGAGGATCCCTTTTTATAGATGGAGCTTGATTGATGGTGACGAACAGACCGTCCGATAGTGGGCCGCTCGAAGCCATAAGAGGTTCGATATGGAGAAGAAAGTATCGTCAGACTGATAATGATAGCCATACCATCCGGTAGCGGACCGCTCGAGATCTGATGGAGTCTGTCATGGAGCGGAACGTCGTTTGTAGCATCGCCTGAAGCAGACTGATGGCGATCGTTCGTCGAGATTTAATAGCTATAGCTCAGAGGAAGTAGGCGTTGGTTGGTGGACTTCGATATATATCAATTTTAGAGAAGTTCGGACTTCTGAAGGAAATACGTCGGGAGAAAATCATCTGGGAGCAATCCACTGGAGGAATCCGACTAAAAGAGAAGTCCGAAAGGAGTTTAGCTCCTGGAGGAGTTCGGTCGAAAGAGTCCGAAAGAAGTTCGACTCCTGGAGAAATTCGATTGGAGGAGAAGTTTGAAAGAAATTCGGCTCCTATAGAAATTCAACTGAAGGAGGAGTCTAGAAGAAGTTCAGCTACTGCAAAAACTTGATTGAAGGAGGAGTCCGAAAGGAGTTCAGATCCTATAGAAACTTGACTGAAGGAGAGATCCGGAAGAAGTTCGGCTTCTATAAAAATTTGACTGAAGGAGGAGTTTGACTTCTGGAGGAGTCCGACTGAAGAAGAAATTCGGCTTCTATAGAAACTTGCCTAAAGAAGAGATCCAAAAGGAATTCGGCTCCTATAGGAGTCCAATTGAGAGAGAAGTTCAAAAGGAGTTTGACTTCTGAAGGAGTCCAATTGAAGAAAGAATTTAGAAGAAGTTTGGCTCCTATAGACATCCGTCTGAAGGAGAGATCCGAAAGAAGTTCGACTCATGTAGGAGTCCGACTAAAGGAGAGATCCGAAAGGAGTTTGGCTCTTATAGAAGTCCGACGGAGGAAGAAGTCCGAAAAAGTTTGGCTCCTGTAGAAATTTGGAAAAATCTGAAATGAGTTTGGCTCCTATAGGAGTCCGACTGAAAGAAAAATCCGGAAGAAGTTCGGCTCCTGTAGAAATCCGACTGAATGAGGAGTTCGACTCTTGTAGGAAACTTGACTGAAGGAGAGATCTGAAAAGAGTTCGGCTTCTATAGAAGTTCGATTGAGGAAGAAGTCTGGGAGGAGTTCGGCTTCTGAAGGAGTCCGACTGAAGAAAGAATTCGAAAGAAGTTTGGCTCCTATAAACATCCATCTGAAGGAGAGATTCGGATGGAGCTCGACTGTTGGAGGAGTTCAGTTGCTGAAGGAGTTCGGCTACTGAACGAGTTCGACCACTAGAGGAGATCGGCTGGGGTTCATCGCTGGAGGAAGAATTTTGGATCGAAGCTCTTCTATGATTATCAGCTGTATTAGGCTAAGCATCAGGCTTGACTTCGATGGGAGCAAAATTTATCCCAACAATAGTCCCTCCCACTTTCGAGTTTGAAATTTGATGGAAGGGAGTATAAAAAGGATGACTATCGAAGTTCTTATTAGGGCTCTGCACCAATTCAAGTTGAAGCTCAGAGAAGATCTTGTCTCCAACAGAGGTTGACGTTGAAGTTAAGGCTTGAGGGGATCTTGTCTCCAATCGAGGTCCAAGGAGATCTTGTCTTTTATTGACATTGCGGTTGAAGCTTATGGGAGATCTTATCTCCAGCCGAGGTTGAAGAAGATCTTCTCTTTTATTGATGTAGACTTTGAAGCTCGAAAGAGATCTTATCTCCAACCGAGGTTAAAGTTGTAGTTGAAGCTCGGAGGAGATCTTATCTCGAGCCAAGGTTGAAGAAGATCTTATCTCCTGTTGACGTAGACGTTGAAGCTCGAAAGATTTTATCTCCAGTCGAGATTGACGTTAAAGTTGAAGCTCAGTGAAGATCTTCTCCTCGAGTCGAGATCTTATATCCTAAGTTGAACTCGGGAGATGCTTAGCTGAATAGTTGAAGTTGAAGTCGAAGTGTCCGAAGAGATCTTATCTTATCCCAATCGAGATTGAAAGAGATCTTATCTTCTGTTGAGAATGAAGGATCTTTCTCCAAGCGAGGTTGAAGAAGATCTTATCTCCTGTTGACGTAGACTTGAAGCTCGAGGAGATCTTATCTCAACGAGATGAAGAAGATCTTATTCCTGTTGCGTAGACGTTGAAAGCTCGGGAGATCTTATCTCAATCGAGGTTGACGTTGAACGTTGAAGCTCGATGGAGACTTAATCTTCACCGAGGTTGAATAGATATTATCTTCGTTGACATAGTGTTGAAGCTCGGGGAGATCTTATCTCCAGTCGAGATTGAAGTTGAAGTTGAAGCTCGGGGAGATCTTATCTCCAACCGAGGTTGAGGAGATCTTATCTCCTGTTGACATAGACTTTGGAGCTCGAAGGAGATCTTATCTCCAATCGAGGTTGAAGAAGATCTTATCTCTTATTAACGTAGACTTTGGAGCTCTGGAGGATCTTATCTCTAGCCAAGGTTGAATAGATATTATCTTCGATTAACGTAGACGTTGAAGCTCGAAGAAGATCTTATATCCAGTCAAGGTTGACGTTGAGAAGCTCAGTGAAGATGAAGAAGATCTTATCTTCTATTGACGTAGACTTTGGAGAGAGATTTTATCTCCACTATCTCCTGTTGACATAGACTTTGGAGCTCGGAGGAGACTTTATCTTCAGCTTGAGGTTGTTGAAGAAGAGAAGATCTTATCTCCGATTGGCGTAGATGTTGAAGCTCGGGAGAGGTCTTATCTCCAACCGAGGTTGAAGGAGATCTTTTCTCCGATTGACATAGATGTTGGAGCTCGGGGGAGATCTTATCTCCAAATCGAGATTGAAGAAGATCTTATCTCCGATTGGCATAGACACTGGAGCTTGGGGGAGATCTTATCTCCCATCGTTGTTGGGCACAATGGGGCCATTGTCAGGGCCTCTCCTCTTATTTCATCTAAAATGAACAAGGCCTTCGACTTTGCTCATGTTAGAATGAGGTTCTCCTCCTATTCCTAACGGATTGTGGGGGCACATAAGGGCCGTTGTCAAGGCCTCTCTCTCCATCTCGTCTAAAATGAATGAGGTCTTCGACTTTGCTCATGTTAGGATGAGGTTCTCCTCTTGTTCCTAATGGGCTGTAGGGGCACATAAGGGCCATTGTCAGGGCCTCTCCCTCATCTCGTCTAAAATGAATGAGATCTTCGACTTTGCTCACATTAGGATGAGGTTCTCCTCCTGTTCCTAATGGACTGTGGGGCACATAAGGACCATTGTCAGGGCCTCTCCTCCCATCTCGTCTAAAATGAACGAGACCTTTGACTTTGCTCGCGTTAGGATGATGTTCTCCTTCCATTCCTAACGGACTGTGAGGGCACATAAGGACTGTTATCAGGGCCTCTCCTTTTATCTCATTTAAAATGAATGAGGCCTTCGACTTGCTCATGTTAGGACGAGGTTCTCCTTCTGTTCCTAATATGGCTACTATTGATTGCTTCTTCCCTATCATCAGATTGTTTTTGCACCGAAAAATAATAATGTTGAAATGGAGGAGTTTTATTGAAGTAAAATTATCGGCAGTATAGACTCAGATTCTCTGAGTCTTAAGGTCGTGGGAGCGTTGTTCCTCTGAGCTTCTTCTGACGATAAGTTTTAACCGGATGACCTCCTCTACTTCATATGGGCCTTCCCAATTTGGAGCAAGCTTCTCCTGATTTTGAGGCTGAGAGATGGCGGCTCGCTGAAGTACTAAGCCCCCCAGAGATAGCATTGATGATGCTGGAAGGCGATCGATTTTCTTATTGTTCCTCCCTCATTGATGGTTCTAGCTGCGATAGCGCCATTGGCTTGCTTCAGGCCGACGTCTGTGGAGCATTGACGAAGGGCATAGTTGTGAAACCTTTAGAAGGAAGAACTTCTTCATACCCTTCTGTCGAGGCTTCTTTGATGACGAGCTCGAGGAAGAGTTTGATCTTGCTTGCGCTCGAAGGAGAGTTCATGAGCATGGTTGAACTTCATTCAGCCCTCCATCAGCTGTGGATTTGCTAGACTCGCCCGCCTGCCACTCTCATACGGCTTCTTCATCCTTCAACTTGAAGGCTTCTTCTGCATGGGCATATCCCTCGACCCGAGCTAGTAGATCGATAAAATTTTTGGATACTTCTTCTCCAACCTTCAATGCAGCAGTATTAAATCGGATGATATAAGTTCGAATGGATTCTCCCTCCTTTTGCTTGGCGTTCATCAGAAAATTTGAACCTCAGCGCGGACGTCGGCTACTGACAAAGTAAGCCACAAACTGATGGCTCTTCTGGTCAAAGAAGAAGATCATACCCAACTTCAATATCGAGTACCAATTTTTTGCTGCTTTCTTTAAGGTAGATGGGAAAGCACGACATAATATGACGTCTGGTGTGCCATGTAGCAGCATCATGGTCCGAAAGGCTTTCAGGTGATCGATCGAATCAGAGGTTCAATCGTAGCTTTTAAATTGGGGGAGCTTAAAGTTCGACGGAACAGACTCTTGCATAATTCGAGAAAATAATGGGGGATCGATGCGGACGTCGTCATGGTGAGCTAGGGCGACTTGGTCGAGCTTCTCAATTCGTCGATCCATCTTTCGTAGTTTCTGTTCGAGGACGTCAACTCGATCGCAGATCTTGGAAGGCTTTCGACCATAGATAGGGAAGATCCCTTTCGGAGAAGAACCATGATCCAAGCAAGGATCTTCTACTCTCTATTTCTTCTTTTCAGGGGCGATAGGTTTGCTAGCCCCAGTGCTCCTTCTTGGGATCGATTTTTGACATCCCGACAATGGGTTTCCTAATAAAACCACCATCGGAGGCTGCCGCATGGCTTGCACCATTTCGGTGAGGTCTTGAATTCACTGCATCAGCTGGTTGAACTACTCCGAATCTACCATGGCCATCGGTGGAGGAGGTGATTGAAGCATCGATGATGGAGCAAAAACAGATGGATCTGGCTCAGATCTTGAAGAAAAAGGTCAGCAGGATCGATTGAGCACTCTTTTAAAAATAAAGGTACCTCAGAAATTGAGGTCCCTTCCTCCAGTGTTGTTGCAGAATTTGGTTGATACTGAATCGAGCTGGAGTCGAGGAAGACGAGGTCGGTGATCTGCAAAATAAAATTTTGTTCGGAGTCGGTGGTAGTGGCTCCGACAGGATCCTTCGATGATCAAGTCAGCTCTTCTAACGAATAGAAATGAAGTACTCAGAAAAAAGTTCAGCAAAATTTTGAAAAGAAGAAGAGAGCTTAGAAAAAATGTATCTGGAGGGTCCCTTTTTATAGATAGAGCTTGATTGATGGTGATGGCCATACCATTCGATAGTGGGCCACTCAGGACCGGATGAAATTCGGTACGAAAAAAAAGGTATCGTTAGGCTGATAATAACAGCCATACCGTTCAATAGCAGGCCACTCGAGACCTGATGGAGTCCATCATGGAGGAAGACACCGTCTGTAGCATCGTTTATAACAAACTGATAGCGACCATTCGTCGAGATTTAATAGCCGTAGCTCGGAGGAAGCAAGTGTTGGTTGGTGGACTTCAACATATATCAATTTCAGAGGAGTTCGAACTTCTGAAAGAAATACGTCTGGAGGGGATTATCCAGAAGTAATCTATTGGAGAAATTTAACTGAAAGAGAAGTCCGGAAGGAGTTCAGTTTCTGAAGGAGTTCGATCGAAGGAGGAGTCCGAAAGAAGTTCGGCTCCTAAAGAAATTCGACTGAAGGAGTCCGGAAGGAGTTTGGCTTCTGCAGAAATTTGATTGAAGGAGGAGTCCGGAAGGAGTTCGGATCCTGTAGAAATTTGACTGAAGAAGAGATCCAGAAGGAGTTCGACTGAAGAAAAAATTTGGAAGAAGTTCAGCTCCTGTAGAAACTTGACTGAAGGAGAGATCTGAAAGAAGTTCGGCTTCTATAAGAGTTCGACTGAGGAAGAAGTCCGAAAGAAGTTTGGCTTCTGAAGGAGTCCGATTGAAGAAAAAATTCGAAAGGAGTTCGACCCCTGTAGACATCCGTCTAAAGGAGAGATCCGAAAGGAGTTCGGCTCCTGTAGGAGTCCGACTGAAGGAGAGATCTGGAAGGAGTTCGGCTCCTATAAGAATCCGACTGAGGAAGAAGTTCGAAAGTAGTTCGGCTCCTGCAAAAACTTGACTGGAGGAAGAGTCCGAAAGGAGTTTGGCTTCTGGAGGAGTTCGACTGAAGGAAAAATTCGGAAGGAGTTTAGCTTCTGTAGAAACTTGACTGAAGGAGAGATCCGAAAGAAATTCGATTAAGAAAGAAGTTCGGAAGAAGTTCAACTTCTGAAGAAGTCCGACTGAAGGAGAAATTCGGAAGAAGTTCGGCTCCTATAGACATCCGTTTGAAGGAGAGATCTGGATGGAGCTCGACCGCTGGAGGAGTTCAATCGCTGAAGGAGTTCGGCTACGGAACGAGTTCGATCGTTGGAGAAGATCGGTTGGGGTTCGACCGCTGGAGGAAGAATTTCGGATCGAAGCTCTTTCGTGATTAACAGCTGCATTAGGCTAAGCACCAAATTGAACTTCGATGAGAATAGGATTTATCCCCAATAAAAACTATACATGATCCACAAATATTATTTATTGTTACTCATGATAAATATTGATCATTGTGGTCATGAGACCCAAATGAACTAATTTATCTATTAGAGAGCTAATTTATCCATGGATAAGTGGAAATGAAAGAGATTCTTAACAAATTTATTCGAAAACGAAAGGAAGAGATTCGGTGAGACACAGCCACAACACTCAGTCCATCCATACTCTGGATAAGTACACTAGTGATCCGCAGTCTCAGAAAGCTGGTGGCAATTCTCTTCCACTTATTTAATTCCCCTTTTTTTTTGTCATATATTATGTATTTGGATGGTGGATATAATTCAGGTCCGCTAGTCCAATTAAGGTGCCCAAGGCCTCGTCATCTTACCATGCCCTCGGTGGTAGACCATGGTGGTATGGCTCGAAGGTCTTTCTTTGTTTTTTTTTCTTCTTATTGTGAGGATTTGACGGAGCTGAACTTGATTTTCCAACCTCCCCGCACCTCTCAGCGAGCGAAGGGAATATTCCTGGTAACGCAACATCGGCCTGGGGACCATGTGGGATCATGTGGCCTCACAATATACAAGTGCATGCACCAGTTGGCGTCGGGCCACCCAAACGCCAAGCGCGGAGGATTCGCACGATTGTGAAAGCATATTCTTCTTTACCAATAAACAAATAAATAAATAAATAACGCATATTCTTGAAGGGTCATATCTAGCCGACGATGAAGGAATCTTTCCGAAGGCAATGCGTATAAAATATGATTCAACGCATCAAGGTACATCAACATAAGATCGACTCTTGATGTGGATATTGTACGACTCTTGATGTGGATTCAAGGATCCGTTCTGCATCAGACCATCAAACAGTCTCCATTGAATGGAACTCGACCTGCTTCTCGGTCGCACAAAAGCAGCCAATCATTTGCGTTGAAGTGAGGATTAATTGGCGCGACAAGCAACGTAGTTGTGGGCCCAAACTGGTCCATGTCTACCAAGTGAAAGGCTAGTCTAGTCTAGAGGAAGGGAGAAAGGTTCCGGCATCCCATGCTAACGTGGAGACCACCGCAAGATTTGAAGCATTTGAAGGTCTAAAGTAACCTAGCTTATAAATTTTTAGGCACGTTCCCGTATGATCTGGGACTCATATTACTTTTTGAAGTGGTGAAGTGGTAACTTCTCAAAAAATCAGCAAGAAATTATGCACACTCAAAAAAAAAAAAAAAAAAAAAGGAAGCTGAAACATGTTACAATTTGTGTTTCAAACCTAGCTAGGTGGCAGTCCAACTATAATTGGATGTCTCAAATGTGTTTCGGCTTGATTGGGTGGAAAATAAACTTACGTCCGTACATCTCATCATGTTAAGCGAATGATGCTCTTCTTTCCCCTACCCTCTTTAACTTTTCTGGATGGTCTATGGTCTAGCATGAACCAGTTATACTTCGGACCAAAGGTGAAAGTTTCGTGACGGGCGCAGTCAGATCAAGACCATTTATATGCCTCGCATTTATCTTGTAGCTACTCGTCCCAAGTAGGATCACTTTTTTTTTATTTTTTCCCTCGTGAATGACTTCATGCTTCTGCCACAAGATAACCTTTGCATATGTGGTGCTTGAAAAATGGAAGCAAGATTGCGTGGTCTTGTATAATTTCACACAAATGCAACCCTCCACGCTACAATGAACATTGGTATAAAAGCACACTAAACAATTCATTTTTTCCTTCGTAATGGATGATTGAAATGGATGTATTGCCATAAATACTCTAATACATGCCACGTTACATAACCATATAAAACAAACTATGACCTAGGAGCCAGCTGATTGCCCATGGCATCCCATGTGCTCTACAAGATATTAAACAACACCCTACGACTGTAACCGTTGCTTAGTTTATGCATAATGAAATTGAGAAAGAAAAAGGGAATCCGTTGTAATGGATTGACTACAAAGTAAACAACAACCAACCCCACGTTACCACAGTCATAGCTGAGCCCGAGAAATCTATTTATTATTATATATATTGAAAAAATAAAAGCTTTTATTGGCTTTCACCACGTATCTATTTTTTTTCAATGCACCGTCCACCATGCGTAAGCCTAGAAAAAAAAAAAAAGACTAAAGATCGGAAGGAATTGAAACGGCCTCAAAGTCCAATGATGTCCTCGCCCCGTCGGTCACCGGCTATCGCCGGTTGTTCACGAGGCTCGCCGCGGTTATCGTTGCTGACCGGATTGCCATCAGGTTCTACCCTGGGTGTGCCGACTTGAGGACCGTCATCGATGCTAACCATCATGTCCGCCACTCCTCTCCTACCTCCCTCCATCCTTCACAAACATGACGACTAAACTCTCCAAGGTCTACCAATCCCAAGCTAACATGATCTCATTCACTCTCCGACCACCACTGCCCGACTCCTCTCCTTTGCCATTGCCGCCGATGAGCTCCTAGTTCTCGCCTATGTTGACTCCCTCTTTGCCCACCTCTCCACCCCTACCTCCTTCACTTGGAACTCTACGTTCCAAGCCCATGCCTACATGCTGGATTCGACAGTTGCCCGTCTTTAATCTCTACTCTAGCTCCCTTGGCCTTCTTTCTACTTCTCAGGCCATCCACTACTGCTTCATTAAGATTGGTCTAGACTCGCATGCGATGGTTTCCGATTATCCGGTGAATGTGTACTCAAAGTTTGAACTTTTGGGATGCTCAGTACCTATTTGATGGAATGTTCGAGAGAAATGCCGTGCTATGAAATATAATAATTAAAGGATATGCTAAATATTTTATCACAAAAGATCCATAGAAAATTTTAAATTTAAAAAAAAATAAAATAACTTATAATCCAAATTATACATAAAATATTTTTTATTATTTTAATTATATAATAAATATTAATAAATTAATAAAAATATAATTTTAAGAAAAATTACATACCGTGCTTATAAGCTAGTTATCAATTAGAACTGTTACCACACGATTCAATTACAAAAATGTCAAAACTTTATACTTAGATGAAAAATGCGAATGGAAATAAAGAATATAGTTAACCATGGTTGGTCATTTCCAATCCAATTTTTATTAGATTTTTTTAATCTCATTAAATGATATGATAATACTTTAGTTTGGATGGCTCAAAATCGACATGGTAGAACCGTTTTAACCGATAATTTCTCCATAATGACAACTCATAGCAGGCTCTCACATGTCAGGTTCTCGCCGACTATACTGAAACAGCTAAATCAAACACTCAAGTCAAGCTAGGTCGAGCCCTCTCCAAAAGTAACATTATATTGGTTTAAATAGAATGCTCAAAATAGCGAGAAACCAAGATAAGAGGAATCACGCAACCATGTCAAATTTGCTAGTTCTGCATTGCAGCTTGCAGCTTTCCAACAAATCACAAACCATAAAAGCATAAGAATAAATAAGTCTTCTTTTGAGAGTAAAGAAAGAAAATATTAGAGGCAAAGAATCACCGTTCATTATAGATGGGTACCCAAGGACCCAATGGCATTCAAGGAATGAATCAAAATTCAAAGGGTATATACGAGTGGAGTGTGAAATACCAAACCTGCATCATCACCACTTCAGAAGGTAGTGAAATATTAACACTGAGACCAAGAAACATCCTTACCACCAGCTAATTGGAAGGCTGAAAAGCAACCTACCTCAGAACACCTAATATCAGAGTAGAATGTAACATAGAACACCAAAATGTTCATATCCATGAAGACCATCGACACCGTCGAAGATATAGAATAACGAAATTATGCATTACATGATTACAAAAGAGCACAGATGATAACTAACATAAAACAGTATAGCATCACATCAGAACATCGAGATCCTAAATATCCAGTAAACTCTGCTGTTTTAAGTCCCCAAAACAGCAATTGATTTTCCACCGGGAAATTCAGCAGACCTACAAACAGGGGCGCAACTGGAAATTGCAGGAACAAAACATATAGTTTCCTAAGCTACACATTCACAATAGTTTATAAAAAGATCAAACATTGCAACAAAGTACAGGAAGAGAACATTCAATGAAAAAGATATCCTATCAAACCATGACTCATCATAGAAAAGAGAGATCAAGCCTCCTGATAATCGCCTTCCTCTTCATCCTCATAGTCACCTTCCTCATCAGCAGTTGCATCCTGGTACTGCTGGTACTCTGAAACCAAATCATTCATGTTGCTCTCTGCCTCGGTGAACTCCATTTCATCCATCCCTTCTCCAGTGTACCAATGCAAGAAAGCCTTCCTCCGGAACATGGCAGTAAACTGCTCACTAACGCGGCGGAACATTTCCTGTATTGAGGTTGAATTTCCAATGAATGTGGATGCCATCTTCAAACCAGTTGGCGGGATGTCACACACCGTGGATTTGACATTGTTCGGTATCCACTCCACAAAATAAGACGAATTCTTGTTCTGGACATTGATCATCTGCTCATCTACCTCCTTGGTGCTCATCTTACCACGGAACATTGCAGATGCAGTGAGGTAGCGTCCATGGCGAGGATCTGCAGCGCACATCATGTTCTTGGCATCCCACATCTGCTGGGTAAGCTCGGGAACAGTGAGGGCCCGATACTGCTGGGATCCACGAGAGGTGAGGGGAGCAAAACCCACCATGAAGAAGTGGAGACGAGGGAAAGGAATTAGGTTCACTGCAAGCTTCCTGAGGTCAGAGTTGAGCTGCCCAGGGAAACGGAGGCAGCATGTGACACCACTCATGGTAGCAGAGATAAGGTGATTGAGGTCACCAACTGACGACATTCAATGAACTCAGTTAGAAACTGAATAGAAGCTCAAAATAATTGCAGTCCCAAGGCATGAAGAAGGGTCAAGTAGAAGATACTTACAACTAGGGGTGGTAAGCTTAAGAGTACGAAAGCAGATGTCATAGAGAGCCTCATTATCCAGGACCATGCACTCATCAGCATTTTCAACCAACTGGTGGACAGACAGTGTGGCATTATAAGGCTCAACAACCGTATCAGACACCTTTGGAGATGGGAAGACAGAGAATGTGAGCATCATGCGGTCTGGATACTCTTCTCTTATTTTAGATATGAGCAATGTACCCATGCCTGAACCAGTTCCACCTCCCAATGAATGGCATACCTGAAACCCTGAAAGAAATCAAATAGAACGAAGCATTAGCCAAAAATAAATACAATGCAACATACGGGCTTTCTTTCTAAAAAGAAAGGAGAACAGCAGAAGAGTGTGGCATTAGCAGTTTTCAAAACAGATCGGTAACGATATTATCAGAGTGGAGGCCAGTTAACGGAGTTTGTCGCATCACAAGGATTAGATGAAAGCGGGGAAATGTGCCATACCTCAACATGACGAAAGCCAAGAAGAATAATAAAATATTTTCCAGTACAAATACAGCTTTGGCGAAGATAATCAAAATATAACATAGCATAAGCAGCTCCCAATTTCCATCAAAAATTAAGTATCTTCCAATACTGTTGCCGCACATGAGGAACTACTAATTCAGGAACTTTTAGATAAAGAATATATTAAGAATGGATTGATTTGTGTGTTTTATTCTGTTTAAAAACATGAGAATAATTCTGAGAATAGCTCCTGTTACAAAGTCGATGCATGTTGATGTGATGGAAGAATCAAAATTATTAGGCTAGGTGATTTTTCCTTTAATACAATCACAAAACCAATTGACTGATATGCAAATGTTTTCCCTTCACTTGCAACCAAAAAAAAAAAAAAAGATTTTTTTTTTTTTAAAAAAAAAAGGTATACAGGTACTCAAAATATAAAAACAAACAAGACAGCCACCAAAAATCTTCGATATTAGTATACTTCACGCTAAAAAGTCATTGTATTTAACAACAGGCACTCGGAGACAATCAAGGCATCAAACCTATGAAAACTCTGGATATTGAATTGGAAAGTAGAACAACCATTTGTGCAACAAGAAAGAAGAAAATGAGCTAGATATTTTTAAGATAAGAGATTCTGCATTCCAAAAGAGCATGACTTCGCAACTTCAAAAATATTTTCATCATGTTCACGTGACTTATCATAAAACATAGTCAAACAAAATCAAATTAAACCCAAGACAACGTCAGAAATGGATTAAGAGTTGCCAGCTGAGTTATTTTCATGGCAGTGCTCGGATTTACAACACTAGAGGAACCACAATTTACTTAATGAGAGAATCAAAACGATAACACTCTGAAGTTTTCTGCACGCATGAAACAAAGAACAACAAACATAAATTAGGAAACTGGGAGATCCCACGCGATCATATCACGTAGACGCACAACTGCAACACAGTCATAGGTGTCTACGGTCACATAACATTGGTCAGGAACTTCTTGCTCACTGTTAAGTACATCAAAACTCTGAAGTATTTGATTTCAATAATCAACTACAAAGCTTGGGACTCGAAATAAGAATCATATACGAAGAAAATCTACAAAATTTAAAACCTGGCATCCCTAGTAAAGTAACCCAACAAGAAATACAATTATATTCAAAAGCACCCCTAAAAGTTTGACGGCTCCATATGAATTTGAACACAAACAAAAACTTTAAAGAACATCACAACAAGAAAATATTCAAGATCTACAGAATTTTCATGGGAGAAAAACAGATCGGGCAAGGGACATTATAATCTAGCAGAAAGATGATTGTAAGATAAACGAAACATTAGATCTACAAGATACCAAAGGCCAAATAATCAACTTTCCGCAAAATATAAACTAAAAGCTAACCAGATAACTAATAAAGAACAGCAGCTCAAAGATTCACGATATATAGATCAAAAACATCCAAGAAACCTCACCCTGCAAGCAATCGCAGTTCTCAGCCTCCTTCCGGACCACATCAAGAACGGCATCGATCAGCTCGGCGCCCTCGGTGTAGTGACCCTTGGCCCAGTTGTTTCCGGCTCCGGACTGGCCGAAGACGAAGTTGTCGGGCCGGAAGATCTGGCCGTAGGGCCCCGATCGGACGCTGTCCATGGTCCCGGGCTCCAAATCCATCAGCACCGCCCGGGGCACGAACCGGCCGCAACTCGCCTCGTTATAGTACACATTGACTCGCTCGAGCTGGAGATCCGAGTCCCCATGGTAGCCGCCGGTGGCGTCGATCCCGTGCTCCGCGCACACCACCTCCCAGAACTTGGCCCCGATCTGATTACCGCACTGGCCGCCCTGGATGTGGAGGATTTCCCTCATCGTGAAGCAGATCGGAGGGCGAACGGACGGCCGAGATGGAGAGATGTGCTGATCTAAGAGAGGAGGTTGGCAATGGCGGTGGGAGGAGAGGTGGAGATCTGGGACTGGGAGGAGTGGGTAAGGGAGTGAGGAAGAGGGGTTTATATACGACTGGGAGTGTAACGGTTCTTGACGGACGTTTGGGGGGGAGGGGGGAGCGGGATGGGGCCTCCTTGGCGCCGGTGGGGTAACGGGTGCTTGGATTTAGGTGGGAATTCGAATTTTGAAATGATATTTGGTGGTGACGGCCATGCCGAGAAACCCTAGCCTTTTTTCTAAAAAAGAATTTTGACTTATTAATAATTGACTTGGGCCGGGCTGAATTGGGCTATGTTTCTTTTTTCCATGTCCATCGCTCCGTAGGATACAAATATCATATTAATCAACAAGAAAAATGGGGAGATGAATGTGACACCAGTTGAATAGCAGTAGTAGAGGCTCCATCTAGCCGTTGGGACTCCATCATCGAGATTAGTATTCGGCAACATGTGCAGCAGATGCATGGCTGGTCCATAGTGAGAAATTAATCTCATCAACCTACAAGAAGGATGGTTGCCATCCCATCCATCTTTTTTTTTTCCCCTCATTTATATGAATTGACAAGCACGCTTCCCTGCATGGCATATATGTTCACGTAGAAAACTTTTAGAGGTATGCTGATCTTGGTGATTGAAAATTTGTGTTCATGTGGTCCAATTTTTTTTTTCATGATTTGAGTTAATTTTTAAGTCAAAATAATTTCATTATGATGATAAGATTCGAGATATAAAGGCTAAAAATCAGAAAAGCATCTCAAAATAACAAGGATTTAAATAATAAACTATTTCTTAAATACTTATCATCGACAATACATGGAAGCACCGTTCATTCTGGATGGTAGAAATCTCCGAAGCCAGCGAGAGAGAATATTATGCTTCAAACTTAAAAATCCCCGCATTTCTTCCCCAGATGCCACGGAAGGAAGGAAGAGACAGAGCTCTTCCTCCTCACCTAAGTTTGGTTAAAATTTTCTAAACCATGATTTAATTGATCCCAAGTTGCGAGTATGAGCATTTCCATGGACTCTTTGGTGGGCCTTTTTTATCCTCTTCCCAAGTCTCGCTCGATTAAATCACCTTCGACCTCCTCTAGTTTCTTTACTCATTCGCGCATCAATAATGCTCAAGCTTTCTCGTCGCCAATTATTGGAGTCACATAAGTCGGCATCTCAAAATCCGTGCTTCCACTAGGTAAGAAAAATGGGACCCCAGCATGCATAACAATGATGGCCTCATCCTCTTGTCGTGCCCTTTACTCGTAAGCACATGCACATGGCCCATCATGGTTGCGTCATGCGTGGGAGTAACAAAAGACCAGAGAAATAAGTATCAATCAACCACCTTCCATCTATGACCGACCTCACGGAACTCACCAAATGAGAGTTCTCGGGGGCTAATTACCTCTTTATCATGGGCCATGGTTACCAAGACTGAAAGCTTCAAGACCACGGAGCATTAAAGTATTGTAAATTGATGATGAAAAGGTAACCACGTAAGAACATACGATGGTTAATTTCATGCACGGAGTGTGGATAATGATTTGGATGGAAATGCTGGTCCATCAAGCCTTCTTGTGTTTTGCAAGGGACATACGGGTGCGCGAACTCTAAATCATGGTAATTGAAACCGAAAGAGCTAACTTTTGGTTTTGAGGTTTGTCATGTATATGGTAATGGTTTAAGTCCATTGCTTATAAAAAATTGAAGTGCAGCATGTGATAGAAACTGAGATGATAGGATGACCATTTTCTAAGTGCATTGGAGATCATCCACGACAAAATGTTTGATTTGAAAATCCATGGCATACATGTTCAATTTCGAACAATATTCCAATCTTAATGTCAAGTTCACATGAACAATTCGAGGTGGATGAGTGCTTATGGTTTTTTGCAGTTTTATTATTCATGATGCTCTTGAAGTATTTGATCGGTGGTTATACTCTAAGAAATTGTTCGATACCAAAGTTTGGAATTTTCTTCACATGTTATTATATGCACCACATATACAATTATGCTTTGATGATCTATTTGCTTGATGATTCAATCAAAAAAACAAAAATAATCTATTTGCTTGACAATTTTCTCCATGCACGACTTAGAGCATGGTAAGATGCATTTATCTTAGAATGTTTATGCACTCGCAAAGAAACATGAATAGCATCATTAAATTCTTTTATGTCTGATTTCTGCACATATACTTTTTAGAGACAAGAACGTTGTTATAGTATTTTTTTTTTATTTTCTAAAGCCATTTGTGTTGATTTTTCTGGTGCTATAGTTATTTTTTTAGGTCATAGTGAGCCCAAGATATTTGTAGGCATATAGGGGTGTAATTCATATCGAGTCATATTGTATATGGTGAGGTCAAATGTGGATCAAGTCAAAAAAATCCCTGCTTAAATCTAATTTGTTTATTAAACGAGTCAAGATATAAAAAAAAAAAATCTTTTATATTTAGGAGATAAGTAATCTGATCCAACTTATTTAATTTGTTTAAGAAATAGAATGGGTTGACAATAAATATTGTTGGGAGTAAATTGGCTCTCGCTGAAGTATATATGGTAAAGTCAGGCCTTGATGCAGCAACATCTAAAGTCACAATGTTCGAGTTCGAGGTCCAATCAAGTCGACCCCCTGGTCTATACAAGTTCTTAAAGATTGGCCTTCAAATGCAATTAAATTCAGAACTTCAGTCAAGGATAGTTCATCCTGGAAATAATGACTGCTCCCATCAACGTTCGATTTTGTATAGTAGCCAAACTTTTTTACTCCAACTTTCTAATCTTATCTGAATAACTGCAGATCCTGCTAAGACTACACTGTAAACTTCAAGTCATATTGCTCCATTTATAAATTATGTCGAGTCATATTATATACGGTAAGATCAAATGTGGATCAAGTCAGACAATCCCTACTTAAATTTGATTTATTTATTAAATAAGTAAAAATTTGAAATATGAATCTTTTATATTTAGGAGACAAGTAATATGATCCAACTTGTTTAATTTGTTTAAGAAATAGATTAGGTAGAACAATAAATATTGTGGGGGGTAAATTAGCTCCCATTGAAGTATGCTAAAGTTAGGCCTTGATGTAGCAACATCTGGAGTCATAATATCTAAGTTCGAGGTCCAATCAAGTCAACCCCTTAGTCCAGACAAGTTTTCGAAAATCAGCCTCCAAATGCAATTAAGTTCAGAGCTTCAGTCAAGGATGGTTCATTCTGGAAATAATGACCGCTTCCGTCAATGTCTGATTTTGTATAGTAGTTGAACTTCTTTACTCCAACTTTTCAATCTCATCTGGATAACTATAGATCCTGTTAAGACTACACTATGAACTTCGACCGAACGAACTTAAGCAAACAAAAGAATCTTGTCATCAACCTAGATCTCATCTTTAATCTGGGATAAGCAGCAACTACTTCGCAAGCACTGAACCTCAGTACTCGTCCATCCAAACTTCAAGCCGATCTTGGGCATTGGTCGAACTTCATCAAAGCAACTTGGTTGCAATCCTAATTGAACAGCCCACTACTCCTTTCCAACTTCCATCTCTCCAAATCGAAGCATCAGTGTCCACCATTTTTTGACCTTGAATACGATCGAGCTTCTAAAAGTAGTTAGAATAGTTCAGTCAAGAATCATATGCTGAGCCTAACCTACCAACTCATCACATTCGACTTAAAGGCCGAACTCCAAGCTCAGCCAGTCTGATATTAAGCTCCAACGACTTAACTCAGCATGAACAATCCACGAACAAGCTCGAAAGCCTTCGGTCTTTCGTCCGAACTCTAGCAAATAGTACCCAACGGTCAACAAATTGCAACAAACGACAGTCCACTTTTCGTAACAAACTCTTAACGGTCCGAACGACCTACCGACATTCTATTATAGTTGTCATGATCAATTTATTACATGCTCCATTTATAAATAGAATCCTTCAGATAAGTCTCCCTCTCTAAGTTCTCATCTCCATTCCAATCTCTTGTATACTTCATTCTTGTTGGTCAGAAAACTAACTTGATTATCGGAGGATGCACATCGGAGCTATCTACCTCTGATCTGGATTTTATCTTACAAGTTTCATCGATGAGATCTCCACCTCCACACGTCAATGGTCGTCTATTTTTTGCACTAATAAATATGTATAACTTGTTTTATCTATTTTCCATGCCTAGAAATATTGTAGCTTCACTATATATCCATTTCTAATCTTGGATTTCCAATGGATACCTCAGTTTTTATTTAAGAATATTATTATTATAGTCTTTCTATTTTAGTAAAAAAAGGATAACAACAAGAATGTTGCTAGATCAAGCCTCTAGTTTTTAGAAAGCTAGTCATTAAGTATTGTACATAAAAAAGAGATACAATAATATCCGTAAACCAAAGATTTTTTTTGGAAAAAAAATAATCAATGCCACTTGATAGATTCTATTAATTAAAAAAAATATCAAATAATCTATAAGCCTACCAAAAATTTGATAATCTATTTCACAAGTACATGAAATCGCTCAAGTAATACAATAATGAATAAGAAATCATTCCTACGATGACTGAGTTTAATTACAAAAAATGAATGCTAATTCTATTAATATCTGAATTATCAAAACTAAATGATAATAAAAAATAAATTTAACTAAAGTTAAAATTAACTCTAAAGAACATAATAAAAACTGAATCAAAATTCAATTGATAAAGCACTAGGTTTTATCTGATTTTACTTGGACCAATTATCAATTACAGCTATTTTGATTAACAATCTATATTTAGTTATTCATACAAGGATCAATAATTCTAAATTATTTAATAATCTCTTTCGAGACTTATTAAAAATACTAATTAAAATCTATAATCTATTTTTTAATAGTAAAATAGATTTTAATTAGTTCATTAAGTATAGTAATTATTTTCAAGATTTCATAGGTCAAATTTTTTACTTTCGCTCCAAATATTATTCCTATGATGCTTGTTATTAACTCTAATTTATAATATTCTTTTTCAGTATCAATTATAAATCAAAATCAATCAAGTACCAAAAATAATAATATTTAAAAGTATTAAGTATAAATAACAAGCAATTGCATTAATAAAGAAAATTAATACAAGATTCTGGAATGAAATTGAATCCAAGCTACATTAGGTACCCTAGCTAGAAATTTAGGTTTTCATCATATCAAAATCAAACTCAAGTTTACTTAAATAAAAATCCAAAAATCATCCTAATAATGAGTTCTAAAAAATAATTCAAAGTAGATAAGGGAAAGAATTAAAAATTCTGAAGAAATTGCAGAACCGAATGAATCCCCTCTTCAAATCTTTCAAATACTTAAAACTTTTCTTACTTGATTTCTAGCTTTCAAAGATGATTCTCCCTCCTTCACTTACTGGTGTTTTAGGATTCTTAAATAGGACTAGGACAAGGATTAAGATGGTATTTTTTTTTATGATTTTATTTCATGTATAATTTTTTTTATTTAGTATAGAATCTCTCCTTATTTAGATAGGCTTCAAGCAACCACCAGCCATCTACTCCATATGCCATCCAAATTTTCTGACTTTATTCTGATGTCCATGGTAAAAGGAAGAAAGGAGGCGTGGTTAATCAAAGAAGAAGGATTCCTTCCTTCTTCAGCCTTTCTGAGTCCACAAATCTGCAAAATAAAGTAAGGTTTCAACCATCTAAATTAGGTTTTCTAAGAATTGGTCTCAAATCTTTTTAAGTTTGCTCCTCATGCAGAATTAGTTTGGACTCTGATTTTCAACCATTTAATTCTTTCCAAGATAGCTCTTTGCTATCCAAAATTGGTTGCTATATCATGTCTCTGTGCCAAGAAAAACTAAGAAGAATCTGAGTGTATCGGGTGTTTCTTATTATGTCCAACATTGTTACCAACTTCAACCTATTATAGCCACCTCATTTGAAATCCAAATTTAATTCTATAAATTATGTTCCTTTCTTACTTATCTCAGAATTTTGTAAGATCTGGTCTTACTTAATTTGGAGTCCTGTAGCTTGACTTTTAGAGATCCTCATGCCAAAGTATCCAGAATTAAGATTGGCTGACTAGATGAAAGAGATTAAGATGACGCCAATAAGGATGAGATGTGGGATCCATTAATATCTTTGATTTGATTATTCTACTTAGAGATGGACTCTGATTTTGATGCAAGATCTTATTGAATTGGACTCAACCAATTATACTTAATTTGACCTTTAAAGCATAGTTAAGCCCAATTAGGTATGACCTAGCTCAATTATCTATAATTGATATAAAACATATCAGGTTCTTACGTTTATTAAGTTAATTATTATACCAATTTTATCAAAATCATTAAAAACTAATAATAACAATTATTATAAAAATGCAACACATCAAATCTACTTACAACTTAAAGAAGAAGATGTATGGGGATGGGGAAATCCATCAAGATAATGCTTAGTATCAAAGCAGAAATCCTCTACAAAAGACGAAACTAGGTGCTCTTTCTATTGTCCACCTTGCCAAACTAGATTGCCAAGCAAAAGGCAAGAAAGGATGAGCATGATGAGGGTGTCTTGAAAAAACATGCCTTAAGATTGGGTGAACTACTTGATGTTCTCAAGGGGGAGCACTATAATGATAAATATTTAGTACAATCTTGGAGCTCATCACCCAATCTTCGCCACCACCATCACCCCCTAAGAGGACACAACTTCGATTTGCCACCCACCATGGCCATAGAAAGCATTCAGCCATGATGAGGCCATGGCATGCCCCTCATCCCTACGTCACATTATCAACATCTAGAGGGAGAGATAGAGAGAGATGATGCAGAAGAGAACTATACTTGGACTCTAGTGTTTGGATACCGGGTTGAAAGATGAGGAGGAGGTGAAGAAGAGAGGATTGGAATGAAAAAGAATGAGGGAACTAGCATTTCCAAGTAGGGGAGGGTTAAGGAGGGTTGGTGGTGGTGCATGGCAATGAAGAGCTGGGAGGGTTGGATGGCACTATTTCTAATTCTAACATTCCAAGTTGAAGATAGAACTCGAGAGAAGTGGAGAACTTTTCAGAAACTAAGTTCCAACTTAAGTATAAGGTTATAAGCAAGTTTGTATTAAGAGAATCGGATTTAAGCACAAACTTAAGCAGATAAAATAAATGAGTCACCATCCAGGAATCAGAATTTGATCCATTTAATAAAACATGTCAAAATAGATCATCCTATCTATAATTTGAACATGTTTAGCCCAAATCCAAACCTATTCATGATAAGTTGAATATGAATCGAGTTGATGAATTGAGTCATTTTACCAGCTTTCTAGGTGAGAGTTAACATGAAAAAATTTACTATTTTTCATAAACTATGTAGCTTGAATCTCAATAAAAAAAATAAAAATTAGAACTGACAATATAAATAATACATTAAAGGAGTCCAAAATACCTTGTGATTGTTTTTTCTTTTTCAAGTACTTAGTATTTTTCTTTTTTTGGACCCTTCTCAAGCCCTAGTAGATGCTCTTCCCAAGTCTTAACAGATGCCCACCTCCTCGTTGCCACCTCCCACCCGTCTCCACTATTGCCTTTCTCTCTATCATCATCGGTGTTGGCCTTCCCCCTCCAATCTCCCTCTAGTGCTTTTCTTCTTACAGATCTCCAAAAAAGAGAGATGCCAACCTCCTCCCTACTCTCCTTGCAGCCATCTCCCACTGATCTTCAGCATTGGCCTCCGCCTTTGATCTCTGAAAAAGAGAAAAAAATGAAAAAAAAAAGAAATGATCAATCTATATAGAAAAAGGTCTTGCCTTTTAATTTTTCCACCTCTCCTTTGTTTTCATTGATTTTTTTCTATATTTTTTCATGATTTTTCCTCTACTTTTTTCATGACTCTCAATAGGGTGGGAGGCTCAGAGTGGCCGGAGGGCCTAATAGAGAAATTTAGATGATGGCTGGGGTTTTTTTTGAGCAGAATCTAGAAAGCAAGATTGTTCCTCTCTCTAAGAATTTATTATAAAAAAAAGTACTATATTGTTTAGATATAGAATATAATTTGTAATTAAGTTTTGACTTTTATGCTTGTTGATGCAGAATCTGATCGACGCCGAATTGAACTAGAGTTGAAGAAGAAAAGATCATCGTCGGTGATCTGCAAAATAAAGTTTCGCCCGAAGTCGATGGTGGTGGCTCCGGTAGGACCCTCCAACGATTAAGTCAGCTCTTCTGGTCAACAGAAATTGAGTGCTCAGATAAGAGTTCAATAGAGTTTTAGGAAGGAGAAGAAAGCTTGGAGAAAACGTATCTGAAGAATCATTTTTATAGATGAAGCTCGAAGTAGATTGATAGTGATAGCCGTAGCCGTCCGATAACTGATCGCTCAGAACTGCATGAGAGGAATGCCACCTGCAACAGACTGATAGTGGCAGTCGTAGCCGTCTGGTAGCTGGTCGCTCAGGACCATGTGAGTGGGGCGTCGCCTGCAGTGGACTGATAGTGACAGTCGTAGCCATCCGGTACTGAGTCGCTCGAAGCCACGTAGAGGGGTGAAGAGCTTTGACGTATGTCAATTTCAGAGAAGTTTGGACTCCTAAAGAAAATACGGTTAGAGGTGATCATCCAGGAGGAATGCTACTTGAAATTTGAAAGTAATCCGTTGGAGGAATCCGGATGGAGTTTGACTGATGGAGAAGTTCAAAAGGAGTCCGACTGGTGGAGAAGTTTGGCTGAAGGAGTAGTTCAAAAGAAGTTCAACTCCTGAAGAAATTCAACTGAATGAGAAGTCCGGAAGGAGTTGGGCTTCTGGAGGAATTCGATTGGAGGAGAAGTCCGAAAGAAGTTGGGCTTCTGGAGGAATTCGATTGGAGGAGAAGTCCGGAGGAAGTTGGGCTCATGGAGAAATTCAACTGAAGAAGAAGTTCGAAGGAAGTTCGGCTCTTGGAAGAACCCAATTGAAGGAGAAGTCCTGAATGAGTTGGACTCCTAGAGGAATCCGACTGAAGGAGAAGTTCGAAAGAAGTTAGGCTCCTAGAGAAATTCAATTAAAGAAGAAATTTTGAAGGAGTTGGGCTCCTGAAGAAATCCGACTGAAGGAGAAGTCCGAAAGGAGTTTGGCTCCTGGAGAAATTCATCTGAAGGAGAAGTCTGAAAGGAGCTCTGCCGCTAAAGAAGTTCAGCCATTGAAGGAGTTCGGCTAGGGCTCAGCTGTTGAAAGAGTTCGGCTGGGGTTCGGCCGGCTGAAGGAGTTTGGCTAATATCCGACCGCTGGAGGAGTTTGGTTGGGATCCGATCATTGGAGGAGAATTTTCGATCGAAGCTCTTCCGTGATTACCAGTTGTATTAGACTAAGCATCATATTGGATTTCGACAGGAGCGGAGTTTATCCCCAATAATGCTCATATGCTAAACATTTATGAGCACACATTTTATATGAAAAATACAAGTATTTTTTTCAAAAATATTGATTTAAGAGCAAATATACATAACATTGAAATATTGAAAAAAATTTAAAAAATAATATATAAAAAAATATTATAAATCATCAAATATTTTTTTATTTACTATATAATTATTATAATTTTATTTATTTTTTATTTGTTATATAATTATTATAATTTTATTTATTTATTTATTTGTTACAACACCATTTTTTTTCCTCTGAACCACACGCCAAAGGCCCTACCACGTAACGTTTATCCATTGTGAGAGAGCTTCGCCAAGGATCTTAGATCATCATTGATAATTTTATCTTGGTTTTGCTAAATTAGTCTAATCAAATCTAAACCACATCTATTTATAGTAGAGTTGACAAAATATGACCTGACTCATCAACTTGATCTGTATTCGATCCATTATAAATAGGTTTAAATTTAGACTATATGGATTTAGATCTTAAATAGATCAACTCATTTAATATTTGAATCGAATTTAAATTTTAGATATTCAATTCATTTAATTTATTTAATATTTAGATTGAATTAAATTAGATAACTTATTTAAATTATTTAACTTATTTAATTTATTTAAAATATATTTAATCTATTTAAAATTTGATTAATATATTTTTGATTCATTTAATTCGATCTATTTAATTTATTTAACTAGTTTAATATAATTAACCTAATTTGATATGTTTAACAAACGAATTAAATCGGATAACCTATTTAATAAAAAAAATTAGTTTAAAATTAAAATTTTAATTTATTTAATAAATAGATTAAATTTTTATTAATAAGTTTTTTGATCTAATCCATATTGATCGATCCAATTGCCATCCTTGGTCGGGTTCATACAAAGATCATCTGGTGAGCTGGGTCGGGTTTGGAGCTTGATCTGGATCCGTAACCCAACCCGTTTATTACTATCTATACAATATAATAAACGGTAGTCCAGCTCTCTCTTAGCACGCCAAGTGTCGGTTTTTTTTTTTTTTTCTCTCTTTTCCAAGCAGCGGCAGCGTATTTTAGTTTGGTTCTTTTTTTCCCCTTCAAACCCTTCCCAAGCCCTCGCGGACGCCCACCTCCTCGCCGCCTCCTCCCGCCTCCTCCCGCCTCTCAACTGTCGCCTTCCTCCCTATCATCACCGGCGTCGGCCTTTCCCCTCCAATCTTCCTCAAGTGTGTTCTTTCCCACGGATCTCCGAACTGACTTCCTCTCTGCTCTCCTCGCCGCCACGTTCCGTCACTGGCGTCGGCCTTCCCCTCCGATCTCCCTCAGGTTCTTTGCTTCCCACATCTCCGAAAAAGAAAAAAAAAAAAAGAAAGGAAAAAACCAATCTATGCGGAAAAAGGTCTTGCTTTTTAATTTTTTTCCACCTTTCCTTTGTTTTCGTTGATTTTCCTATATCTTCTTTTATTGTTTTCGTTGTTTTTCGTCTGTTTTTACAATTCTCAGTCTTCCGTGAGTAGGAGATTTGGAGGCGCCGAACAGGGAAGTTTACGATGACTTAGGATTTTTTCAATGAAATTATATGAAGCCGAATAGAGAAGTTTAGACGATGGCTAAAAGATTATTTCAGTGGGATTTGGGAAATTGTGTGAACTGAGAATTGGGATTTGTGAGTACACAGACCATAGCTTACATGATTTCTATGTGTAAATCAGTGACCGAAACTCTCATATGGAAGAAGCAGCGGTGCCGCCTCCTCCAGCGCCGGCGCCAGCGCTGGTCCAACAACCGCCGGCCAGTTCTTGGAGCTCGATTTTGCAGAACAAACCGGCCGCCAAGCCCCTGGAGGAGATCTCGAGCCGGGTGTTTGGGAGCCGCAACTCGAGTAAGGGGATTGCGGTGGCAGTGGTGGACGCCAACGCCATAATTAATGGAGGCAGGCTCGTCAGCAGCGCTGACAAGTTTGTGTCGGTGAGGGAGGTCTTGGATGAGGTGCGGGATCCAGCGTCCCGCCATCGCTTATCCTTCTTGCCTTTCCCTATCGAGACGATGGAGCCCTCGCCCGAATTCATCAAGAAAGGTGAGATCTTTAGGCCCTTTTGGAACAATTCATATTGTATATGCGTGGTCACCGAAGTTAAAAGGTGAGAATTTAGTTTATATTATCAGGGATTCATTCAAATGGTGTTCGATCGGATTTTCTTGTCCTTTGCTATGTTTTCTTTATAAAATTAATAGCAAGGTACTATTTGTGAATTATAATAGCATCAAATCCTTCTTCCGCTAAAGAATCTTTGAATTTGATAATATCTCTGTTGTTCATGACAAGATAGTGCTAGTGTGAATCTTGTCTTGCTTTTATAAATATGGTGGATGCTAAATCATTTATTATGATGTGTTTTGTGGATTTGCTTAGGCGAAACCGGATTTTACTTTATTTGTATCTTTGTGATGAGATTTTCTAGTGATCTGTCAAGCTTATGAATCATGATCTGTCCGGTATGACTAAATATTTTGAATTTGACCGTTAAATTGTTGAATTTGTTTACTTGTATGATTATTTATTTCATTGTGATATGAGATAACCTTAGGGTTTATCATGCTTAACTGCATCAATCTTAGTTCTGAAGAATTTGCTGCAATTATAACTATTTGTATGGATTTAGCAAACTTACTGCTTACTTGCTACTGCAGTTGTCAAATTTGCAAGGGAAACTGGAGACTTGCAGACCCTTTCGGATGTCGATATTAAACTTATTGCTCTGACATATATGTTAGAAGCTCAGATCCATGGGACCAGTCATCTAAGAGAGAGTCTTCCTCCACTTCATGTAGTAAATGTGAAACACCTTCCTGAGGCTGAAATGCCTGGTTGGGGTTCCAATGTGCCTAACCTGGCAGAATGGGAAGTTCTTGAGCAAATAGCAGAGAATGGCTCTAATCATGGATCACGTATACTTCCATTGAAAGATTTGGATGATAATGTTATCCCTATGCCTGGGTCTGGTACAAAGCCCGAGGGACAAGTTGATGAACATCAGTCTTTTGGTAGACGTAGAAGGTTTCTTTTTCCAAAGAAAGAAATTAAACTTGAAGGTAGAAAGATGGTTGCAGATGGAATTGATGCTTCCCTTGGAGAAGATACTGAAAATGCTGATGATTGGAGGCCTGCTGTTAGCCGAAGCACGCACAGAAGATATTTAAGAAGAAAAGCGAGGTGTGAATTGGCTAAGGCAGCAGAGGAAAATGGTCATCCATCCGGTGAGGCAAGCCTGGGTGCTGCAACAACTGGAGGTGATGATATATGTTCTGATGGTGAGTCAGAATGTACCGATTTTATTGAACATAAAAGTTCTGAGGAAACGCATACTGAAAATGATGAATTAAAGGTGGGGAAATCTGAAGAATCTGATTTTTCTGCTGTACAAGAGCATATGATGTTGGAATTTAATGCTTACAAGCCTTCACAAGAAGAAAAAGAAGATGACGACCCTAGTGCAGATACTGCAGTTAGCAAAGGCAGTTCTAGTGATGTGGCTACTGCCACAGAAGTAGATGAAATTGGTGATTTGACTAGTGGCATAGAAGGAGACAAAATTGATATGTGCACAAAAAAATTGGATAATTTAGAAATAACAAGTGTGACTGATGGAAGCGTTGATACATCTTATATAGATGATGGCTGCAGCGAGCAGAGTTGGATGCTCAGGCCTTTATCGGACTCAACTGTGGCCTGTGTTACCAGTGATTATGCCATGCAAAATGTTATTCTGCAAATTGGTCTCCGGCTATTAGCACCAGGAGGGATGCAAATCCGTCAGTTGCATAGGTATGACAATCAACCATTGATTTGACCTGGTGAAGTATTTATTTAGGTGTCTTTTCCATCCAATTTCATAAATTATTTTTTAGCTAACATAAGCAAGTACTTTTTCTTTAATTATTGATTTCATTTGCACATACATGTGTATGTAAGTACATATATACATACATAATTATATCTGTGGGTATGCATGGGTGCCTTTTAATAACACTAGAAGTACATCACAAAAAACCCATGGTTATGGATAAATTATATGATTTTCAGTTAAGATCATGGATATTGTTTTTCATGGCAAATTTAGAATTTCTTTCTTTAAGAGGCCAATTTTTTATAGGTGGGTTTTAAAATGTCATGCTTGCAATAAGGTGACTCAAGAAATTGGGAGGATATTTTGTCCGCAATGTGGCAATGGTGGCACCTTACGTAAAGTGTCTGTGACAGTTGGTGAAAATGGGATCCTTATGGCTGCACGTCGGCCACGAATCATCCTTCGGGGCACAAAAGTAAGTACCCTCTTTTCTACCTCAGTGGTCCTGCAGATTTGTTTTTGCAATTGCTGTCATGACTTATGAAATGTTGATCCTAAAGGTATTCTTGCCTGTACTTGATTATTTTAATTACTAGAAGATGTTCTTGAATGTGCCTTTGGTCGGCAACTAAGGTTTTTTTTTTTTAACTGACACAAGCATGCTGAATTATTTATATTATCTTGAGCACTGCTGCTTTTGGTTGATCTGGAGCTTCTGACAAGCTTGACTGAAAGTACTTTAGATACCATGCATGTCAAACTATGTGATTCACTTGATATAGAAATTTCATGAGCAGATGTGAAGCTATAGTGTTAGCCAAGATAAAGTTGGTGCTGGTAGTATTTAGCTTAGGGGGCCAGGAAGCATCTTGCAGCAAGTGCAATAGCATAAACCATACCCATTCTGGGTGTAGAACCTGAAGTGAAGGGTCCTGACTATAGAGCAGCACTTTGAAACAGTGTTGTTAAAGGCCCTAGGCGCTAGGAGTCTTTGGAGCCTAGGTGAGAGGCACAGGCGTGCGCTTGAGAGAAGTCGAGCGCCAAAAATAGAAAGATAGAGAACTAGCTATAGGCAATTCTAGCAAGTAAAAACTAGTACCTTGTTATTAAAAAGTAAAAACTAAAAACATAAAAAGATCTAGCTATAGGTAAGAAGTCCAGCATATAAAAATTAGCTCTAATTCAAAAACAATTAAATAAATGCTTTCTAAATTCCTAATTGGCTGATCCTCCTCATCATTAAGCAAACTAGCTTCATCATTTTCTTCTTGTTTCTATCCAATGTTTTTCTCATACTCATCATCATTCTCCTCTGATTCATCTACAAGCTACATTTGGGATGGTCTACTAGACTTCGATCTTGATGATGACGTTGAAGCTCCCTCTTTGGAAAATGTTTTCGCATTAACTCTAGTGTGATAAGCAGGCTCATAAGCTCCAGAAACTTCGGCAACAAGATCCTATGTCAAACCATTATCATTATCACTAAAAACTTGTTCTTATTCATCATTTCTATTTTGTATGATCTCTTGTTCTTATTCATCATTTCTATTTTGTATGATCTCGCTTCATTCTTCCAGTCAACCATTGTCAGTTGCGACTTGGATCACATTTGCTTCCCCAACTTCCTGTATGACATCATCAATTAATTTAAACAGAATATCTACATTCTTTGAAAAATCAGAAGCATCAATGGATTTTAGGAAAACCAACTCTCTGAACAATGCAGAGGCATGCATCTAAGGCGCCTACGTTGCGCCTAAGGGCTGTCGCCTTGCCTAGAAGGTACAGAGGTGACAGCCTTAGCGCCTGAGGCGCGTCTTTAATAACACCGCTTTGAAATATGGTACATCGTTCTCTTGGTAAGTTTCTTGAACCTTCTTCCTGTCATTCACCATTGACTCATTATCACAGACATGACCCTAGAATGAAAATAACAAGCTTAAGTGATCCTTTCCATATTAGCCTCTGTTTGTAACTCTTCTTCTTCTTTTAAAAAAGGAGGGTGGCGGTTAAGATAGTTTGGCTTTTTCAATGTTACTTCACCTAGGCTATAACTGCCATGGGGAGCTTTTCTGTTATGATTCCATTGTCGTTCAGAAGACTTGAGAGTTGCATTCTTAGGGTGTCTACTGCAAATCCTGTATTGAAACAGAGCACCAACAGAGATGGTACGGATGTAGTGTATTCTCATCTTAGTTCAGTCATATTAATGACAGTAATGATCGAGGCTGAATTTCTTGACAAATACCATTGATGGTTCCTCTATTATTGATATGACTAAATTGTAGTGTCTATTATAATACAATAGCCTTAATTTCGTGATTTGTAATTTCAACCTTTGAGTTTGGAAAGCATATCCCCACACTATCAATCACTTCATAATTTTCTAGGCAAAAAATTCAGTGATTTTACCATCCATTCTTGGCTTCACTGAGGCCTTTGGTTGATTAGATAGAGAAAAAAAAGTTTGTTGCAGGTCACACCCCCCTCAAAAAAAGGGAGAGAAATTAAAAGAAAATAATGAACTAAAATTCTATCCAAACAAGCCTAAAATTTATCCTCTAAAAGATAGTGATCGGAGAGAAAATAACAAACAGACAATGGTTCAGGATAGTTTAATCAACTTAAACCATTTTCTCTGCAACTTTCTCTGTAATAGATTCAACCAAACATGAAGTTCTTAATTTTCATTTCTTTTCTTCTGATTTGCTTTTTCGTTTTTCTGAGCAACCCAACGAAGCCTGAATGTTTAGGTTCAAAATGGCATGTGACTAGGAAATAAGATTTAGAGTATGTTACATCTTGAGCTCTGGTAGGCATAATTTAGCCATGTTGAAGATGATCAAACAATGATAAACAGTCTTGTCAATGGTCCGTTTAATCACATTTAAGAATGGGTATTCTTTGCAATTGTAGGCCATTTCTGTGTCCACCTTGATTGTAGGAAATTTTTTCTGGCTGCCTTCAGTAGGTATTGAATATGCCATTTTTCGGGCAATGAGGGCTGCGCCTCTTTGTTCCTCTAAGATTATCTTGGAGTAGGAAGGAATCTTTGGAGATTATAACATTTGCTATCATGTGAACTTTTTTTGTCCATTTGGATGCAATATCATGTGAACTTATTAATCAGTCAAATGTGGTTTCAAGATTCTTAGATTATCGAGACCTCGGTTCAATTTCCAATGTGATTTAGAGTCACAACTGGTTAACAAGATTAAAAAGGTTTTGAAGTATGATATTTTATCGTTGGCCAGAGGTATTGTGTGCTCAAATGCCACCAAGTTTGAGCATGCTACTTTTTAATCTTATACCTAAGAAGCTGTTCCAGAGTTATTTCTGTCGTCCTGAGGAAGGTGGAGTGGTTGACACAATTTGAATTAGGGAAACAAATCATGGAAGAGTTCAATATTTATGAGTACTGGAATTTTGTCCTCTGGATTTAACTATTATTTTGAACAGAATCAGTTCCTGGACCTTCTGATGTGGGTTTAAGGTTTATGGAGTCTGCGATACATACCACCATGAAATCAATGGTTATGAGATTTCTTCTTCCAGAACATCTCTAATGAAAGGCATTTTTTTGATGAAGATTGGTTCTATATATTGGAGCTTTCCTTTCATCAATCAGTGCATGTTACATTATGTGTTTAATTTATGGCCACCTAGCCTGTTATTCTATCAAGCATACTTGTAGCCTTTTCAAACTTCTGAAATGCTAGACGACCTTTTGTTTCAATTTTAAAATGGCTTTATGGATAAAATAGTTTGTTGCGATTCTTTTCTATTGTAAATTTTAATGTTGTCGTCAGTGTGGTGCATGATAATTTTCATTGTGCAGTTCTCAATACCCTTGCCTCAAGGTGGTAGAGAAGCCATAACCAAAAACCTCATCTTACGAGAAGATCAACTACCACACAAACTTCTGTACCCTAGATCAAAGAAGAAACCAGCCAAGCAGGTGGAGTCATCTTTCATTTTTGTCATCCGCTATTGTAAATTCTGCAATCTGCTGCAATAGAGTCATCTTTCACCATTATTTTTTTTTTTTTAAAAAAAATCATTTATTTGTATATTTAATTAGTTATGCTCTACTCAGATGGTTCTATAATCTTTTTCAGGACCAAGATTTTTTGAGTGTGGATGACATATTTTCTCACGCAGGCGACAAGAGAGCTCCACTAAAGCCTCCGGTGAGGAAAGCACTTGCTGTCTTCAGTGGAAAACGAAATCCTAATGATAATCATTTTTCTCGTCGTAAACATTAAGAACTAGCACTTAAATCCAGTAGTTGGATGCTTTTATCTTTGAGAATTTTGGTGAAAGTAGAATGCTTTTGATATTTGTTGACACTATTATTTTCGCTTGCCTGCTAAATATGTTTGATTCAGATGGCATATATTAATCAAAGCTTGAGAAGTTTTCGGGAATGTCATGATTCATGAAGTTTTATGTGGAACATTTCTTTCTAGATGGGGATGGTCCATGCTTGCCAGCGTGAGTTGGAGCGTAAACTAGCGTCTTTGAGCTTTTGTTTCTTTTTATGTCCAAGTCCTGTTTGGAACTAAAGTTGGGGCTAGAAGAGCCAATGTTGGTTATTTGGTTGGCTCAAAATAGAGCGAAATTGGTGTCATACCCTAACTGGGACATGGCCGATGGTGGTTTCGGCTCAGGAGGCCGAAGGACAAAGTCGTTGGCATTTGCAAGGTCTTGGTTGCACTTTTATTTGGTCACTTTCGAGTATCCAGACCAACTTGACGAGGTTGTTTCATCTTGTTTCTAGTCGCTACGCCTGCATGCAGTCGGAGGCTGAACTGCGACATCATCCGTTCGCTCACTATTTTTTCCTTAGGACAGCATGCATGTGTGTGTGTGTGTGTGTATGTGTGTGTGTGTGTGTATAATACATTTAAATCGATCGTATGCAATATTCAAGGCTTTGAATTCTCTCTCTCTAATGGTGGGATGCAATTGCGGGCTTAGCCACGAGTTCAAGAAGTAGTGGTCCAACGACTTCAGTTATTTCCTAGAGAAATTTTTATTGCACCGTGCATGATGATTGGTGTGCACGGAGGTTCCATCTTTTTATTATTATTATTATTTAAATCCCTCCCAGCGCCCCGTCCCCCAGGGCGCGTGTGATCCAATCACCGCGCATTGTGCATAAAGAATTTTTCTATTTCCTAACCAGCCTTGCATCAAATATTCTAGCTTTCAAGCCGTTTACCCTTGGTCTTCCCTCCAAGCGGATACTTTTATGAACCGATCCATCCCGACGGTTCTGAGTTCTGAGAACCAGAAAGAAGCAATCAGCTAGAATTCTTCACGTTCGTGCTCTCTTCTCGTTATTTTTATGCTCTCCACCAATGGTGAAGTTGATGGTCCCGGTGCATGCTTTCTCGAAAAGATGGAATTGGAGCCATCAAAAAACCGGGGCATGCAAGCATCTCTAGAGTTTCACCACGCCAAAAATGGTTCTATAACCAAGAGAACACAGGTTTAATGGGTGAAACAGGTATTTTTTTATGCGTATGATATGAATTGCCAGTGTGCTGAGCTAAAAGTTACAATAACAGTAGCAGCAATGCCCAAGGCCAGGAGACTCCTTGGAAAGGAAAACTGCTGCCAAGCTAAATTTTCATTGAACGTTGTTTGCATCAATTATCTTTTGGAGGATCAGGTTTGACACACAGACTCACCTCACAGCGTATAACAACACGACACAGTTTCATTTTAAGATAAATTAGCTTGCCTCTCTCTTCAGCCACCTGCAGTCAGGCTATAACCATTTGGTGACATTCAAATTGGACCGTTAGAACCCAGAAAACAGCTCCTTAGCATTTACTAATTTGCAAGCTTCACAGGTTATCTGAACAATCAATCAAAAAGTATACAATAAAAGCCAGCACTCCCTAGCATACATCTCTGCAGCTTCACAATACAACTGCCGTACATCGAAGAAGGACCAAAAAGAAATGAAAAACATCAAAAGAATGTGAAACAAGAAATTTCATGTGTATGTTATAAATTTACGGTGTGGACGATCGATGACTATGATGATAAGGCTAGCTCTGCCCATGCCAAAGGAGACTCCTTGAGAAGGGCAGCTGCTGACAGGTCGATTCCATTCTCCAGCACAGCACTTATTATTTGCATTGATGGCCTCTTGGAGGGATCAGGTTCGATGCAAAGACTGACCACACTGCATATTACAGCAATGTCATCACTCTTGACATTTTTCAGTTCAGGGTCAACTAGCTTGCTTATCTCCTCTGGATTCTGAAGATACTGCAAAGCCTGGGACAGAGAATTATATTATATGTATCAGAGTGATCTGATCTCGCACAACAGCAGTGGTTTTATTGACCATAGGAATAAGAAATAAATAAGATTCTAACACATAAAGTTGGCCTGTTTTATGTTTTTCTTTTATGCGTGCAATCTCTTTTTCTTGTAAATGGACCGTGATGTTGCTTTTTTGAACGAAAAGGACAGCAAGGACCCGGCGGCACCAACTGAAGTTACCGAACAAGCTGTGTATTCTGTGGGTATGCTCAACTAAAGCATCTACGAGAAACAAAAGCTGAGATCCAATTCATGCACAGAATAATGTATTTATAATATTGCCAACCAGTTTCAGAGACATTAGCATGATTTTGTTAAATAGTACCAGTATCAAGTCAGCTTCTGCACTTGGATCTAATGTGCAGCTTCTAGACCTTTAATGGACTAAAGAGTTGATCCATGTGATACAAACTGTAAACCAATTCCATATATCCACTAAATAGTTGTCCTCTCAGGATTGAAGAGAACATGTGTCTACGGTCCTCTTTTTCAAAACGACTAATTTACCTTCATAATAGTGACGACAAACATGATCCTTGGTTGATGTGTCTGGTATTAAGAATCATGGTAATGTTCATAAAACACAGGCATTGCCCATCATGAATTGCTAGTTTCAAACAATAATAATCTTGTGTTACAATTTCAAAATGGCACGAACAGAGAGATGCCTTACCCAATCCACCAAGTAACCTCTATCTTTGCAGTATGGAGGCCTTCCGCTGATTAATTCTAGTAAAAGCACTCCAAAAGCATACGTGTTTCCCTGGACATCCATATGTCGTTGCTCTAATGAATTTGAATATCCATGGAAAGGACCTCCACTAGTGATGTTACCAGAATTCTTTTCAGATTGTGAGAATATCATTTTCCAGCTCTCAAAATCAACCAACTGCATGGGTGAAAATATGGTTAGATGTTCTACTCTGGTTTTCTGCTTTTTTAAAGAATTTAGTTGCAAAGAAGATTACCAAAACTAATCACCCATACAAGACAAGGAGTACAACAACAAAAACCCAAGAAATAAGAAGAAGAACAGCCACTCAGGCCAGGAGCAGAAACTGCGTTCCTTAAAAACTTATGACAGACTGGATGATAACTCAGATAGAAGCTATCAATCTAATGGATGGAAGTCAGTAGCGAAAAGCAAGGGACAGGATATCTTCTGAAGTTGCTTTTCAATAGAAAACCATAAATAGCCCATTACTAGAAAAAGGTGGGAGAAGGAAATTAACTGGAAAAACTAAAGCACTTGGATTGAGGGACAGATTTCTATACTAAGATCATATATATCTGCAAAGAGTGATGCAGCAGCATGCATGAGCAAAGGCATGAAACTAAACTCCTACACCCCCCTCCCCCCGGATACAAAAAAGGCCCAAATAAAAGCAACAACACCTTTTCTTTTTCTTTTCTTTTTTTTTTGGGGTATAAACAACAGGGATTGGTCCATCTATCTAAAATTGGTTTTGTAAAGCTGCTTTATCAATTTTTTGTGCCATAGGTCGCCTGACTGTGTTGCAAATGCATATTTTTCCAAACTACCTATAGTACTAGTTCTTAAATTGAAAGGATCTGCAATAAAACTTCAGATTATTTTTTCTCCAAAATTAAAAAGGACTTTCATGTAGAACACTCTCACAGCTTATCCTCAACTGAATACTTGGAAAGTCATATTTAATCATCAAGCAATGCATAAAGGACTCCAAGAGGAGAAAAAAGAATAGTTATGTTTGGCTAATTCCTAATGAATCTCCTGCATATGATAACCATTATACGAACAGAGATATCCGCTAGTCATGGTGCCAGATGGGAAAAGAGAAAATCTGGCAGAAGCCTCTGATCAGTTCAGAAGCAACATAGTCAGAGATCCTGAACAAACAATAATGAAAAATTCAAGGTGAATATGATAACAGATAAATAAAAGAAATCAAAGACAAATTCTTCTTTACCTAGTTTTCTTTTAAAATAAGCTCTCTAATTCTTTCTATAACTCCAAGGCAACTGACAAAAAATATCAAAGATAAAATACAATAGTATCCATATGCATACAAGCCCATACCTTTGGAGAAAAATCTTCAGTTAGATATACTGCACTTGAGTTCAATTCAGATATAGTAAAAGGAGGCTGCAGCTCTGTGTGTAGATACCTAAGCCCACGTGCGACTCCAAGTGCTATTTTCATCCGTCTAAGCCAGGATAGTTGGCATCCATCACCATCTAAAATGAAAATGCAACATGTATATTTGAAATCCCAAAGCATGTAAAGCTATGCAATCATGATTAACAAAATAGAAACTTTTTGACTCACAATGAAGGTGTTCATACAGTGTCCCATTAGATGCATATTCAAAGACAAGCATGCTTGAAAATGGATCGCTCTCTTTGCAATAGCCCAGCAGCCTTGCTGTGTTCTCATGATTTAACCTTGCGAAATCTGCAACCTGAAATGGATACCATTCCGTCTCAACATTCTAGTGGAACCTTTCCTGTAAACTGATATTGATCTTGAAAAATTTATTACCTTAGACTGAAAGAAAAATTCAAGGTAGCATGTCCACTGATCTTCCAAGATGCATAATGATATGACAGCAATTTCTGCTCCATCCTTCATGGTTCCCTTATAGACTATACTGTCTGGAGAAGAGCCAATTATGTTGCTGAAATCTTCACAAGCAGTTTCCAGTTCTTGGCGCGTAAACCTTGGCACATTTTTCAGCATTTCACTATCTGTTTGCAGAAACATCCAATAAAAACTGTCACTGCATTTGATTAGTACTGCTGACCGCACAATGCAGCGCTATAATCTAATGAAGAAGGGGAAAAAAAGGTAGCGCATGGCACGAACCGATTGATATTGCTATCTCATCTTTCCACTTCCTGGTTCTCTTCCAAGGGATTTTCACACAGGTTTTCAGTTTACAACTTTTTACAGCAGTTACAACACCAGTTATTAGGAAAACTACCACAAGAACTCCTGTGGTGATTTCCAAAATCAGAAGCCATCCTGGTTGCTGCAGATTTTGATGTTTGTTGCCCTCATGGTACTGTTTATATGTCTCTTTGGCTACCCCCTGGCTTTTTGCAGAACCACCTACATAAAAAACAAACTGGATTGTCATTTCAGATGCATTTTAAACAAATTACATAGAGGAAATAATATACAGTATCCCTGTTTTTAAGTTTAAATGATGTTTCGTATCTACCAGATAATGGAAGAGTAAGATTACTGAATCAACATTGGCTTCAAATAAAATTTAGAAAAAAGAAGGAATAACATACTGCTTTTAAGTTTAAATGATGTTTCATATCTACCAGATAATGGAAGAGTAAGATTACTGAATCAACATTGGCTTCAAAAAAAAAAATTAGAAAAAAGAAGGAATAATATAAAAGAATCTCATTTCACATTATCATATTGCAGTCCTTCTAACAACAACATCTGCTGATCTCCATAGTTTCCTGGTATCATTGTTGCTCTCATCTTCTTTTTCATTTGGGCCTGTAGCAAGCTTCCCCTTTGTTATGCAATGCAAGAATTTATGTATCCAATACTCAAATTTTTAGTGACTGAATAAGAGATAATCTTCACAGTTTCAAAAAGGGCTGTGACAGAAAAAAAAAAGAAGGAAGAGTAATTGGCATATATCCCTGTACTATTGGAATAAATGAAATGCAAATGATGGCAAACCAGCCAACATGGAAGCAGAACAAGTTAAAAGATAATAAAACTTCAATTTTTTAACATTTATAAATTGAATGTCAAGTCCGAAATTTATTAATGATGATTTTGCGGTAACCTAAAAAGCCTTCTAAAGCAGATAAGAAGTGCTGGTCATCTTTTGCAAGAACAACGGGAGTACGGCTGTAGGTTAAACACATAAATTAGGATTTAAGATGTGGTTAGGCTTGTTAACTCAATCAATCCAGTGATGCATCAAGTCATTACGTACAGCATGCAATAATTGATCATTAATTAGATATTTCAAGAGAAAACATTACGCAGGCAATATGATAATTATTCATCTAAAAGAATTCTACAGACCTGATCAACTTCTACTCAGTTGTCTAGTAATTGCCAAGACCCTTTAATTGTCGTTGCAACTGATACAATCCACAAGCTGGTTCATCAATTTATACATTTCACACTAGTGGAACCACAGGGAAGATTGATTGCATTTATACTGATTATAGAATGCATAAGACTTTAAAAGGAGTCAGTCAATACGAAGGAAGACAAAGTAATTCCTGAAATTAACTTATATGCAAAATTCTAGATGAGAAGTTCAAGTGGTGTAATATAGACATCCAGTTTTTATTTAAGTAAATAAAGTACAAATATGAAAAAAAAATACTAACAACTTTTACAGTGTAAGATTGGTATGACCTCTATAAAATTTATGATAAAATCATAATTGTTCCATCTACGATCTATTCATTTGTGTTGCATGATCACACAAGCATTTATGGGCGGAAGCTTCTTTATTTCATTAATTCTTATGCCAGTAGTTACACATGATAGTGAAGTGATATATACTATGTGCTTTGAGAAGGATTGAAGTACCACTACATAGTTGAGAAGACCGCTGCAAGACAGAGTCGCTATCCTGAAAGCAGTTTCCTTGGAAACTTGACCTGTAGATAAATACAAAGAAGGCTGTTAAGCTGAAATGTATTCAAAGCATACATAAGATGCAAGTTGATTGACCTTGGAAGATACTTCAAGCATGGTGGTATTTTTCCAACAAAAAAGTTGTATGAGAAATCTCCAACTTTTAACTGAGATGACCAGCACAGGCCAGTGACATTGTTGTGAGAGGCAAACCTGAATTATTGAAAACTAACCGTCAAAAGTCAAAGCCTTTTAAGAATAAAAAAAATGCAACAAGCACACTCTAAATATATCCAAGGTTTTGAACTATCTAAATAAAGATCGAGTATTGTTTACCCAGAGATTCAACTTTAGGAGTGTTCTATGCAATTCAGTAACAGAAATTAGAAAGCACAAAAAATAGGGGGGAACTCATGAGTTCTCTATCCACTAATAAACTACTCAGTAAAAAAAAAAAAAAAAAGAGAAAGCACAGTTCAGTTGCATCCTTCCTCCCAAGTGGAGAGGGTCCTTGGATCGGCCTTAATCAGGAAGTGTTTCCCTGGAGTTTGGCTACAGGACCAAGAAGTGATGACCTCGTTATATCCAACAAGGACTAGACTGTTTTGCTACTGCTGAATAGAACCATGCACATATTACTAGGTGGGTCAAAAGTTATTATAATGCAGTATAATTGCCATATGTATCATAGTACGGACATTGCTTATATAGATGAATTCAGTTAAGTGCTGTTGTTTTTCCATTTTTCTCTTTAAAAAAGCTTCATTTATTTATCTATGACTGCAGAATTTCACTCAGGTTACTTGAGGAGAAATAGTAAATTTTCTAAACTCGTAATATGTGGAGCCCAGTATGAATGTTGAAAATCACATGATAAACAGTTAATCTTCCGTTTGACAGCAAAAAATTGCATAAGGACAATTCACACATCACACATGAATACCCCAATATACTACAAAAACAAAAGGCATCACTTACATGCCATAAGAAAAACTTAAATTGCTGTTTCCAGGAATTGATCCCTTGAGTCTATTCCTATCCAACCGTAGCTCCATGAGATTCTTCAATTTACCAAGTTCAGGAGGTATATTGCCAGTCAACCCATTGGAATGGAGATTTCTGTGAGGGAAAAAGGCCAAGCCACAAGACCCCCCACCCCCCGAAAAAAGGAAAAATCAGAGAAAAAATAAACAATCAAGATAAACTGAATAAATGTAGGTTCACTTCTTACATTTTTGTAATGTTGGTCAAGTTTCCAAGCTCAGGAGGAATAGGATCCGTGAACCTATTCACGCTCAAATCCAGTATGCTAAGGTTTTTCAACATCCCAATTTGTTTAGGTATGGTACCAAGAAACAAATTGTTATTCAAAATCCTGCAGAACTAGAAAACGTCATCCAAATCACACAATTCAGAAATGAAATAAGGTTGTATAGAGTAATACAACACATACAGTTCTTGCAATGAACTCAGCGAGCCAATTTCTGGTGCAAGGAATCCTTTCAAGGATGAACCGGAAAGATTTCTGCAAAAAACCAAGATCCAATTTCCATGCTTCAGATACCTACCATACAAGAGTACCAAGACATAATACATCCTCCATGTTCATTCATAGCAGAATTTAAGCCAGATAAATACTGACTTTAGTATCATTACACCTCATCAGATAATGGAGAAACATTGTTTCAAGTAGTATCATTATTCATAATCAATGGCTAAACAAAACATCAGTTAATCCTAGCAAATTGTCAATATATCTATCTACAATTATCGACAAATCCATTTGGTCATTCTGATACTAAAGGAGTATTGCTAGGATCTTTAACAGAAGGGGCCAAAGAAGAAATGAAAAAGGCCAGGTATTTCTTACAGAGTGAGCACACTACTCCGAGGCTTTGAGCAGATGACACCAGTCCAGTTGCAGGGATCTCCATCCACAGTATTCCAATCGGATAGAACTGAAAGAGGGTCCTCAAATATACCGCATTTGAAAGCGGCCAGTGCTGAAACTGCAAAGAATCAAGATCCCACTCTGTAAAATCTTCCCAAAATTCAAAAACTCGAAGCTGACCATGTGAACCCAAAATGCAATTCACCTGAAAGCAGGTAGCCATGCAACTGAAAACCCAGAGGACTCAATAATCCGAAAAAGATTAAAAATTCCTCAGCTCCAAGCGCGAGATCCCAACTTTTAACAATAAATGGTAAAAAAGGAATACAATTTAGGAAAACAAAATGATGGAAGAAAAAGGCTGAAACTGCAAAGAATCAATCGAAGAACTTCACCGAATTATCTCAGAATTGTATCAAAAGATGAAATAATTTCAGAAATCAAAAACTTGAAACTTCCCATGTCAACTTACCCAACTTTAAAAAAAAAATTTAAAAAAAAAAGAGAAAAAAAGAAAAAAGAGGGGGAGGGGGGGACCCGAAAACCCAGGTCTCGTTAGCCCAAGATGATTTAAAATCCTATGTTCCAAGCACAAGATCGAAACTTTTATCAAGAAGCAGTGATAAACGACTAAACTTTAGGCAAATGATGGGAGAAAAAGGCCAAATATTCCGAGAACCAAACAACCCACTCCACAAAATCACTTCAAAATCAAAGAATTGAAGCAGACCCATTTGAACCAATAAAGCCATTCGCCTCAAAAAAGCAATCTCATAAATCAAATAACCCAAAACCTAATTAGCCCGACATAGTTACATATCCTCAAGTCCAACAAAAAGACCGAAACTTCCATCAAGAATTGGCAGAAAAAGAATCAAAATTTATAAAAAAAATGTGGAAAAGAAAACAAAGAAAGCAGAGTACGGTGCATACCATCACCATGTAAAAGGGACTCAGAAGGCATGAAGAGAACACCACAATTGATGGCAAGAAGAAGAAGAAGCAGCGGAAACCCCAGTACTCTCATCATATTCCTCACAAGCTGCATTCACATCCTCCCATAGAAAGCCTTGGATTTCCAATCTCCAAGACACAGAAGAAATCAACAAGGCAGACAGACCGAGCGAAAAATGTCACATTGGAGTGGGGAAGACGATCGAAGGAAAGCACCCACATGTGCTACAGAGTAGAGTAGGTGGTGGGTAGAGGAGGAGCAAAGAAAAGAAGACGGGAGCTTGGGAGTTAAAAAATAAACCGCAACGGGGGAAGGGAGAGTGGGGAATGCCTTGCGAGTTCTTCGGAAATTAATAAATGGAGGGAAAGGGAAGGATGACGCAGCTGTTTGGAGCGTGGATCGGTTTTGATGTTGTTGGGTCGTCAAAAAAAAAAGGTAAAATTTTTACAAGATCATTTGAGATTTGGTGGAAGGATCTTTTTCTCTGGAAGGTTATCCTGTTCGTTGGATCATGAGAATCCAAGTCCGGCAAACGTTAGGTGCACTTCGACAAGTCTTATTACTCACTCTACTACTTGGTTGTAAGATTTGTGTTTTGTTGTTTGCTAGTTTAGTATAATGGATCTCTTCAGTGGTTTTGGGTTTAATCCATTAGATTATGGTGCAACAGTAGTGAAGCGGTTGGTGTTGCTCAGGTGAGCATGAAGGGGACACATTAATGGTATCCTCATGGTTAGGTTGGTAGGCCAATTTGGGAATCCAAGATTTTATCTTGCTCATGTTTGGGGTGTGGTTATCAAGGAACAGCATTAATCTCTACCCAAAAAAAAAAACAGAACAGCATTAATGGAATGATACCTCCACTTTTCACTGGATAATCTTTCATTTGGTAGTTCTTTGATCATCATCTTGTGATGAGACTGTCTAAGGTATGTCATTAGGAGCATATCCATATTAAGGCACATAACTAAAGATGCATATGATGGTCATGCAATACCAAGTAGGACCCAAAGTTAATTAGTAAATAAAGTTAATGAACACATTGTTTAGAAATGTTGATGAAGCCTATTAATTTGTATTCTGGATTTTAAGTTTATTGTCTCCCAAGTTCCTAGAGATGATCTGGAGCTCCAAGGTTTGGCTATTGGGTTCTACTAAAACAATTTATAGGTGCATACAGTTAGTTAACTAGTGATTAGTTCAAAATAATAGAATGCAAGTTGTTGTTCATCTAAGGCAGTCATGAACTTGTAAACACCGGTTAGTCCTGCTAAATTTCTCTTGCTCATTTATGTCTTGACATATCTATAAGTAGATGGTTGTCTCCCTGCTCATCATCACTCTCAGCTTCCATTCATTCCGAAGGAAAAATGAAACCATAAGATGCGAAGAAAAGCAAATCGATAAGTTTACTGAAAAATTATTATCAAGTATCATGCTGATTTTGAAGAGGAGTTTGATCTCTAGCAAACACATAAAGACATCATATTTAGTTCCATAGCCCATCAATTGTCTAGGCTCTCCCAGCTACAGCACCATAGCTAGACAAATTTGACTAGGCTTGCTTTTAGCTCTTAAAAACAAAATAAAAAATAATAATAATAATTCATGCTCTGGACTCCACTAGGGTACTCAAACTTATTAAGTGCCAGAAAATAGATAGGACCTCAATCTATCTAGAATAGATAATTATAAATGCATGTGTTTGTTTTATCACTTGACTACTTGAGCCAAATTACTTTACTTGAAGAAACATCAACTAACAAAATCAGCAATAAGACCAAACTTGCTAAAAATATTTGCTTTGTCAATTTATTACAATGATTACGTTTAATAAATTAAGTAATTTGGTTCCCCAAAAATTAAGAAATCTAAATTACAAGGAACTGGTCAAAGTGCTCATGGTCTGAGTAGTCTATGCACTTATTCTCATTTTTACCTTATCTGCTGCACTAGATTTTTACCATGTGAGAGTCCAAAGCACAAAGCCGGTGACTCAGCTTTGTAACCCTTAAAAAAAAAAAAAAACACAATCATGTGAACTATAGCCACGGAATAAAGTGTTCAAGGTCGCAATGAAGCTTCTTGTCTGCCTCTGCCAACCTTACCCACCGAAAGAAATAAAAGAAGCAGGACCGTGGGGCTAAATCATTAACTTGAGGCGTTAAAAAGCCATGGAGTCTTCTTTTATTGTACTCCAAACGAGGTTTAGTGGAAATCATGGTCATTTGGGACCTAAATGACCTCACATCCCACCATCCATCCATCCATGACAGCTTTTAATGGAGAGGTGAGTGCATGTGAAGGGAGCAATCTCTCTCGGTTCTTATTGTCAGGTTAAATGAAGAAACCCAGCTCCCGTATGCTCTATGCTTTCTTTACATGAGGTTCTGACGTTGGCTTGTAAATGTACATTCCTAATGTCGACAGAGGAATGCCAATTAAGAAGGGCCCACGCGTCGGAAATGGATTAGTTTGGATGAACACGCCAAGATGCAACATATCCAAGAGCAATGCTATTCATGAGGCCATTTGATTTTGCTCCATGTCTTTGTGGTACCATGTGCATGTAGATACCATCCAACTAGTGTTTACATCTAAAAATTTATCGGTTATTAACCAACCATCCATAATATCGGACCGATCGAGATTTGATTAATTAATTTTTATATGATAGGCTATGTTTCATCGCTTCTCGTTATATAAAGATCATGTACTATAGGTAGTTTTTTGCTAGAATTAATTTTCCAAAAAAAAAAAAAAAGTCATTGGGAAAAGAGGGAGTTATTCATACAAGTAATCATCGACAACCATGCATCCAGACTGAAGTTAAAAGAAGAACCATCAAAAAAGGGAAGTTATTGGTGAAATAACTGTCAGCTTGCATTATAAGAAGAGAAAGAGGATTTATTTGGGATATTTCTACCGAATTCATCATGCTACAACAACGCTTCTATCAATGCCAAGCATTTTTCCACCTTGATCCTCCGTTGTATAGAGTATGCTATGTGCTCTAATTTGTTTTTAAGATCTTAAGGATCTAAATTTTCCTCAGCAATAGATGCATCACTCCTCATGAAAGAAGTGGCTTTAGTCTCGCTTACAAGCAAAGGAGTCGAGTTAATCCTTTTTTCACAGAGAGTTTAGTAATAAAGTTGGTCATCGACTTGCCCTAGCTTCTCTTGTTAGGCCTGCAATTCTTGTAAGAAGACAAGTGGTATATATCTACGTTGACATTTGTTTAAAATAACAAATAAGTAATCACCGGAACTAGATTTTATCTGAAAAACATCATAGGCATTTTTAAAGTAAGTTCATTAAAAATTTCATCTTCATGCAAAACCTAAAAATGAGGGGGTAGAGAAGTACTTTTGCGGCTAAGAACCATGCATCTTTCCTTCTTTTTTCCAACCGTACTTGCATAGCACTAAGCCTTGCATCGATATTGTTTGGCTACAAAGTATCCTCCATATCAATGCTTCCGAGCAAAACAACTTACACAAGAAGCGAGTATGTAAGAGCAAGGAAGGTGGGACTAGTAGCTAGGGGCTCTGGAGTAATGAAAAAGATTGGATAATGTTCGAAGCAAAGCACGGTTAGGTTTGGTGGGATCCATTTTGTGAGATATTTGGTGGGAGACCTTAGATGTAAGTAGATAAATTGGATCTCGGCTTCCAGCTCGTACGATGCAAGGCATGCAAAAAGGTTGAGGGGGCCAGCAATTAAAACTTCCATGTGCTGCCTTGACCACAATACTTCACATCAAGTGATCCTTTTGTTCCTTTGTTGGCTCTTTAGGCTCAAAAGGGTCCCTATATATCATCATCTTCCTCTCTTTTGCCCTATAGGAAAATGAAAAGAATAGGATTAGATATCTTGTACCTTTCGCTCGTACATTTAAATATTCTTTAGCACTAACAGAATGCTAGATTATTAATTCCACTAAGAAAGAAAAGGAAGGAGAAAAGAGAATAACTCCATGCAATCCTTGTTCTCAGTTTAACGCATCACCTCCCTTCTCATTTATAAAGTATTCAAAGAACCTAGCTATAGCTTCTTTCAAGCATTAATTAGCTTTTTCTGATCTCGTGTTATTATTCTTTCTAAACTTAGCTTCGTAGCCAAGTTTGCGATCTCCTGCCAACTTAAATTCCAAGTTCCAAGTTCAAACTAACTTCAACTGTTCAGTTCCCACGACTTCCAGCTTTTGGATTGTATGTATGTCATCCAATTTATGCGGCCAGCAAGTATACCTTCCACCCTGGGAAGTTGGTAACTTAGCCTGTCTTCCTTTCACCATCCCTTCACTTACAAGCCAAGGCTAAAATTTGTTCTCATCTTTGATGTTGGTTGTGATGTATGACCCTCGTATCAGATGGAGAGTTACCTCAAACTACCAGCTATCTAACTACAGGTACTAAAGACCACAGAACTGGCAAAGCTTGGTGAAGTCGCTGGTATGAAGGGAAACGAGATTAAGAGGTTACATTCAAAGGCAAAGGTGTCAAGAGTTTGCGAACCGTATGTACTTGGTAGGTTGAGCTGCAGTGGAGTTTTAATAAGTGATAATGGCCAAAGAGAATGGCATATGGAGAGAGTTCAGGTACCAACCTGGATCCTGACACAAGTTTGATCTTTGATGTTTATTGAGCGTTAATTTCCCCAAGTGTCTGTTGGTCGATAGAGACACGTTTGCCGCAACAGGATGTGTGACATATGAATGTGTCAAATTAACACCTTGGAGATATCAATCAGACATGAAGCAAACATCAAGTTGAATAACCAACATATATATATATATTGGATCAGATTCACTCTCCTCTCAGCTTATGCAGCTCCCATGAGCCTGTATGGCGATGTAATCAAAAATCATCACCACTGGAATGGCACTTTTGAGCAATGTTGCACTGCATGTCACCATGACTCAATTTTATAATTCATATACAAGACCATCTGATCTTGGAAGACTTAATTGTAGTTTCACATATTTAGTGTAGGCTACCAAATTAAGGCAATGTAAGACGGACAAAAAGCAAACACTAGAATAGGTGAAAATTTCGAACTACACGCATACACACATATACATACATATTTACACCTCACCAGCATCCAGGTATTATAACCAAGAACCTCGCACCAACTAGGGGCCAAGGGCAAATTGCCAAACACTGGACCCAAATGTTATTGGTTATATTGTTTCCAAAAATACTCTTGGTTATATCTAATTAATATTACAAATCAAGAACCTCTGGCCAACAAGGACTTGAGAGCAAAGCGCCAACCACCGGACCCATACTATTGGTTTTATCTAACTCAATAAATCATTGCTATATAGAGAGAGGGAAAAAAAAAAGTCTAATTCTTACTCTAGGAAAAGAGTATGCTTCAAGGAAAAAAAAAAAAACATCAATGTCATATTTTCTTATGCTGCGCTTCATTCCTGCAACCGTATCATGATGTTCTCAGGGCTTAAAACAATTAGAGACTAAATAAGTTCTGGTAGCTTAGTTTAAGTTCTTCTTGCTGAGAGAATTTTATTTGAATAGATATTAATTCCATAAGACAATTGCAAAATAATATTTTAGTTCTCAGTTTTTTTTTTTTTTTTTTGGTGTCAAAGAAAGGGTCAAAATGACAGTTACCTATTAAAGTTTACTGTAGCCCATGGCAGCATATGCAAATGAAAATTTTACTACAAGCGCTTTCTTGTCTGGTGCCCGTGGGGCTCTGATGCTTGTACTCGCACAACTGGGTCGATCCGTACAACACTGGTCCCAAACTAACCGTGTCTTGGCGTGACCCACTGCTTTATTACCCTTCACGACACCGTCGGGCTTCTAGATTATTAGCCTCTCCATTTGCTCCGCCACGTAGCAAAGAACAAACCCCTCCCCTCCAGCCTCTACCGTTTGGCCTTATCTGAGGAAATGGATCACTGGATTCTATTACAATGCCTAAAATTGAACTTCGTTACTAGGCCAAAATTGCCAATGGCCTTGTGTTTCCCGTAATATAAAATTTTTGACGCAGAGCAGCCAGACTTCATTTCCTGGAGAAAACACAAGAATATTGCAAATGTTTGCATTTCCATGCAGTATAATTTTTGTCGTTGTTCCATTTTTTGTATCAATCTTTACAAGTGGACAAGTAACTAGTTGAAGATAATTGTGACAAGACTATATAGCGTGATAGGAAGCCATAGCTTGAACTTATTCCCTTAACAAAATCTATAAATTTTTTTTTAAAAAAAAATTACTCAGAAGAGCTAACATAATCTATTATTACTGGTCAAGTTAACATGACCTTTTTGCGCCCACATTTCCGCTTCTTTCATGCAATTGGCCTTTGTCTGAAGAATCTCCTTGACCTCCCCTGGATTGAAAGGAGGCGGCATCGTGCATGGGTTCCAATCAGAAGTATAATTGAGCATCGATTCTATCATGAATGTCTTCACGAGTCCTCGTGCAGGGCAAACCATGGATTCCAAGCACAATTCGGTGGCTTTCTCCGGCCTAGAAGGTTTATATGTTAAAAGCTTTGCATATTCACTTAGTAGATGGAACATGTAGTCGTATACATGATCCATCTTTAGCTGTTCTTCAATGAAGCCACTCCCCTCCTTTCCAATAGCTTGTGCCTGTTCAGATTTACAGAATTAGGGGCAATTCCATATCGACATACATGAATGGCATCTCATCAAAACAAGTTATACATATAAATCAAATGATGGTCCAGGTACAAGTTGAGAATAACAATAGCAAGTGACACTTGCATTCATATTTAAGCACTCGCATTATTGCGTATACTACTATTATTTTGTCCTGCTTCATAAATTGAACTCCTATTGGCTTCTCTTTCAGGATATTCCCTTCAATGTGGGTCTCTCTAGACAAATTCACAATTTCCACTAGCCAGCTCAGGTCAACCCATGCTTAATATTATATCAACAACTACGGGGAATCAGTGTCCCCACAAGGCTAAAATTGTATCAACTTGTCAACACCAAAGCCCGATTACAACCTAAGAGCCTCTCATCATCCAGCTAGGACGCGCAAAGCCCCGGAACCTGCGCTCAGTTTGCCACCCATTTGCGTGTGGGCTCCATGCCTATGGGGATGGTGCCTTCGTAACAAGGGGGATGGATGTGGCTCGAGCAATAAGTTTGGATGGCACCTTTTGCACCGCAGTGCTATGGAATTCTTGCTAATCGCCACATCATCCATCTCGAAGATGGATGGCTGCTATTCATTGCAGAAATCCAAATGGTCATGCTTTGTGCTTGTGCTATCTGCACGTGCTCCTAACAAGCCATCTTTAAGATGGTTATCTACGATGGTACGGCATTGTGCCGTGTAAGAGGTGCATCGCATAGGATCTTGGATGTTAAGCAATTGGCATCCGCTCCCTCTACTCTTTTGAGCACATCTAGAATAATCCCAAACAATAATGATGCAGATGAGACAAGCTTTAACCCTGAAAAGCTTTTCCTTTCAATAACTAAATAAGGCTTCCATCGTAAACATCAAGGGGCTCTGCGTTGGGAGCTGCAGAGAGCGGGGCACGTTGGGCTGGGCTGGGCCCATGGCCTCATCCAACCTCTTGGGTTGGGTTAAGGTTGGGTTTGTGAGAAATGATCTGCTCTAAAGTTGGCAGGTAGTTTGCAATCTAGGTAACACAGACTGAGTACACGGTACAAATAATATGTATAATATCTAACGGCAGTTGAACACCCAACGTAAATTTGGAAATAATCATGCAATAACTTCTTCCCCTAATGAAATTCTAAAATAAAATTTTAAAAAAAAAATTATGTTTATTAATAAAGTAAGATAAGCTTCTGCCTGCCTCTTTCCCTCAGAATTTTTTTTTTTTTTTAAAAAAAAAGAAATTAACAGAAGTCGATGTAACTTAACTATCCCAGATTAATGTGAGCCAAACCGATGCCAAATTGCCAATTCATGAGAATGGGTCAAATTTGGGCTCAGGCAGGGTCAGGCCGAGCTTGGCTGGAGCCTTTTGTAGTGTTGGCTTGTACCTGAGACCAACTCTAGCTCAGCCCAGAAGGTAAGTGGATTGGTGACATCAATGATATCAGTTGATGGCCCCTAGATGGCACAAATGCAATCCCTTCCAAACCCATAGCATTCTCCCCTCATAGCACTCCAAGAGATTTGGATAACAGAATGCGTATAGAATGCAGAGATTAACATAATTACCTCTTTCTTATGGGAGTTGCCCCAATCCACTGCAATCTTGATCGACCTACACTTATCCCTTTCTGGAATGGGCCAGTAATGGCGTCCAGGAACCAGCCCCCTCGAGAAGAAATCATGGAACCGCGTCTTCAAGTACAGCGTCGGCGAGTCGCACGCCAAAATATACTTCTCGCTCACCGACCAAGCCCTCCCTTCGATATAAATCTTATACCTACCATCAAAACATTCCCATTATCAATTAGAATCACACTTCACAAGCAATCCAACATCAGCTTCCAAGTCACAGAAACATGCACAGAATGATACCTATGTTTGCATTGGTTGGCTAAATTTGATCCCTTAAACCCTTTCTTTATCGTTCTAACCCAGTCCTGTACAGCAGCAACTCATATCCGTTGAATAACCATGTAAAAAGATCAAAAAACCATGCATTAATATTAGAGGGCCAAAAGTGAGGCATATACCTGCTCGTATATCCGAGCATTCCATTCCTTGCCATGGGACACGTTGCACCGCATCACCTCCCGCCGAGTCGCGCACACGCCGGTATTGCCCTTCCAGTAAGCATATGGCTCTCTTTTCATCCAACTCATCCTCTGGTTCGCTTCTTTCAGCTCCTTTCTCAGCGTCTCCCATGGCTTTATATTGATCTCAGGCCTTCAGATTTCCAGTACTCCAGTAAACAAAGAGGTATGTATAACAATTACAGGAATGTTCTAATTTAAGTAGCGAGCCAGGGGGAGTATGAACAATTTACCAACCCCAGAAGGACCAGTCGGGGAACACGATGTCGGCCGTGGAATCATCCTTGCAGTAGCGGAAGAGCGGCGGCGGCGGAGGAGAATCCCGGCGGGCGTCGTACGGTACGACGGGCATGTCGCCGCAGTTGAACATGAGTTCGAGGTCGGGAATGCGGCCGGGGTATCGGTTCAGCAGCTGGAGGATTCCCCAGAGAGTGAACACATCTCGGGTCTGGAATGCGCCGTGATACTTCTCCATGTAAACCCGGCCGTCGAGGACGACGAGCCGGAAGTCGGCGAACTTCTGGGCGCCGGCCACCATGTCGGGAGTGATGCCGGTATGGCTCCAGGGACGGAGGTCCTCGTGGATCCACCGGAAGTAGTCAGGGCAGGAAGGGGAAGGCAGAGGAGAGGATGCAGATGGTGGCGCGGGTGGTGTTCTTGTTTGGCACGGGGTGGTGGTGACTTGGTTTCCGAGCCCGCAGGCAAAATGGATGGCTGGTGCTGCTGCTCCGTGGGGCTCCGAGCGTCCAAAGAAAGCTTGATGAGTCTTGGAGGCTACGGTGGAGAGGGTGGCGGCCACGCCGGCTGTGAAGGACTGGGTGAGAGAATTGCGGTTCAGTGAGATTACATGCAAAGACAAGAATGGATAAAGCTTTTGAAGCAATTAATTATGAGATCCATGAACTCTTGGAGGTTTACTACGGAGGTCTGATGTTAACTAGGATAAAAATGGTACATGGCTATCGGGGGCCAACATGGTTTAGGATGGGCTATGTTGTGTCCAGCCCAATGATACTGGGATGGCCCACAGCTGCCATGCTCATTAAGATGATGCTGCTCATGGGTCGGGTCTCGGACTTTGGACTGGGCCGAATATTTCAACTTGTAGAGAGAGAATTTCTAATCTACTCTACCAAGCCTAATTTATGATACGAGTAATTCTTTGTGCACCGGATGCAATGCAATAGTAGCGCACCATCTAATAACATTGGAGCACATAGTGCATTTAGATGGACCGAACATTTAATGCTGTCCGATTTTCTTTTTCTCTTAATTTTTAATAACAAAAATATCCTTGTATGACTTTCTGTAAGTATATATGAAGCATTAAAAAATTATATATATTCATAAAAAATATATATATTATTTTATATAAAATATTAAAAAATTATATAATTTTTTGTGAATATATATAAAGCGTTAGAAAATCATATATATAAAAAATATATATAAGATATTAGAAAGTCATATACATATCCACAAAAAATCATATATATTATTTAGAATATCATATATATATTCATAAAAAAATTATATATTATTCAAAATGTTATATATATTTATAGAAATCATATATATTCATAAAAAATTATATATATTCATAAAAAATGATATAATTTTTTAATATTTTATATAATTTTTTATAAGTATATATAATTTTTTAAATAATATATATAATTTTCTAACATCTTATATATACTCAGAGGATTTTTAAAAATATTTTTGTCACTAAAATTTTTTTTAAAAAAAAAATTGGATAGCATTAAATATCCATCCCATCTAAATATGCTAGGTTTCTTAATATCATTGGATGGTGTACTACTATTGCACGCGTCCGGTGCACAAAGAAATTTTATTTATGGCACATGCCACATGCCACATGGGCTGCGGAATGGGATCCCACAGCCCACAGGACGTGTAAGCAATATTTAGTGGTATTCAACGGTGATTTTATGGTGCTGCGATGGTGGTACAGCCCCTTCCTCGCATTGATTGGATGGCCGTAGGGTCTTGACCTGTAATGGCCGATAACACCCTTTTCAAGTCAAACAAGCAAGCGAATTGACTTTGTTAAACAAAACAAGAAAGTTAGTGTTTTTAAGATGAACATCACATCAACCAATCTTTTCCTACTTAAATATCCCTATTTTATTGAAAATAAAGGTTGTGGAAGTCCACATTATAATTCTTTTTTAGCAAAGCACGTCCCCTATTAGGATTAGGATGGAGACCGGTGGATAATAATCATCATATCATGCGCATCACGTTCAAAGGCGCATAGTTTTCTTTCCCGCTTACGCAAGGGGCGTATCCACGCCTCATGCGTACTTCAAAATTTATTTTTTCCGGTTGAGAATATTTAAGCTAGGCAAATCAGAGGCACACGTAACCAAGCCTTCTATCCCCCATATGACAATTTTCTTACGAATTGATAAGTAGCAAACAAAGTTGGCCTGTCATCATTTGGATGGTAAATAAATTCTAAGGATATTCTTCACTTCAATTGTTGTATATTAAAATAAGCACAGATTTGGTGCCCGTCCAATACTACAAAATTCGGCGCAGACATGGCTACCATGAAAAGATGAACATAGCCTACGAGCATGTCATGTTGTGCATGATTTGTGTTATTTGATGGTTTCTAAGAATGAATGCATTAAGAATCCATAGCATACCACAAAGGATCCCAGTATAAGAATTTCTGCTTCACGGTCGGCCCAGGAGACTGGGCTTCCGCTGATCCAAAGAACTTTAAACAGATCTTTATGATCAGTGCAACGCTTGTATCAGGAATTTCCATGGCTGATCCCCAATGGTGAAACTCGTGACATTAGTCTCGACAAAAATGAGTGAAATAGTCTACGATTGAGACCTGATTGATGGTAGCCGTCAGCAAGCCAAAATGGAATTCAGGTCCACAAGGCCTACTTTCTCCACCATCAACAATACTAAATGGATAAAAATTTCAACTTCTTCTTCTTCTTATTTTAATGCAAAAGCTTCATCTTCTGACCCTTTCTCACCAGGGTCCCAAAATAACAGAGACCCTCACAGCTCTTGACCGTGAACACCCTGCAATCCTGGCTTTAGAAAAATTCTCCAGTATGAGGGGATACAAGATGATCGATATAGAGGCAATAGCAGCTTTTAGAGTCACATTTTCTTGTTCCTACCAAGAAAAATCACTATACTAGGTGTATTGAAATTAACCATCTACACAAGCTGCAGAAATTTTCTCACTGACTATATATCTAAGGCAGTGGAGGATCCGTTGAGCTGCAATTATTCATCTTTCAATTGGTGAGATTAGAAGTACCAAGTTTTTAAAGAGAATAGAATTACTTGTTACCCAAAAAAAAGAAAGAGAATTACATTTACCAAGTTGGTTCCCCGTACATGCACAAGGAACTCATGACCAGCCTAAAGGCTAAAATCAGAAGGTTGGGTGCAAAAAGAAAGGATTGTAAAGAAAACTTTTAATTTCTTGTTTCAAATATGAGGACAAACAACATAACAATCATATGCACCTAAAAAAAGGAACCCAAAACAAAACATTACGTCTACGAGAAGTGATCAAGCGAACAGAACCAAAACCATGAGAAGAACAAGTGCAACAAAAACGACGACGGCTCTAGCAAAGGATCATGAAGAAACAAAACTTCTAATTTCTTGCTTCAAATATAAGGACAAAGCAATCATATGAACCTTTAAAACGAAAAAAAAAAAAGATTAAGAACAAAACATAACGTCCATGAGAGGATTAAAGGGACGTACTTCGTTGTTGATCAAGCGAACAGAAATTAAGACCACGAGAAGAAAGAGTGCGACGAAGACGACGATGACTCCTCTCGTCGAGGATTGAACCATCACCATGGTGCTCCTGGCCTTGTCATGTAACAGCCCAAACATCTCCTTCGTTTTGCTCGAGAACACATGCGAGCAACTCTTCATCCTGTCCTCGACCATATCAACACCTCCTTCCTCCCTAAATCATACCTCTTACAACCATACCGGCCCAACGGAGGCGTTCCTTCTCTCACGTACCATGCTATAATGTAAAGGGAAGGCTCCTTGACTTGGAAACTATATAACACGACACCTTAATGCTAATCCTCTCTCTTTGCTACGATTTAATTCAGATGAATTGACCAGCTAGCTAAAACGGGGAGCTTAACAGAGAGGAAAATGATGAGATGGAGGGTGCACCTGGGCTAATCCTATCTTTAGGTGTGCTAGTCCGTTGGCGAGAGAGATCTCTGAGTCGGTTGGACGCCCTGCTGTGAAAGATGTCATGAAAGTTTCCACCCGCTCTCCCGTTTTCCCCGGCCCTTCTACCCTTCTTGCACGGTAACACGCTTTTTCTGACTCTTGGGTCATGATGCCTCACCAGTCTCGGCCACATAAAACGAATCAGTCGACATCAACCCATAAGCCGACAGTTTATTCCATCTTCCGGCCCAATTTCTTGCACGTCATCCTGCAAAAGTCTAGAATACTCCTCGGGATGCCATTGGGTGAGCCTACATCACATGCACAACCGAGCACAAAATTTATACCTATTTGCATTGCTCCTGGAAGTATATATATATATATATATATATATATATATATATATATATATATATATATATATATATATATATATATATCTGAAAATCGATAATTTCAAGTTGACTATATTAAAAGGGTGCTTAGTTGGGTGGAGTGAGGATTAGAAATTGAAATAAGAATGAATGACTTTCGTTCCAACCATTTTGTTGAAAGAAATCCTATTTTAATTTTAATTTCAAAATTACATGAAAATGATGCAACTTATCTAAAATTCAATTTTTATTCTTTCTTAAGAATTTAAAATTCATTCTGAGATTCTGATTTACGAAATGCTTCGAAAGATTTGGTCATTCTAATTTTGATTTTAATTTATTTAAATTTTTATTTCTATTTTGATTCATCAACCAAGAATCTAATGACAATGTGATATGTCAAGACTTAATGAGACGGGATATGGACATGATGTATAAGTTTTACAAGTGGCTAGTTACACGATTAACGATGCAATTATGGGATTCAGCAACCATACAGCATCATAAATATTTGTTTTCCATGCCATGATTTGGTTCTTATATGTTATTGTTTGTTTCGTTGAAATATATGTCATGATTTATTTTTTTAAATATCATTATTTATTTTCTTAAAATATATTATTTATTTTAGAGAAGCATTAACAATACGTTATCAATAACAACTATTTTTTCTCCCTTCCCCTCTTTAAATCATGTGCAAAAAGTTCATGAGGAAATCCTAGTAATTTGACTTGATAAAACAAAAGAAATATATCCCCAATTCTCTATTGCATCTATCATCGGAAAAGAATACCTGCAAAAAAAGTCCTCACTGACCAAAAATATTTTTCATAGAAATCCTTCGATGTTTAAATTAATTAAAAAATGATCAAATAGATAACAAGAATAAAAATTGATAGAATATCGTCCAAAAGTGTCTTACCAATACTGTTCATTTACCTCTCTTTTATAGACAAATTGTTAGTAACAATTCGTAACAATTAGACATCATGGATCCCACTTTTTATGGCACTAAAGAATAATTAATCTCTATTATCAGGCCATCATTACAAAGTTAGTGGGTAATTATACTTATTAATGATCGTCGAGAATTATCCTTACCGTTGATTGATTGTAGATTTATGATTGTAGATTAGACAGTCGTCCATGGATAGTAGTTAGCCCTGAATGATAGTCGTCGGTCGATGAATAACAGTCAACCATAAACAATAGTCGGCCGATGAATGACAGTCGACCATGAATGATAATCGTCGATCGATAAAAGACAGTCGACCATGAACGATAGTTGGTCGATGAATGATAGTCGACCATAAATGACAGTCGTCGGTCGATGAATAACAATTGACCATGAATGATGATCGTTGGTCGATAAATAACAGTCAACCATGAACAGTAGTCGATTGATGAATGACAGTCGACCATAAATGACAATCGTCGGTCGATGAATAACAGTCGACCATAAATAACAATCATCGATCGATGAATGATAGTCGGCCATGAATGGTGATCATCAGTTGATGAATGACATTCGACCATGAATGATAGTGTCGATCGATGAATGATAGTCATCGATCGATGAATATAAGTTTGGCTATGAACGGTGATCGTTTAATAGTTGGTCGATGAATGACAGTCGATCATGAACAATAATCAATCGATGAATCACAGTCATCGGCCGATGAATGACAGTCGACCATGAATAGTTCTCGTGAGAACTAAATCATTTTTTTTTTTCATTCTAGAGCCTCCCCTCTTGGGATCTCTTGGCTCTTCTTATATAGGTGTCTAGCAAAGAGTCGATGTCAAATCAGGGTGAGAAGATCTTATTATCCCAATATTTTTCCGCACTCCCAAGTCCAAGTTGACCTGACACATTGGACGATGGGAGTTAATGTATCTCCTGCCACGACTTTGAGCCTCGATTCTGCAATCATTTTGGTTGCTGTCGGAGTCCAAGAGGCCGAAGCGATAGCAGCGATTGAAGTTGCAGCATCAAAAGTCGAGCGACGGTCGATGTAGTTTCTCTCTTTTGTTACTAGACCTCTGTCCGAACTTTGTAGCCTTCAGTTGGCAATGAAGAAATTTTTTCTAAAATGCTCTCTTTGAATGTGATCATCATTCATCACAGATAATTGTTGAATATTTTCTGACCGACTGGAGTTGAGTTGGCATATTCTTCCGATCGACCATATCCAAGTCGGTATGGTGTTCTACTTGATCGTAGCCGAGTTGGCATATTATTTCGTCCGATCATAGCCGAATCGGCATAGTATTCTGCTCAATCATAGTCGAGTCGACATATTATTCCATCCGATCAAAGTCGAGTTGACATAGTATTCTGCTCGATGGTAGTCGAGTCGGCATATTGTTCCATCTGACCATAATCAAGTCGGCATAATATTCCGCTCGACCATAGTCGAGTCAGCATATTATTCAATCCAACCATAGCCGAGTCGACATAGTATTCAGCTCGATCATAGCTGAGTCAGTATATTGTTCCATACGATCATAGTCGAGTCGGCATACTTTCGATTGATCAAAGTTGAGTTGGCATATTAGTCCTCTTGGGATTCTTCTCAATCCAAACATCGATATTTTTCTAATTTGACCCTTCGAGGCTTGAGCCAAAATTCGTATTTGTTGTCAAATCATCTATTGATTCATCATTTTTCTTTTAGTACCACGTTGTAGAAGCAAAGTCTTTTGATAGATTTGACGTCATTACGATCGTAGTCATTGATCTGCCATTGTGACTCACAAGATGACAAAAATATCAAGATGTGGAATCTTCCACAAAAGAATTGGAGAGAGTATGATCGTTTCTTCTTTTTGGGTGCTGTCGAGAAGATGACCGCTATTCTTATGATTCTGGCATATTGCGAATGATGAATATGTCGAGAGCTAGCATGTTGTGAATGTTGGGGGGCTAGGAGTCGGCACACTGCAAGTGCCAAGACTATTGTCGATGCAAACCAGGGCACGACAGCTGTGTTTTGAAGGTGCAGCTTATGGTGCTAGCTCTTTTACTATTGTCGCTGTTCTACATTGTTGAAGACTGTGAATAACATCGGTGAATGTCTTCACCTTAACTTTGAATTTTATCTTGATCTGATTTTGACTTTGGATCTAATGTTTTGAGACCGCTGTCTTGCAAGAAAAATATAGATGGGAGGCTTAATAACACTTCTGAATAATGTTGGACCGCTACCGATTGTTGAAGGCCATATACCATAGCTATGAGGTCCTACATCTATTGGATCAAGATGGTAGGATGCTGCTGATCCACCATCACCACTCACTGTGGAGCATGACATTTAGGCCCAGACGGCCTCCCCCATAAGAAGATCGTTTGTCATTGTTGATGGATGTATTCAAGGCTTTTTCTCTTGCCATTGTTCTTTCGGAACTTGTTTGCTCCTTTTCTGACGTACCAATCTATTGCGGCCAATCTCCTGTTATGCCTATCATCGAAAAAAAATATCTGTAAAAGAAGTTCTCACTGACCGAAAATATTTCTGATGGGGACCCTATGATGCTTAAGTTAGTGAAAAAAATAGTCGAACAAGTAAGAAGAATGAGAATTGACAGAGTATCATCCAAAAGTATTTTATCAATACTGTTCATTTACCTCCCTTTTATAGGCAAATTGTTAATAACCGTTCGTAATGGTTAGACATCGTGGATCCCATTTTTTATGGCACTAAAGAATAGTTAATCCCTATTATCAGGCCATCATTATGGAGTTAGTGGGCAATTATGCTCACTAACGATCGTGGAGAGTTGTCGTTACCATTGATTGATTATGGATTCATAATTGTAGATTAGACAATCGATCATGAATAATAGTTAGCCATGAATGACAGTTGTCGATCGATGAATGTCAGTCAATCATAAACAGTAGTCGATCGATGAATGATAGTCGACCATGAATAATAATCATCGACCGATGAATAATAGTCAGCCATGAATGACAATCGTCGATCAATGAATGACAGTCAGCCATGAGCAGTAGTCGGCCGATGAATAACAGTCGATCATAAATGATAGTTTTCGATCGATGAATGACTGTCAACCATGAACAGTAGTCAACTGATGAATAACAATCGATCATGAACGATAGTCGTTGGCCGATGAATGACAATCGACCATAAACAGTAGTCGGTCGATGAATAACAATCGGCTATGAATGACAATTATCGATTGATGGATCACAGTCGATCATGAATAGTAGTCGACCGATGAATGACAGTCGGCCATAAAGAATAGTCGACTGATGAATGACAGTTGAACATGAACAATTCTCATAAGAGCCGCATCATGAAAATTTTTTTGTTCTAGAGCCTCCTCTCATTGAATCTCTTAGCTCTTCTTCTATAGGTGTGTAGCAACAAGCCGATCGCAAATCGGGGCAAGGAGATTTGATTATCACAATAACATTGATCCCAAGCCCATCACATTTTCTTGTAGTAATAATGGTTCTTCAATGATGATAAAAAAATAAAATATTATAAACTGTTACTACTAGTTTGCTTCGTTGCGAATTGCTTTTCAACATTAATTTGTATTTGTTTAAATTCCCATACCAGGCCTAAATTTATGGAATCATGAAAACATTATAAGATAGGTAAATGTTTTCTATTGAACTAGAAATTGAGAAATTTAGTATAACAATATGATGGCAACGATCCCAAGACTTTTATGCACCATTTATAAGCCTTAAAAACTATGATCGTCCAGGAACTATTACGTTAACGGAATAACCCGCTTAATTTTGGCTTAGAAAGGTGAGGAACACGCTCCCCACCCCCCTCCCCCCATCTCTTTTTTTTTCCTCCTCCAGTAAGAGAGATCATTGTCCGCTTGGACACGGAGCACCAGATTTTTATGTCAAGCACTTCTCTCTTCGGTCGGCCAAAGCAACTAGAAGCCGGTCATCCCTTTCAAGGTGAGAAGATGTCACAACTTGGAAGTCGACCATTCTCCTGTTCCACACCTCAAAATTTTCCTTGCTCCTTGAAATTTCAAAACAGCGCGCACCAAAGCTGACCCAACATTTCTCATCATGTGGATGGAAAATGGCCGTTCATATCCCCTAGCATATAAGATAAAGGTTTCAAGCTAAGCCTTCGTTTGTCCTATAACCTTCCATGTTTAACATCAATCCTATCCACTCCAACCGCCCAATAACAAAACATGCCAGAGACGAGAAACAAACGCTACATGGCGCCGGTCGGGTGCATAAAAAACAATCTTATCACCCGTAGCATAGGGAGGATTGGCGCAACTCGAACGCAAAGTTGCAAAGTCCCCTACTTAAAGGACACCCCCCTCATGTAAGTTTTGGCTGTCCTAGATCCTTTAGGATTGTACTGTTTGCATTATTCAGCTTTTTCTCCTATTTGTATTTTCTTAGCAACTAATGAGAGCCCTTTTTTTTTTTTTTTTTACCATCTCTGCTTGTGGACACATAGACTTAACCATGTAAATTTCCGCACTATTCTTTCTGCCTAGATATATTCTCTTTGTGCAGTAAATACAACGCAGGTTATCATCTACGGACTTCGGACAACAAGATAATATGAAACCAAGTCCTAAGAATTTGTTGACAGCCAACACATAAACTAGTTGAGCCAGGACATCAGTAAGTATCAACTTCACACAAATCCTGTAATTCATATATAATTTTCAGAAGGCTTCAACACCAGCATGCCCCTTAAATAAGACCTGAAAAAGGAATTATCTCAAATTTATTCACAATATCACATTTCTCTGTGTTTTTTTTTCAATTTCTCCCATTCTATTGGAAGCACCCTTTCCCATGGTGAAGAAAAAGAAAATTGGGGAAATTCATGAAGTCGAACAAGCTAAAGAAGAAATAAAAAGGCAAAAGAAACGAAGATAAATGACAGCATAGCATCACGTAACACTTTGATATAATGGTGGATTCCTCGGAAACTCCGAGTTCTGTTAATGATCTTTGGGACCTAGAGTAGATATGTTATGCGCTTTAATGTGGGACCATACGCTAGGCGAAAGTGATGGAGAGGAGAGTTGTTTGTCAAACAAAGCAGTTATTTTCATTGCCAAAGTATTCTTAAACAGGCAGTCATAGGAAACCCAGCATCTAGCTACAAACCTGGCAAGCGTGGTGACAACATTCCCCAACTCTGTAGAACAGGAGTTCTCATCATCATCTCACCAGTTTTCTTTTCGGAGTATGCCCATAAGCTCCCAGTTTTGACCGCACATTTTTGGCCAAAGGAGCAAAGACAGATGTGCTCTTAAAGGCTAGTCAACAAGAACAATTATTTCAATTGAAATTTCGTGCTCATCATAACATCAGCTTATATGATATTTTACCCATCACAATAACAGCATAGCAGATGCCCAAGCGTTCAGCAAAGCAACAAACTAGTGCTCCACACCTCATATTCCACAATCTAATTTTCAAAAGTTAAAGCAATTCGTACCCCAAAAAGTGTCGTAGAGCAGTAGATGCTATATTATTTTGTCATATGGATTTCAAGTCCACTCATACATCTATTATTTCACTGGATTGTGAAAATTTACATGCTGCAATCAAGCATTATCCTGTGATCATAAAATACCTTTAATAGAATGAGAAAGCTACATCCCACAATAAAAAACAGATATTGATCATTATGTAGCATGGACATGGATAAACACGATACAGATATGTTGACACAACAACTCCTGAAAATTTAGATACAAGACATACTATAAGTAAATATATCCATAAGGTATAATGGACTTGCAACATATAAAAATGTCAACCCCCCAATGGTACGGTCATACTACATGCACCAATATCCAAGGTTCACCATCTCGATTTTGGATCCCATATCGACACCCTTTTATTACAGTGTCTATATGCAGTTCAGTACGACTCGAGATGATATACCATGTATCAGTACGGTACCAAACAGCATATTAGTATTGGTACGGTATGAGACAGTATACCAATACAAGATATATGATATGAGCGGTACAACAAACCACGTCAATATCAACGGCCACAGGTTCCATCAATCAATCATCGTTTAAATCCAAAGAGAATAATCCATAATCCATGAAATGAAAGCAGCATCGTAAACTTCAAAATTAACCATCAGTCATAAAAAGGTCATGCTCATTAAAATAGAAGAAGATGCAGTACCCCCATCTTCTAGAAGCATTCTGAGTGTATAATGAGGATTTAGACCCTTTTCTCAATTCTAAAGATTAGGAACCTTAAAATAAGTAACTAACATTTTTTATAGCCATACCTGACAAATATTGTTATTCAATGCATATCAGATATGGACATGACATGCATTTTGAAGCATTGGTGGTCCCCAGGATCATTATAGTGCCAAAGCTTGCATTATATATATATTTTTTCCCAATAGATAAGGTATGTTGGCCAATACAGGACAAGAACAGGAGCTACAATAATGTCAAACCCAACATGAGAAGCAATAGAAAGAATTGGCCTTATCGGTTTTGGTGATAGAACTGCCAGCGGACATTGCACTATATTGTATTTCCTTATTAACAGGTCATGATCATGTGGAACATTCATTTCCATAGTAAATAAAGTCTAATTTGAACAGCATTTTAAGCGGTTGGAGGGAAGTCAGACTTTGGACTGAGAATAGGAATAAGTGACTCCCATTCCAACTGTTAGATGAGAGGAAAATCCCATTCCCATTCCGATTCTAGGTTGGAATAGGAATATTGCCCCAATCTCTTATAATCCAATCTCCTAATCTCCCATAGTATTCAAATCCCATTCCAATTTTGATTCTAATTCCGGTCATGAACCAAATGCACCAGAGGATAACGGCTACTCTGATTCCTATTCCAATCCATTCTGATTCTGATTCCGATGACGAACCAAACACACCTTTAGAGTAACATTGGTGGAATATCTCAATGTGCACATGCCTAGCATGTCAACATCCATGATAAATTAATATTGCAGCCTAACACGGGAAAACCCATCTAAAGTGCAGGATCAGAGAATAAAACATAGTATTTTGACCATGCAGATAAGCAAAGTATCAAGACATATACAGTTATGGCGCACGTTTTTTTCAAGATTTCTCTTAAACCACGCTAAAAATTGACACAAAATAGCTGGTGTTAAATACAGCTCAGTAAATTTAGCACAAGCTTATCTCTTTCTCCAGCAGGAAAACTGCTTTCAACTCTTTCCCGACACTAAGATACTAAAACAAATCTCAGCACTACAGACATCCTACAGGAGGTGCAACGTTACAGCCCCACATTAAACTCCACCCACACATTTTAACTCCGCTCTATGCTGCTCAAACACAAGGTGTGTAAGAATAACCATTTCATTAAGAAAGTTTAGGAACTCTGGAGAGTCTACCTACCCTGGTGATGTCAATTGAAGTCAATCCTACATGTCAAGATCAGAGTAGCCAGTTATCCAAGAGAAAGATCCACCTTGCGGTTACAGTTGGGAGCATCATAGTTTTTGTCTTCAAGAATTCATGTCGATTCCAATATTTGGTATTTGCTCAATCTAAATCTTACTGCTAAGTGAGGATGTTCCAAAGTTCTAAAGAAAAGTCCTCCTTGCCCTTTAAACATTAAGTAGATCTCCAATGTCCAGAAAATTCAGTTTCAGTGACCCGCTTCAATGTGAGGAAGAAAAACATCTCTTCGCATGACCAAGGCCAAAGTAGAGGTCCTAACTGTAGCAAGCAGTGGTTAACTATCTTGAAACAGAAAAACTCTCAAGGTCTGGATGTTTTGAGTACCAACAGCTGAAGAGTGGACCGTCCGTAAACACCTTGAGAGTGGACTGGTAATCATGAGCCATGGTCTGCAAAATAATGTTCAATCCCTTCAAAATCAGTTTCTAAAAAAGCCATTAACATAAAGCATTTTAATACAAGGCAATTAATAGCAATGTCACTCAGTGCATTGTCCCTTGCCAGGATACCTAATTAACCCTGTTATCCTAAGGCAGCGCATATCAGAGATGGGATCCATAGATCTATGACCATTCTTGCTGCTTAACATGGCAATACCAGCACATTGTTTTATGCAAACCAAAAACAAGATGCCCTCTGAAGTGACCTGAAGCCAATCTGAGAAGGTTATATATTTTTTCTCATTCTAGCAAAACATAAAATGCCATATTGTTGAATCAAGATACCATTAAGCTCCATCGGTCGCAATATACATTAAAACAAGCAGACAGCATATAATGATCTCTAGAATCTTAACCTGCATGAGAGGTGGTGTAATATATCCAACATATAACCTTTTATTTTATAACTTATGGCCAAAGCGAGCATATAAATTGATAATAACTACATCCACGAATGGATCAAAAGAGTCAATTTGTAATTCATTCATTCTACATGATACTTAAATTGTGAACATAACGAGGACCTTCCATCTTGCAGATTTAACTAATCATAGTCAAGCTTATCATTCAATCAGTACTGATATGCATTAAAAGGCAAGATATTAAGAAAATTGCAAATTCACAGTCTCATCTTGATAGAGATGATAATAATACATATCTAAGAATTGTCATGATCATGACGAGGTTGTATAGATAAAATATCATCTCCATTAACAAAATGGTGTTGTAGGATGGAATCAAAAGGAATACATGCAGAGCTCATTCTTAGGGTGACAATAGACACAAGCTACAATAATAACTTTCAAATACATTTACATCCAGTCCACAAAAAAATTGCAATTCCCTGCCAGACTGCCTACAACAACAGGAAAAATGCATGACGCATTGGACCTAACAATTCCAATATATATGCCATAAATTAACATTACATATCATGAATACTTGTTTAAACAAGTACGAGTACATTTTATTTGATTTGAACCAGTAAGTTCAGCAGATAATCATTATGAACAGCTAAATGAACAATAGCCAATAAAAAAAAAAAAAAAAAAAACAGCTGGAAGAACGAGACTAACAATATGAAGGAAGCATGTTAAAGATTTCAAACTCTACATGAATGTGAATTTTATACTGAACACGAGAAAATGCTTGAATTTCTGTAGCTGAGAGGAAAATGAAACTAAAAATTACCTTTAGCTCGCGATAAGAAACTTCCTCAGCTTGAAATTGAACAAAGAGCCTATGTTGCAGCGACACAAAAGCTTCCAGTAGCCTCCTCCTAGCATAAGTGACCATACTTGCAAATCAGGATTTTGTGATAAATGACAAAAGCCATCTTTAGGTAGGCAATGCATCATGCTATGGCCCCTCAAGAACTAAATAATTGATGTGCTAAAGCATTTAAATGGACGATATGCTTACAAAGATGTCTGAATAATATTGATAAAAAAAAGTCATAAAAATTGCCAAGAAAAAATCTAACAGCAACCATGTTTAAAAAAATGGAGTGAAGACAGGGGGGCACATGTTTATTCCTACTTGCAGAGAGATGACTCTGTAGATGGAAAGCGAGCCCCTTTCGCAGAAGTGCCTTGTTTCCTCCCAGTTGTTCCCAGGACCACTTCATGTAATCCAGATTTATTCCAGCAGATTGAATACCTAGAAAAAGAACAATCATATAAAGATACAGTTTTTCCTTCATATTTTCTACTATTCAAAAGAAGCACATATAACCAATAGGAAAAGGAATGTTTGGTATGCAAAGGTTAACAAACCACAAAATACCCGCATGTTAAATTGGGTATATCACTAGTGGACTGCTGGAACTCTTTCGGTGGAACAGGAGCCTCATAAATTTGCAGCTGTCAGAAGAACAATATTTTTTCTACATTAGCTAACAATTTTGATATTATTACATTACAATGCACATAGCAAATGTTACCAACCTTGTTCACTCGAAAAGGACCTGACAGCTTATCATGCAAAGAAGCTAGCCGATCACAGAAAACTCTCCGAAGATGATTTTCAACAGGAAATTCTTTAGGAGCATAAGCAGGTGATCTTCCCAAAGTTATGGTAGAAAGGTACACTGGTTGCAGAATGTGAGAAAGTAAAGCTCCTGTGACATACATGAGCAGATGACATGATAGAAAACATTTGAAACAGTAATCATAATTCTCTTATAGTGATAACATCTATCACCAAGATATTTCAAGAGAGGACAAACAACAAAACTTACAACATATTACAGTGCATCAGATCATCATTAGGAACTTCCTCAGCAAAAAAAAGGAAAAAAGAAGCCACATTTGGAGAAATGAATATAAACTCAATATCTCAAGACAGCTGGAGTAGATCGATGAATTTGATCAACAGAACTATAGAACTCTCTCAGCAATACATTAAGAAGGCAAACCTGGAGAGCTAACAAGCACAACCACAACAAGAGAGAGAAATCCATATCAAGTTTGACAACTGTGACATACTACAATACAAAAATAATATCGACCATGGTATATCAAGAAAACAAAGAGAATCAGGATTGACCATGAGAATTAAATTGAGCATTTCTAGAACACAATGCACATAGAATCAGTATTGGATAACCGAACACTGGTCAAAATTCCCATCAACAAAGAAACTGCATCCACAACATGAATAAGAACAGAAACATCACTACAAAAATGGGTTTATCCAACAAAGTTAATTGATGCAAATTACCCTAGTTTTATTTTTCAAACAAAATACTATATATGAAGAATTTAAACCCATTCTGTATATAAGTATAATTGTTTCCTCTCAACTTTGGAAAAGTGGTGATATCAAAAGATCTCCAGACAAATGCTATGCAATTAAGACAAGCAAATATTAGAAGTTTCAGACCAATTTGAATTTGAAATAAGTGATTCCCTGGATCTTGTACAAGGTATGTGACATTGGATCTTTGACCATGAGATACACCCATCGAGAAATCAAGTACCAAACAAGCAAACATTAAAAAAAAAAAAAAATGTGATGGAAACAGAAAAGGAACAGAAATGCATGCATGTATAGAGTCCATTAGGCCAACCAAACTTAAGAACCACCTTAATAGAACATCAAGCTACCTTTGGTTGCAAGAGCTATCTGAAACCTTCACCAATATGCCAAAGGAGATGAAAAATATCGGGTGCATTTGGTTAGCTACTAAAAAAGTACTTTTTTTGCTTTTTTATTTTTAAAAAGCAAAAGTCAAAAAGCAATGTTTGGTAACACCATAAAAAGCAAAAAGCAAAAATAAAAAAAAAAATCAAACTAATTGCTTTATATGCAAAGCAAAAACTTTTTGCTTTTTGCTTTGCATATAATTGCCTTTTGCTTTATAGCAACGTAGTTACCAAACATACTTTTTGCTTTTTTGCTTTTGCTCAAAAACAAAAATCAAAAAAAAAAAAGCACTTTTTAAAAATAAAAAATCAAAAAGTATAACCAACGCACCCATAATAAAATTGAGACTTTATACTCATAAACTTGTGCTATCAAAAATATGCTTCTCCCATATTACCAAGGTTCCCATATCTACATCTTTTTGAGTAAAATGAGCTGCATAACTCCAATTGAATTTGATAGTATCTTAAACCATGGAAAACCAAATGGCAAAACCTTTTCCAACCTGTTTGAACCGGGTTTGGACCAAAGATTTTTCAATTCAGGCCAGGTATGTCATACTATTTCACTTAGATGTTTATATGAATATCTTATGAGTTTCTGGTAGAGTACTTATGGGTCATATTGTTCGGTGGTTTGGGTCAGATTAGCTGAAAGAGGTCAGTCAACTCTTTTCTGTCACCTAAATTGTTCTCTGTTGAGTATGTTGTCACTTGAGTTTGTTAAAGTGTTCTTGGTTTCCTTTATGAGAATTCAGTGTTGGGTTGAGTAAGAATGCAGCTGATCAGGTCAAGTCGGGTGGGTTAGGTCTGGCTAGGCCAACCAACAAGGAGAAAAGTGAATTCAAAAAACTTGGAGCATACCAGTTGATTCACCGATTACTTTGAAGCCAGAAGAATGAAAATGTGTTTCCATCACCTTTATATAACAAAATCCCTCACCTCAATTTCAACTGCCATGAAAGTTCTACACTCATATTCTGTTCTCATTGTCTTTCTATATGGTACCTTCTTTATTCTTTTCTTCTTATCCTCATCAGCTCATCCATACTTGCCTCCCTTATATGCAATTTCTAGATTTCTGCAAAATTAACGTCTCCCTAGTTTCTACAAACTGAACTTCTTAGTCGCTCCTTCGCCATTTGTTAAACATCTTAACCTCTTTGCAGATAGGTCAATCATTCAATTTTTTTCCACCATAACTTGATACCGCTTTTAGCCTTATTCTTCTAGCCATATTTTTACAGATCTCAAAATGATAAGACCCAATCCTCCGCTCGTACCACATATCCACTTTTGAGGTTTCAGCCCATTGAAAGGAAGCAAATCTACCATTTCAGCAATGAATTAAAACAAGGGGGGTGGCAGGGGGGTAATCCTCATAATAATGAGTTGCGATCCTTTGATAAAGCAAGTGAACTCCTTATTATGATCTGAAATTGACATACATCTTTTGGTACTAGAAGAGGGTTGCCACACTCTCTTTTTCCAAAGTAAATCTTGCCCCACTGAATAAATACCCAAACAAGACAAGCACCACAAATATCTCAAACAAGTTTCACATTTCCACCAAATTATAACTGATTTTTACATAGTGGGCAAACCAAGTCTAACTTTGTGATCATATGCGAAAAGCGATGTGATTAAGTAATCATACCCAGTACACTACTACATACCAATTTAACAAAATTTTGAGAAATCATTATCATGCACATATGAAACTTATTAAGCTAAGGTGTCGGGTGTTCAATTTTATACAAACAAGGTATTTTGCTTCATAACCTGAGAACCCATTGACAAGAAAATTAATAAACTAGTTCATATATGCCCACTCACTACAACGAATGACTGTTTGCAATTCAAAAACTCAAGCATGTGGTAGCCTAGAAATGTATTTAAATGATCGCAGAACTACAATGTACAAAGCATTATCTGGACTGGAAATCATAATTCCAATATGATTTTATCCAAGTCTCAAAAAACAAACCTTGAACTCCAACAACATTCCAACGGGTTAACTTATCAAAACAGCTCACTGATAAAGTTATATCGCCACGCCCAGGCTTCTTTTGAACCATCCCAGCAACTCTTGGACAACCATTTGAAGAATGATATCTTGATTCCTCCATATAAGAATATCCATTCTGGTGTTCAACTAACACTTCACTTCCTACATTGGTTAACAAGGTAAATTATGTTCAAGATGGCAAAACAACTTGATAAGCTGCTAAACTAGAAAATATCATTTAATGATCAACTTGAAAATCATGATATTGAAAGTGCAAAATACATGAAGGAATATGAGGGACATGGTAATTGTGATAATGATTATCATCTTTAATTCAAAAGTCAATGATTTTAACACCCTTAACAATTTTTCTTATGGCGACACCTTTTTCAAAGACGAAAAGATGTCCAAGCCAGGTTAATACGTAGAACTTTTACCATTTAAACTTTTTTGTCTGTTACTGTTTCCTCAGTGGATTTTACACTTTTTCTTTACATTTCCTTTTAAATTATGCATTAACATTTGTGTCTTAGAGTATGCTACTTGATTTTTTTTAACAAAAACATACTTTCTTTTATTTGATTTATTTCTAAGTAGATGACAGTATAATTATTTATTTGTGAGCATTCTCTACATTCTTTGATTTCTATTAGTTCATCATCTTTTTTTTTTTTTTCCCTACATGATAATTTACTGGCATGCATTCACAGTGCACCCATGGTTCAAACCACAAGAACCATGTAGCAAATCCTGCGGCTTCCATGAGTCATGATACTTCATCCTCTGTGCGATGGGTTTTAGGGCTGTCAAAACAGAAAAGCTTTTCACATGCTAGCTGATGAAAATTAAGCTTGCAAATAGCTTGCTAAATTAGTTCTTAGCTCAAAACATAAAGGAGCTGAGGTAGAGCCAGGTCCATCCTATTCAATTTCAGCTTGATATGGCTCAAAACTTATATATTGTATGTAACTATTATACATATAACATGCATTTATATTGATGTAACTAGCAATTAAATCTTAATCAAATAGCTGAATCATTTAGTTATTGCTCAGCTGTTGGATTAGCATACAGCAATAGATCTTTGGAAGTATAATACAATATATATGTTGAGAACCCTAAAGGCTTCCAATCACAATGTCTCACTATCCCAGCTCCTCTTCTTTCTCCAACAACTACCTCCACCGCCACCTCCAATCCTTTCCCACCTCATCCCCTTCTCAGGGAATCCCAAAGAAC